>JAPPVO010000017.1:146475923-146967727 GCA_030407325.1 Camellia japonica | reverse complement strand
CTCCGTCGTTTCCCTCACCAACCTCCGGACCCAATAGAGGTGCATCACCACCTCAGCCCAACAAACTGGAGATCTACACGGTCGGCCATACAAGGCCTCAAACGGTGCCATACCAATACTAGACTGGAAACTGTTGTTGTAGGCAAACTCCACTAAAGGCAAGTGCCTCTCCCACGACCCACTGAAATCAAGAACACAACCCCGAAGCATATCCTCAAGGATCTGAATAGTACGCTCGACTGCCCGTCAGTCTGAGGATGATAAGCCGTGCTAAAGGTCAACTTAGTGCCTAAGGCACTCTGCAAACTCTGCCACAACCTAGCAGTGAAAACGAGGATCTCTATCTGAGACGATCGTCACTGGGACCCCTGCAACCTCACTATGTCCCGAATGTACAAGTCGGCAAGATGATCTACCGAATCTCTCACGCGCATAGGAATGAAGTGCGCCGACTTAGTCAACCGGTCTACCACCACCCAAATAGCATCACTACCCCCCTGAGTCCTCGGAAAGACCCACAACGAAGTCCATAGTGACATGCTCCCACTTCCACTCGGCAATAGGCAAGGGTTGCAACAAACCCGCTGGCCTCTGATGTTCGGCCTTCACTTGCTGACAAGTAAGGCACTTAGACACGAACGCTGCCACATCTCTCTTCATACCCGCCACCAAAACTGGCGACCCAAATCCCGATACATCTTAGTGCCTCCCGGATGCACCGCAAGGCGTGAATGATGAAACTCTCGGAGTACCTCCTCTCGGCAAGACTCCGGCACAAACAGACGGTCTCGGTATCTCACACTCAGGTCGGATACACCGTCAAACCCTTCTCAACCTTCCCACTGGAGATCTTCTCTCGAAGGGATTCTACCTCAAGGTCACCCCTCTGAGCCTCTAACACTCGAGTCACAAGTGTAGGCTGCGCAACAACAGAAAACAAGGCTGCAGCCTCAACGGATTCGCCCAGAAGCAAATCAAACTCCCCAAGTGCACCCAACATCTCCCACTCCCGAATGGCTATACTAGCTATGTCACCAACAGGTTTCCTGCTAAGGGCGTCGGCCACCACATTGGCCTTCCCCGGATGATAATGCAACTCAAAGTCATAATCCTCAATGAACTCCATCCACCTCCTCTGCCTCAAGTTCAAGTCTTTCTGTGTAAACAGATATTTCAGACTCTTATGATCCGAGAATACCTCGAACCTCTCACCGTAAAGATAATGCCTCCAAATCTTCAAGGCAAATATCACAGCTGCTAACTCTAAATCATGCGTAGGGTAATTCTTCTCATGAATTTTCAACTGACGTGAACCATAGGCAACCACTTTCCCCTCTTGCATCAACACACAACCCAGACCCTCTCGTGAGGCGTCACAATAGACTGCATAACCCAACCCTCTCTCCGGAATAATCAAGACTGGAGCGGTGGTCAGTCTAACTTTCAACTCCTGAAACGACTTTTCACAAGTCTCACTCCATACAAATTTGACTCCCTTCCGAGTCAATCTAGTCAAAGGTGAAGCTAACCTGGAGAAATCCTTCACAAATCGGCGATAATACCCAGCTAATCCCAGAAAACTGCGGATCTCAAACACACTCTTAGGCTGTGCCCAATCTTGCACTGCCTCTGTCTTGGATGTATCAACAGACACCTCCTTCCCCCGAAACCACATGGCCTAAGAATTTCACCTCTTCTAGCCAGAACTCACACTTCCCAAACTTAGCATAAAGCTTATGGGCTCTAAGTAACTCAAGCACCACTCTCAAGTGTTCCTTGTGCTCCTCCTCCGAAGGTGAATAAATCAGAATGTCGTCCACGAAGACAACTACAAAACGATCTAAGAATTCCCGGAAGATCCGGTTCATCAAATCCATAAACACTGCCGGTGCATTGGTGAGCCCGAATGGCATCACCAGAAACTCATAGTGGCCATACCGCGTACGGAATGCCGTCTTCGGAATATCCTCCTCCCTGACCCTCAACTGGTGGTAACCCGATCTCAAATCTATCTTAGAGAAACAACGGGAACCCTTCAACTGGTCGAACAGATCATCTATACGAGGCATAGGGTACTTATTCTTAACCGTAGCCCGATTCAATTTCCGGTAATCTATACAAAGTCTCAAAGCACCACCTTTCTTTTTAACAAAGAGGGCCGGTGCTCCCCACGGCGAAACACTAGGATAGATATAGCCCTTATCTAGCAACTCCTGGAGCTGAATCTTCAACTCAACTAACTCGGCTGGGGCAAAACGATAAGGTGCCATAGAAATTGGCGCCGTGCCAGGCACTAGGTCAATAGAGAACTCAATCTCTCGATGCGGTGGCAACCCAACAAGATCCTCGGGAAAGACGTCCGAGTACTCACAAACCACCCTTGGCAACACAATCTGAGTCCCATCAACCTCACTAATCGAGAGATTAGTAAGTAGACCACTAAGCTCACTCCGCCCTCGTGAAACATACCCCGGTGGCAAAACACTACCAACCCGGTCCCCCAGAAAATGAAAACACTCTCCGCCCACGGTACAACAAGTGACCCTCTGGCGATAGCAATCAATAACTGCCCGGTATGACGATAACCAGTCCATACCCAAAATAACATCGAAGCCCTTCATAGGCATACCTACAAAGGAAAATGGGATTCTATGATCATCGACCTCTATATCACAACCCCTAACACCTTGTTTCAAAATCAATTCACCCCCAAGAGGTGATACAACACAAATAGGAGATGCTAACTGAGCTAACTCCAACTCCAAAACAGATGCAAATGCAGCAGACACAAAGGAATGAGATGCACCCGTATCGATCAAAACACTAGCAACTGAATTGCAAAACAAGAAGGTACCTCTCACGACAGATGGAGCCGGTACAAGATCCTGCGCGGTAACAGCATACACGCGCCCAGATGGCCTCTGATCAACCTGCTCACCCCTAGGAGCATAAGACTGCTGCACAGACTGGGACGAAGAAGCCCCCTGATTGGCCCTCGAGGCCTGACCCGACTGAGCTGGCTGCTGACCCTGAGTCTGCCTCAAACCAGATGCACCAGGTGTGCCACCCAACTGCGGGCAATACCTCTTCATGTGCCCTGGCTGACCACACTGATAACACGAGAGTGGCTGGCCTCTACCCTGACTCTGGCTCTGAGATCAAGCCGAAGAAGATGCTGCTCTCTGTACTCCTCCCCTCTGAGGACAAACTAGAGACTTGTGGCCCAGCTGACCACACTTGAAACAGGTGATGTCTTCCTGACTGCCTTTCCCAGAACTAGCACTCGGTACTGGAAAAGTCGATCTAGAAAAGCTACCCTGAGACTGTTGAGGAGTGAAACCTCTCTGTCTCCTACCATCACTCTGCCCATCCTGACTCCTCTTGGAGCCCTTCTGCCCTTCCTCCTTCTCCTGCATCATAATCTCAGTATGGGCTGCAGCATCAACCAGACGCCCATAATTCCGAATCAAAGACCCTACTACTCTCAACTTGAGGCCACGCCTCAACTTCTTCTCAAACTCAATACAACGGCGTTCCTCCGACGCCACCAACTCAGGTGCAAACCTGGACAAACTAGTAAAGGAGGCCTCAAACTCGACCACTGATGAACTGTTCTACTTAAGCTGGCAGAACTGATCTCTCAACTTCTCTCTAACTGCTGGAGATAAAAACCGCCCCTGGAAAGCATTCACAAAAGCCTCCCAAGTACCTCCGATACGACCTTTGGTGAACTTCCACCACTGACCCGCATCCCCCTTCAGCTGGAACGATGCCAAGGTCACCTTCAACCCCTCATCTTCGATGCCAAGCATCTCAAACGTTTTCGTTGTCTGTTCGAGCCATTCATCTGCCTTAAGCGGCTCTTTAGGATCACCTAAAAATTCGTCCGAATTAGACCGGAAGAACTCCCTCTTCAGAAAAGAAGGTCCTGCATCAGCAACATGGACCTGAGCCTGATTCTCAGCTCGAAGAATGCCTACTGACTCTTTGAATGCCCCTGCTATCTCTCGGGCTAAAGCGCCCATAGCCTGCTGGCCTACCGGCTCGGCCACATTGGCCTGGCCTACTCCCTCCTGCACTGCCGGAAACTGAACTGCCGGAATCTCCTGTACTACGGGAATCTCCTCTGGCACAGGCACTTCCTGCCTACCCGGCCTACCACGCCTACCGCGACCTCGTCCTCGTCCTAACATCCTAATACAAGAAACAAAGACGTTAGCACATTAATAAATGTGCCGAAGCTAAACACTCGCGTCCTAATACATTGGACAACAATAATTCATTCCACGTAAGCACATAATCACATAAGCACCTACGAATTTCATTCCTGGATGATAATGGTCCCAAAGCGTTACCATAGTTCCGGTTGGAAGCAGCAGTGATCAATTGCCTTTCCAACAAGACTACTAGCAACTCAAGGGTCCAATCAACATCCTATAAACTACATTCCATACCCACATAATCACATAAACATGTTATCATGCAAACATATAACACTACACTAAGTCTCTATCAAACGAGACGAACCCATTATGATACTAATCACTTCCCACGTACCCAAAGTATTCAAACCTGGTACGCTCTGATACCAAGTTGTAACGCCCTCAAAATTAACCCAATATACATATAACAATGCCTTGCATTATTAAAAGAAAACATTGCATTATCTCATTCATCAGAGTTTTACGAAATGAAAACATTACATGTAACATCATAATAAATGCCCTACGGGCTTACATCTTACCAAGCCAACACTTGGACACAAAATTATGAGTTCTAACTCAAATACAAATAAAGCCCTAGGCTTGAATGTTTACATGTAATTCAAATAAAAACAGATAACTAAAGACAAGGCGTCAAAGTCCAAATCCTTCCAAGCTAAGTCCTTGGAGGTAGCTTATCACCTGAACCTGAAAATGATGTTCCCATAAAGGGTGAGCCACAGCCCAGTAGAAAAATACTAAACCAAATATAAGCATTGAATAAAGCCCTAGCATTCAATAGATGGTTAACACTAAACATCACTTTCACTTTTCATTATTTATTCAACTTTCCATTATTATCAACAAGGCTCAGAACCTGGCCAAACTACAACAGTGAACTATATATTAGTTTCACATTACTTCCAATATCAACAAAACAAATGAGACACAGGCTCATATCGAAACACTTCCATACTTCCAATATGATACACATTTTAGTGTTGTATCAATAACATGCAAAAACACTTCAATATCAATAAGCACACATAATAGTGATGCTAATGGAGTCCATCCCCTATCTCCTCCCAAACAAAATCCGGTTAAGAGGTCCATCCCCTATCTTCCCCTAACCGTGGAGTACATCCCCTATCTCCTCCCACACAATATGCATATGCAATGCTCAACTAATACATGTATGTAAACACATAACATATACATCTCACAATCAATACACATAATGTCTGTATTAATTCAACAGTCAACATTAATGACTTAACCAATGTGATTAGTTTAAGTTATCCCTAATCCACATGCAATGTCTACAACAATCATGACTATCCTCCACCGATAGCCCAAAACAGTTATCTCTAAACAGAAAATAACTAAATCAACAATTCAATAGGCATATGATTTAAATTAACCAACTACCCCATTTAATCAATAATTCCTCGTATTTCGTGAATTCAACCATTATTCCCAATTTTCCTTAAATTAAACTTACAATTCAATTTAATACAACAACTAGGGTTTTTCCCAAAATTACCAAAATACCCCCAACATATTAAAATACCAAAACTTAGAACAAAACGTATACATTGGAGTAGGAAATCCCTACCTCGAAGAAATAACCCAAAAGAGAAGACTAAGATGATGACCCAAACTCCAAAGTCCTCCAAAACCCAAATTGTTCAGATTAAACTGAAGCCCTCGACCCACTCTAACTTTTTAAAAAATGATCTAGGGTAGAAACACCCTAAAACTAGATGAAACCTAGGGTAGAAGGTGTGTAGGGAGAGAGAAGAGTCGGACCTAGGGTTTGGAAACAAAAAGAGATAGAAAAACTTATTAAAATCCCGCTGCTGCCTATTTAAACTGAACAGGCTCGCTCGAGCGAGGACTTGGTCGCTCGAGCGACTAGACACAGAAAACCCCCGCTCGAGCCAAGAATGATTCGCTCGAGCCAACAACCCCGAAGCTCGCTCGAGCGAAGGAAAGCTCGCTCGAGCGAAGAACTCAAACCCTCAGGTCTGCAACCAGACGCACGCTCGAGCGAAGGAACGCTCGCTCGAGCGAAGAACTCGAAAACATACACCTCGCTCGCTCGAGCGAAGAAAAGCTCACTCGAGCGAAGAAACACAACTCTCAGGTCCTAAGCCCAGACGCAGACTCTCGCTCGAGGGACCAAACCCTGGCTCGAGCGAAGAACAAAAACAACAGCTCGCTCGAGCGACCAACTCCTCGCTCGAGCGAAGGTCCAAAAATCTGGACTGCAACACTTGGTTTCTAAACCCAACCAACCTGAAACAAACCTGCCCAAAGACATCCTATAACTCAAAAATAAAGAATTAAAGCACAACAACAACAATACACAATGCCTGGATCCACGGAACTTAAGTCCGGATACAACAATCTAAAGGAAAAAGACCGGGGTCGCTATATTCCTAATAGTAAAAGAGTCTACTGATCATTTGTCAAGACATGATGATTCCTAGTAATGAAATGGTTTACTAATCATATGTTAAGACATGATGATTCCTAGTAATGAAATGGTCTACTGATCCTATGTCAAGGCGTTGTGATTCCTAGTAGTAGAGTGATTACTGATCACATGTCAAAACATTGTGATTCCTAGTAGTGGAAAGTCTATTAACCACATGCTAAGAAATTGGTGATTCCTAGTGATATGACTACTGGACATGTTATGAAGTTTCGAATAATAAACTATTGAACATTGGATCTGTGTTTCCTAATAGTAAGGCTATTAGCTTCAGAGTGACAAGTTTGACGAAATTTGTTTGGTGCCTTGAATTCGGAAAAGACCTAATTCGGTTGATGACAATCCAGGAATGTGTTTTTTGTAATATAATTATGAGAGTCTCATAATCATTGTGACACAATGAATTGTTTAAAGACCCTGCTTGAATTTTTGGAAAGGCTAAAAGTCTTCGTATAAATTCTACAAATATAGGGGTGTCATGCAAAATGTGGCAATACCTAAACTTAAGTGGGTAGGATAGCCCTAAAAATCTGTTGACTTTGTGTTCAATGGTTATGCACAATATAGTATTGCATATTAGTTTTCTTGTGGACAAATCTGATATCAAATTTACATAAGAATACCATCATGGAATTAAGGAAACGATTTTAATGAGAAAAAAGATGAGCCTAGAAGATGTTAAAAGGCTAGGACTTTAAAGTTCTTCTGTCTAATCTTCTTAAACTTATATGGTGGCTAGTAAGACTAAAAGTTTCTTTAAAACTGTGATTTCTCTATAAGGAAGTTATTAAATTAACTTGATCTTGCAAAGGTAGTAAACCTTAGAATGCAAGTGAATAAAAACCGATGAGACAATCTTGTTATCAAAGGAGGCTTGGATTACTTTGGTACGCGACCAGCAGTTATGGTGGGTGTAATCGTAATTGTACGAAATCTCGAGTTATATCAAATGGGTGTTAAAGATAGCTTTCCTAAATGAAGATTTAGTTAACAAAACAACCTAAAGGGTTTTTCATCTTGAGGATAAGGAAAGTCTGTAAGCTTGATAATCATTTTATGATTTGAAATAAGTATCGAAACAATGGCATAAGAAATTTGACAACACTATGTTGTCAAGAGGGTTTTAAATAAACAAGGATTGACAAATATGTGTATGTCAAAGACACTGACAAATAGATATGTCAATTTGTGTCTGTACAATTGGTAATTGTGAGAAAATGTTCAGAATTACCAAGAAGTTGTTAAATTCTAAGTTTGACGTGAAAGATATGAGGCTTACAGATGTGATTACCAAAACATCTAGTAGTATTGTACTTTTTTAGTCTTATTATGTTGATATGATACTTGAGAAATTTAGTAAATCAAATACAAGTGTGTCGAGGACACTGGTAGACTTGAGTCTACATTTGGCTAAGAATAATGGTGAGAGTGTATTTCAACTAGAATATTCTTGGGTCATTGGAAGTTTAAAGTATATGATGAGGTGTACAAGGCCATGTATAGCCTACTCAGTAAGCAGGCTAAGTAGATACGCGAGTAATCCCAACACCTATCTTTAAAGGGCATTTGTGCGGGTACTAAGGTACTTACAATGAAGCTAGGATTATGGGTTGCATTATCCAAGATATCCGGTTGTCCTAGAAGGGTCCAGTGACGTCACCTGGATATCTGATATAAAGACTATAAATCCATTAGTAGATTTGCTTTCACTATTGGAGGTGCCACTGTGTCTTAGAAATCTTCCAAGCAGATGTGTATCATGAGATCAATGATGGAAGCAAAATTCAGTGATTTAGATAAAGCTACTGAAGTAACTGAATGGCTTTGCCATTTTCTTGAGAATATTCCATGTTAATCAAAACTTGTGCTTGCAATTTTGTATACTTTGGGACAATCAATCAAGTATTGGTAGGGCACAGAGTAATACGTATAATGAAAGGTCAAGACATTTTAGTCGAAGACATAATTCCATTCGATGACTACTCTCGTGTATTGTCACTATAGACTATATATAGTTTAAGGACAATATTACAGATCCGTTAACCTAAGAGTTAAATCGAGAGTTAGTAAGAAGTCGTCAAGAGGAATACGGTTAAGGCCTTTAGTGATTGTTACCAGAACAGAGAACCCAACCTAATTGACTAGGGATCCCAAGATCTAGGTTCAAAGGGACAACCTAATTGCGTGTAACGTATAAGTCACTATGGAGGTAAATCCTCTTGCCTATTCCTTTATACAGTGATACCTTATGGGGTGGGAGATTAAACTGATGCTTTTAATGACCTAAGTGCTGTGAATAGTCAACCGTATAACGAGATACCTTGTATAGGTCACCTATGTGAGTGCGAAGTGGGGCCGTTTCTTTAAGAATTGACAAGGCTGAATTCTTTAAAAACATTCATTGAACCAAGCTAGTGTTCCAGGGCCAAACCAGACAAACCAGTGAGAATAAGAATAATAGTTGGAGTAACTCCTGTGTAAGGCCTATTGTCTCAATTTACATAAATGGCTGAACAGTTCAAGACATCACGTTCACTAGTCAGCTAGTAAATTCGATAGGCTTTTACTACGAAAGGTTCAAGGCCAACAGCTACTTTTTATGATGTAGGGTTGTTCTGTGTGCTCTCTCTCTCCAAGTCTTTGTTGTTAAGCGTTGTTCGTTTTTTTTCATTCGGCCAATTTTATTAATATGGGAAATTGTTGGAAAATAATGGTTTTCCAGCAACTTTAATTCGAAATTAAAGTGGGACCTAACCGTCAGTTGATGTAGATCTGAATGGTTTTGTATTCTCTTAAGTGAGAAGACTACAATACAAAAATAATGAGCCAAAACCATTGAGTTATGAATGAGAATTGTCTCATAAAGTGGGCGTCAATAAAGTTTGGCTTAAATTTGGACTTAGTCTTAGTTTGGACTGGGTCTAGGCTTGTGCTTGTGCATGTGTTAGGTTTGGTCTTGGACTTAGATTTGGACTTAATCTTGAGCTTGGGCTAAGCTATGTTGTGTTGGATTTAGCTTGTGCATGTGTTTGAGAATTGGGCTTGGATCGAGTTATAACCCATTTTCTAGTTGGTTTATTCAGCCATCATTATATACATATTTATTTGTATATTTTAAGCACATAGAAGGTTTAGACATTTGTAACTCTCATCTTTTGATGATAGAATTGATGACCATATTAGTGGCCATAGGTTTTCAACCTTTGTAACTCTAGCCCTAATGGCTAGAGTTGGTGGCCTTGGTTAATGGCATTTGATGGCCCTATTGATGTATAGCCTTCATGGTTAGGGATTCCCCTACTTGTATAAATAGAGGTCTTTCCTCTCCAACTTAGTAGGATAATTTTTGGAGAGATTTTCTTTTATAGAAAATGGAGATTGTGTTTTAAGATAAAAAGTTGGAGATGTTTTTTTTCCCACCAAATAAAATTTTTCCTATCTTTTTTTGCTAGCCCCTTCTATGGTTCTTGTTAGAGAGAGTGCAACCATTATCAAGTTCTCCGAAGCAATTCAAAAGGTGCTTCTGCATTAGTTCGTTTCGATCGTCGTATCCTGGAAGACAGACGCCGGTATACCTCCAGCATCTATCGGGAGGCGATGAATCTGTTTTAAGGAAATTGTGGTATCACACAAGTTTCGGTTTGCTTCTTTTTTTATCATTTGTTCTTAAATTTTTCAAAATGTAATTTACAAAGATGAGTTCTAATATTTAATTATCCATATTAATAATTTGTTCTATTACTAATATAATCTAATCAGCAATACTGGGTATCATGAAAAGTTTTTCATAAAAATGGTCATGAAAGATTTGTGACCTTTGGATTACACTTACAATAAAGTACCACACACTAATCAAGGTAATCTAAGGGTCACAAATTTTTCATGATCCTTTTTATGACAAAATTTTCATGATTTCTAACATTTCTCTAATCTAATTCATTCTACATTTTTAGTTGTGTAAGTTATTATGTATTTCATTTTTTAATAAAGAATTTTTTTTTGTCATTTCTATTTAATTCATTTTATATTTTTTTCTTGTATTTTTATGAAAAACTACCAACACTAAGTATTATTAATAATACATGTATGGTAATTTATTTGGTAAAATTAAAAATAAATAAATAAATTTGCATAAATTACAAAAACTATACTTTCTATTGAGCATAATTAAATTGTGCATGAAGTTTTTATAATTATAATTTTTCCTACCAGAATTTGTCAGATAACATAACAATATTATTATTTTTATTATTATTGGTCTCTCTTCCTCTCTCTTCCGTTTGTACCCTTCTTTTTCTTTTTTTTTTCTTTTTTTTTAATAATAAAAAGGCTTAAATTTTTATATATAGTTTGCTTGTTATGATGGATTTTAGTTGTAGAAAGAACTTGTGATAGTGGTAGCAAGGAATTTTGATGATCAGTTTTGTCTCTCTCCCCCTTGTTTTCTATTTCTCTTTATTTTTTATATTTTATTAGAAAGGTTTAAAATTTATCCAATTTTTTATTTTATTTTTATATATGTAGATTGGTTGTTGTGATAGACTTTAGAGTTGTAAAAAAAGTTGGTGTGATGGTGGTAATAATGGTTAAAGTACATGTTTCAGGGGTTAAGGTGATATGATTCAAAAAATAAAAAATAAATAAAATTTTTATGTTTTTATATTTATCTCAATAAGTATATTAGGAAAATATTATTCATATTTGTAAAATTTGATTTGTCAATTGATAGTTAATTGATACAGTAAGATAAATTTAAATTGATATTAAATTGTAAGTGTTTGATATTTCTAAAATTTTATGTGATGGTCAACTGCCATGGACATGTTATGATTAGGTAAATCAATACAAATTGAATAGCAAGTTACCAACGTATTTATGTAAATATTTTCAAAATTGATAAACAAATATCGTTAGTATTTTTTAATAATGAAAATAAGAAATATTTACGTATTTATTAAAAAATTTAAACATAGACCATGAGTCATGTTATAATTAAAATTTCAACACAGATTAATGTTTTTAGTTAGGTCCAAGCGTAGGATTATATATAATTAAAATTTCATTTTTACTTTTCTTTTAAATTTTAAATTAAATGTAACTTAATATGGTTACAACTTTTGTTTTGAAATTCTATCAACAATTTTATTTATTTTTCATTTAAGTTAGTTATGGCTAAATAGGCCAACAGTTTTACACCACATGTATATTTTATTTTTCAAAAAAAATATAAATTGTAATTAAGATTATTAAATAAATATAAATGTGGCTTAAATATTGATAAAATATATATATATATATATATATATATATTGGCTGAAATTCCTTATGACTTTCTATGTACAGTTTTTTTTTTTTTAATTTAGAATTACAGATGTTGAATAGAACATAAATGGGTAAATTATTGATAAATCTCATTTAGAAGTATTTTAACCCAAGAAGTCCATGAAGGAATTTTTTAACCCATTTAGTCCCATGTATGTATAGTTTTATTTCATAAAGTCATTTTTCTTGATTTACACTATTTTCTTGGACACTTATGCCCTTATATTTAATTTTGATACCCTTATAAATATTTTTTGAACGGTTAGCAATTTTATGATGTGAACATTCATATTTTAAAATTCACATTGGTAGGAATGTAAAATTGGCCCGTGGGCGGCTCGAAACCCGCCCGCGAGCCGGGACGAGCTCGGCCCGTTGACAATGTGAATATTCACATTGACATGTTAACATTCACATTAATAGGAGTCTAAAATTAACCCGCGTCTCGTGGCGGCGCGAAACCCGCCCACGGTCCATGGGTGGCCCAGGGCGGGCCCGGTCCGGCTCGTTGACAATGTGAATATTCACATTGATATGTTAACATTCGCATTGATAAAAGTATAAAATTAGTCCGCGGCCCATGGCTGGCCAAAAGCCCGCCCGCCGCCCGGGGCGGGCCCGGCCCGGCCCGTTGCCAATGTGAATATTCACATTGACATGTTAACATTCACATTGATAGGAGTGTAAAATTAGCCCGCGCCTCGTGGTTGCCAGAAATCCGCCCACGGCCCATGAGCGGCCCGCGACGGGCCCGGCCCGGTCTATTGACAATGTGAATATTCACATTGACATGTTAACATTCACATTGATAAGAGTATAAAATTGGCCAACGGCCCAAGGCGGGCCCGACCCGGCCCGTTGACAATGTGAATATTCACATTGACATGTTAACATTCACATTGATAGGAGTATAAAATTGGCCAGCGGCCCAGAACGGGCCCGACCCTGCCCGTTGACAATGTGAATATTCACATTGACATGTTAACATTCATATTGATAAGAGTATAAAATTGGCCAGCGGCCCAGGACAGGCCCGACCCGGCCCGTTGACAATGTGAATATTCACATTGACATGTTAACATTCACATTGATAGGAGTGTAAAATTAACCCGCGTCTCGTGGTAGCCCGAAACCCGACCACAACCCATGGACGGCCCGGGGCGGGCCCGGCCTGACCTGTTGACAATGTGAATATTCACATTGACATGTTAACATTCACATTGATAAGAGTATAAAATTAGCCCGCGGTCCATGGGCGGCCAAAAGCCCGCCCGCCGCCCGAGGCAGGCCCCGCCCGGCCCGTTGACAATGTGAATATTCACATTGACATGTTAACATTCACATTGATAGGAGTGTAAAATTAGCCCGCACCTCATGGCTGCACGAACCCCGCCTACGGCCCATGGGCGGCCAGGGCAGGCCCGGCCCGGCCTGTTGACAATGTGAATATTCACATTGACATATTAACATGCACATTGATAAGAGTATAAAATTGGGCAGCGGCCCAGGGCGGGCCCGACCCGGCCCGTTAACAATGTGAATATTCACATTGATATGTTAACATTCACATTGATAAGAGTGTAAAATTGGCCCGTAGCCCAAGGCGGGCTTGGCCCGACCTGTGACAATGTGAATATTCACATTAACATGTTAACATTAACATTGATAGGAGTGTAAAATTTGCCCGCTGTCCGAAGCTTGTCCGCGGCCCGGGGTAGGCCCGGCCCGGCTCGTTGACAATGTGAATATTGACATTGACATGTTAAAATGCAGATTGATAGGAATGTAGAGTTGGCCCGCGGCCCGTGGGCTGCCCGAAGCCCTTCCACGGCCCGGGGCAAGCTCGTTTCGGTCTGGGTCCTAGTATGTCCGAGACCCTAGGTTAGGGCCTAGGTCATCACTTTGAAGCCTGGCTCGGCCCATCGGCCCGCTTAAGGCCCATTCAAGGCTCGGTCCGAGACCCAGCCCGCATGAGGCGCAATATATTTTTTTGTGGAAAATAATAAAATTTTGGTAGAAAAAATTAAAAAGAATTAAAAAAAAATGGCTAGGCCCGCCCAAGCCCGACCTAAGCTCGAGGCTAGGCCCAGGGCCGCCGGCCCGACCAGAGGCTCGATCCATCGGCCCGTCCAAAGCCCGAATACCCTTGTGCCAGGGCTAGGGCCTGGGCCTAATTTTTTGGCCTGTGGGCCGGCCCGGGAAAGGCTCGTTTGGGCCCAAGCTCGAGCCTAGTCCAAGACCCTAGGCTAGGGCCTAGGCCTGGGCCATCACTTTAAAGCACGACCCGGCCCATCGGCCCCGTTAAAGGCCCATTCAAGGCTCGGTCCGGGGCCCGGCCCGTGCCGAGACCTAGTGTCTTTTTTTGTAAAAAATAATAAAATTTTGGTAGAAAAAATTAAAAATAATTTTAAAAAAATGGCCAGGCCCGCCCCGGGCCGCCCACGGGCCTTGGGCGGGTTTCGGGCAGCTACGAGGCACGGGCTAATTTTACACTCCTAGCAATGTGAATGTTAACATATCAATGTGAATATTCACATTGTCAACGGGCCGGGCCGGGCCCGCCCTGGGCCCCTGGCCAAATTTATACTCTTATCAATGTGAATGTTAACATGTCAATGTGAATATTCACATTGTCAACAGGCCGAGCCGGCTCGCCCCGAGCCGCCCACGTACCGTGGGCGGGTTTCGGGCAGCCACGAGGCGCAGGCTAATTTTACACTCCTATCAATGTGAATGTTAACATGTCAATGTGCATATTCACATTATCAACGGACCGGGCCGGACCCATCCCGGGCCGTGGGCGGGCTTTTGGCCGCCCATGGGCCACAGGCCAATTTTATACTCTTATCAATGTGAATGTTAATATGTCAATATGAATATTCACATTGTCAACGGGCCGGACTGGGCCTGCCCCGGGCCGCCCATAGGCCGCAGCGGGTTTCGCGCCGCCATGGGATGCGGGCCAATTTTACACTCCTATTAATGTGAATGTTAACATGTCAATGTGAATATTCACATTGTCAATGGGCCGGGGCGGGTGTGAATATTCACATTGTCAATGGGCCGGGCCCGCCCCGGCCCGACTCGAATTTTTCCGGGCACCCACGAGGATCGACATGGGCCGGGCCCCTACACATTGACGATATGAACATTCACATTGACGATGTGAACATTCACATTAGGGGTATTTTCGTAATTATATCACCCATAGGACTTATTGAAATATAAGAAAATAATGTGAACTAAATGGAACATAAGTAGATGAAAAGGGTATTTTGGTCTTTTTATCTCAAATAGGATCTAATGGAATGGTCAAAAAGAATATGAGTTGGATAGAATAAAGTTCTTATAAAGTGGATTTATCAAAAAAGCTCCCAATATAAATACGGATAGTGTTAATAATAGATTCCTCAAATAGTTCATAAATTAATAAATTTAAAAGTTTTTTCATATTAATTAAGGATTAAAACATTGAATGGAAGAACCAATTATAACGTACCATGTGAATTTCTATAATTTTTAAATTCAAAAAATTGTGAAAATAAAGTTAAAATTTTAAGGGATAAAGATCAAAACGGTTTTACTTATATATAATAGTATAGATAGATTATACTGTCCTTATAATTAAAAATAAGAGTTAATAAAATTAACAGTTCCTATAATTTATAACTTGTGTTATTTTGGTCTTTGAGTTTTCAATTGTGATATATTTGACCCTAAATTTTAAACATTGTTTTAAATAAGGACAATTAAAGATACTATTACTCAATTTTAAGGCCAAAGTCATCAATTTGATAACATATAAACAAATTTGACAAAAATAAATGTCAAAAAAATATTTTTGAATTTTTAAAAATTATTTCTACTCACCAAAGATAAAATTATGTAAAATTTTTACACATTTATTTATTTATTTTTACCAAATTAATTTTTATTATGTGTTTGGATAATGATCATGTAATGGGTAGTTGTTAGGCTTTCAATGTGTAATCGATATATTTAATATATAAAATGTTTTTAATTTTAGATTTTTTCATTTAATGGATTGGTTTAATCGTGATATCAAAGTTATCGCCATATTTAACTTTTGGAAAAATAGAAACTAATTTAATGAAAATAAAAACAACCATCCATTACATGATCATTATCCAAATACATAATAAAATTAATTTGCAAACAAAATAAATAAATAAATAAATGTGTAAAAATTTATCAATTTTATCTTTGGTGGTTAGAAATAATTTTTAAAAATTCAAAAATATTTTTTCACATTTATTTTTTTCAAATTAGTTTATATTTTATCAAATTGACGATTTTGCCGTTGAAATTGAGCACTGATATATTTAATTGTCCTTATTTGAAACAAAATTTAAAATTTAAGGTCAAATGTATCACAATTAAAACGTTAGGGACCAAAGTGTATAAGCCCTAAACTATAAAGAGCTTTAATGTAAATCGCCTCAAAAATAAATATATCAAACTCTGTCCATAATATTTTTTACAACCACCAAATTAAAGAACCTAATTAATTCATATTTTTTACAACCACCAAATTAAAGAACCTATTAAATTTTCTTTTATAACCACACATTGTGAAATCATTAAAGTGATAATCAATAAACCTATTAAGAGCTCGTTTGGGAGATTTTTTGGTTTAAAAAATAAATAAATAAAAAATAAAAAAATAAAATTTAACTCATTAAGACAAAACATCACATCACATCTAATCCATAATCATTATATTCTTTCTCTTACAAAAGTCAAAAAAATCAAAAAGTCATTTCCCAAACGAGACTTTTCAGCCTCAAACTAAAAAAGTCAAAAAACCAATCTACTTCCCAAACGAACTCTAATTAGGTATTGAAGCACTTCCCTAAACGAGAATAATTTCTCTAAATTTGAATCAATAATGTTAGGAATAAGAAATTAAATACATAATGTGATATAGGATTCGTTTGGGAAATGTGTTGGCTTTTTGGTTATTTTAGTTTGGGGCTAAAAAGCCTCGTTTGATAAAGGCTTTTTGACTTTTTATGAGAGAAAAAATATAATGATTATAAGTTGGATGCAATGTTTTATCTTATTGGGCTACAAAACTTATTTTGTCTTTTTGTAACTAAAATAGCCCCAAACTCAACCCAACTCATCTTCCCAAATAGAGGCATAATCCTCTCACAATGAGTGGGTCCTACATGCAAGGGTGGATTCTTTATTAACATATATGGGACTCATCTCTTATAAGAGGGTTGTATCCCATTCTGTTTTTAATTTCTGTATCCTTTACTCAACTCTGAATAATTTCATGTAATTATTCTTTAAGCATTGAATAATTTCTCTTCCTAAACTTTTTTTTTTTTTTGCCAAATCAGTAAAAGATTATTTACAAATATGAAAATAATTACATGAAATTGGATAATTATGACTCAACAAAGCATATCTACAAGTCCAACAATCACCCAATACAAATATACAACCTTCAAAGAGAAGAATGTCAAACTGGTCTCTATAAGTAGCGTTGCACAACCATTAAACTAAAGAACCTGATTAATTTTAAATCAAACTTTCATGGATAAATTACACTTTGCCCCTTTTAAGTTTGACCATTTTTTTACTTTAGCCTTTAAAGTTTATTTTTTTTCCACATTGGCCCTTAGGCCTCGTTTGGGAAGCGACCCGTTTAGCTAAAAAGTCAAAAAGTCACTAAAAAAAACTAAAAAGCCAACAACTCATAACAAAAAGTCAAAGATTTTCTTTTCTCTCTACTTTTTGCACATCTTTGTGTAAAAAGCCAAAAAGTCATCCCAAACATACTAGTTTTTTTAACTCATATTTTAGCAAAATAGCCAAAAAGTTACTAAATTAGCTTGTTCCTAAACGAGGCCTAATGTTTCAAGTTTTTTTTCAGTTTATTCCAAAAGTTAGTTTATATTCAAAATTCGATAGAAAATACCATAATAACTGTTACATTACATAAAAGATATATTATTGGAGTTCAAGTTTATGTCAAAGGTATGAGTCATATATAATAAAATTTTATGCTACGTGATTGTCAATATATTATTTTTTGTCTAATTTTTAACAGAAATTAACTGTAAGAGTAAAGTGAAAAAACTTAAAATATGAAGGGTCAAAAGCAAAAAAAAAAAAAAACAAATTTCAAGACCCAAAATAAAAAAATGACTAAAGATAAAAAGGGGAAAATGTAATTTACCCTACTTCTAATCACAAGGCTTTTGAAATCCTATTAAATCCATTTAATACGGGTAGATTTGATTTTAAATTTCCTTTTATAATCACATTGTAAAATCATTAAGGTGATAATCACCAAACATATTAATTAGGTATCGAAGCACTTTCCTAAACTTTTTTTTTTTTTTTGGCCAAATCATTAAGAGATGTTTTATATGAAAATAATTACATGAAATTAGATAATACTAATTGAATAACGCATATCTACCAGCCTGAGAGCATCTCCAATAGTTGTTGCTATAATACTATTGCTATTACTATAATTTGGCAATGAATAGTGCTATTTTGCCAAATTATAGCAATGGTGCTCTAATGGTCACTTGCTATTTTGGCAATTCTCAACCAACTTTCCCTCCTAATTTGTAGGGGTACTTACCAATTAGTCCTATTAACTAGACTTATTTACCTACAGGTCCTAACTAATAAATTTAACACTATAAAAATAAGAGAGTGATAAATTTATCACTAAAAATTTATTCATAAAAACAAAGAGACTGATAAATTTATCACTATAAATTTATTCATAAAAATAAAAGACTGATAAATTTATCTTTATCACTTAATAAATTTATCAATAGGACTTAATGGGTAATAAGTCTCCAAAGTAGGACCTATTGGGTAATAAGTCTCCAAAGTAGGACCTATTGGTAGTTTACCCTAATTTGTAAGTGTTATTTGGATATAGGTTTTTTTGTAATTTTATTTTTGTTTATTTTTGTCTCTTATGACCTTTTTTTAACTATTTGTAAAAAAAATTATATATTTATATTATACCCGACTAGACAAATATAAAAATAAAAAAAAATTGAGAAATTAAATAGAAAAATTAAATTTGAAAAATTACTTGATTTTCTACTGTTTCAATTCTGTTTTTTCAACTGAATTTGGAGCCACAAATATGTTCATATTTGCTGATGTGGCATGTTTGGCAATTACTATTTTACTTGCCAAATTTGAGAACAAATATGACATTTGTCATCTTTGGCAAGTAAAATAGCAAGTCATTGGCGACTTACTTTTTATCACTATGGCTAAATTATAGTTTTGGCAAGTGTTTTGAGAGCTCCATTGGAGATGCTCTAACAATTACTCAACACAAGTATACAATCCTCATAATAAAAGAGAAATAATTGGTCATCAAACTCCTAATCATAAGATTTGAACCCACAATTTTACCCTATTAAGTGGTGTTACACAACCACTAAATACGAACGAACAATACATCTACTTAAAATCTTATTAAAAATATTCTTGTCCAAATATCATTGGAGGTTTAAATATTATTTATTTTTATTTTTTTGACAACTAATCACATTTCTTCATTTTTATTTTTAGTAAGATTATTAATGTGTGTAGAATTATTTAATGCGAATGAGCAGAGTTGAGCTTTTCTCTAATCCAAATCTGAATTAGTGGGTTTTGTGTGGCTTGTGGGGCCTACCATAGGTCATGTTTAAGGGTTGGTTTGGGATGTTCTAAAAAAGTGCACTTTTTGACTTATTGGCTTATATGGGTTGGGTTTGATATGATATGTTAGAGAGGTGATGTAATTTAAATAAGATGATGTGACTTAAATAGGATAGTGACTTTTTGACTTTTTGTATTATTTAAACCAAGCCTAAATCATTCATTTAGTAAATTTTTACATGTCTATCATTCAAAAAATAATAATAATTATATCTGATAATCATAACATGTTCAATTTATTACATTTATTATCAAAAAATTGGATGGTCTATTTTAAAAAGAGTAATACTAGGTTTCATAAAAGAAATATCATAAAAAGTTTCTTAAAGATTTTCCATCTTTAAATTAATTTGTGATGTTTTATTATATGTTATGTAATCATATATAATAAATTAAATAAGTTATAATTATTGAATTACTTTAATTTTATTTTAAATCAAATTATTTCAAGGAGCTTGTAAAACAAAATTCAAATAATTGAAATAGAACTGGTAATGAATTTCACGGTTTCAAACAGCGGCTGCCAATCTAAATTTTGGAGGGAGACAATCTATTCCACAAATTCAATACAGGTAGATTTGGTTTTGGAGGGGGGAATTGTAAAAATATTTATAAAAAAATAAAAATAACATAAATATTAATAATCAAAATAATAAATTTTTTACTTTTTTTAAATAATTTTTATTAATTCCACTTAGGGATGCAACTTGGACAGGCTCAACCCGAGTAACCCGAGTCCAGTCTGAATTTTTTTAGAGCTTGGACAAAATATTTTTAAATTCAGTATGGATTTGGGTAAAAATTCAAAAGTCCGAATTAAATTTGGGCGGGTTTGGGCAAAGATGTCAAACAATCCGAGCAACCCAAAACCCGAATTATACATATATATATTAATATTAAATATACATATAATTCTTAGCCAGTACATGATATTAAAGTAATTTAGATTATTAAATCATATTGAATATATATTATATATACAAATAATATAAAATCCTTTTTTTATTTTCACTCATAAATTATAAGGACTACTATAGCGACATCTCTTTTACATTATATAATTATTTATTTTGATAGTATTAATAATTTTCTATATAAAAAAAAATGTAAATAGAGTCAAATTTTAATAATTTAATAATGTAGCTGCACGAAAAAAAAAATGAAATTCATTTACAATTCGGGTTTAACTTGGGTCGGGCTTGAGCAGACAACCTCAGGTAACAATTCGGGCTTGGACTGGGCTTGGACAATCTCCTCACGCAACCGAACACACCTGAGTTGCACCCTACTTCCACTGATGTGTTATTGCCTTGGTTTTATAACCGCAGCATCAAATCATTCAAGTGACAGAAAATATATTAAATGTAATTAATGCTTGTAAAAAAAATTAAAATACCACTCTTATTAGTTGTTTGAGATGTATTGTATAAGTGTATTTTTTTAATTTTTTAATTTAAAAAATAGAAAAAAAAAGGTATATGTTTAAGATAATTTTTTGACTTTTTTACAAAAAGATGTGTAATAATATATTATAATAAAATTAAAATGACAATTTTACCTTTTTGACTTTTTGGACTTTTAACTTTTTGAATTTTTGAGTAGTTAAATTTCAAAGAGTAAAATAATAATTTTTGTTGTGGCTTCTCCCACAAACTACCCTTGAATAGTATAGACTTTTTAACTTTTTTTAATAACTTTTTGACATTTTGACTTTTTTAATTTATCCCAAACAAAGCCTTAAATTTGAAAAAATACTATAAGCTTCAATTTTTTACTAAATAAATAATTAAATATCTCACATAAGTGTAGGGTCCACAAATTATGGACCCCACACCTATGTAAGACATTTAATCATTTATTTAATAGAAAATTTAGTATTCCTAATATTACCCTTTAAATTTGTCTCTATTATGACAATTGTATAATGATTATGGATTTATGGCTTCGTTTAGGAAGTGGGTTGGCTTTTTAACTTTTTAACTTTTTTGGCTATTTTAGCCTGGGCTAAAAAAACTTGGTTTGGGTAGGACTTTTTGACTTTTTGACTTTTTTAACTTTTTTAGTGAGAAAAGAATGTAATGATTATGAATTTGATGTGATGTTTTGTTTTTTATGACTAAAATAGCATATTTTATCTTTTGATAACCAAAAAAATCCCAAATCCATCTTCCCAAATATAACAATCAACCAATAAACACCCAACTTACTACCATTTCAGTGTGAACAAATTTAGTATTGATTAAGTCTAGAAAAAAATTGTGCATTAACACTTCAGTAGTTGGTTCGCTTAAGAAAATCCTATTACTGTAACACACACCCCCACCCCCGGGCAAAGAAGAAGAAGAAGAAGAAGAAGAAGAAGAAGAAAAAGAAGAGAAGAAGAAAGAAGAAGAAGAAGAAGAAGAAGAAAGAAGAAGAAGAAGGAAGAAGAAGAAGAGAAGAAGAAGAAAGAAAGAAGAAGAAGAAGAAGAAGAAGAAGAAAGAAGAAGAAGAAGAAGGAAGAAGAAGAAGAAGAAGAAGAAGAAGAAGAAGAAGAAGGAAGAGAAGAAGAAGAAGAAGAAGAAGAAGAAGAAGAGAAGGAAGAAGAAGAAGAAGAAGAAGAAGAAGAAGAAGAAGAAGAAGAAGAAGAAGAAGAAGAAGAAGAAGAAGAAGAAAGAAGAAGAAGAAGAAAGAAGAAGAGAAGAAGAAGAAGAAGAAGAAGAAAGAAGAAGAGAAGAAGGAAGAAGAAGAAGAAGAAGAAGAAGAAGAAGAAGAAGAAGAAGAAGAAGAAGAGAAGAAGAAGAAGAAAGAAGAAGAAGAAGAAGAAGAAGAAGAAGAAGAAGAAGGAGAAGAAGAAGGAGAAGAAGAAGGAGAAGAAGAAGGAGAAGAAGAAGGAGAAGAAGAAGGAGAAGAAGAAGGAGAAGAAGAAGGAGAAGAAGAAGGAGAAGAAGAAGGAGAAGAAGAAGGAGAAGAAGAAGAAGCAGAAGGAGAAGCAGAAGGAGAAGGAGAAGGAGAAGGAGAAGGAGGGTGATGCTACTTAAACTAAAAAATTAGACCTCTTTTTTAAATTTGTGGAAATCTATTAGAATATTGAAGGTTATTTTTTCTCTCTTTCTCATGTTTTCTCTAATTATCTTACTTACACATCATTAAATCTAAAAAGTATGTCTAAAAAATAGATTTGCAAGCAAATGTAGTTGGATACTAAGGGTTGTTTTTGATGTTCTAAATAAGTGTATTTTTTGACTTTTTATGAAATATGAGTTAAGTATGGGTTGTGTTTGAGTGATGTGGTAGAGAGGTGATGTGACTTAAATAAAATGATGTGACTTAAATAGGATAGTGATTTTTTGACTTTTTAACTTTTTTAGATTATGACAAATAAGGTATAATCTAAGAAATCTCAATTATTTAAGAAATCTCAATATTTAATGTAGTTGGATACAATTTTCTTAGCCTCATAATCTCATATATCTCCACCTATAAATATGGCTAGAGCTCTATCTATTAGCTCCATGAAAAAAACACAGCCATTGAAAGACATTAGTTGGTGCAAAGCTAATATGGATAAAGGCTCATTCAAATCTTTGCTTTCCTAGTCATTTTCCTGGTCATTGCATCTGGTTATTCCCTCTGTCTAATTAATTGTTTAGTTTGCTTTTAAAAAATCTTTTTAACTTTTTTTTTCCAATTTTTCTAATAGAAACTTGACAAAAATTAACTAAAAAGATTGGATAAAAACACATTTTTCATATGCATTTCATGTTATCTCAGTTCTTCAAATACTATCAATTTATCAATTTTAAAACCCAGAAGCTCCCAATTTGAGCCAATTGATTCAATTTTTCAACAGCCGTTTAAATCGTTAACGAATAAATTAACAATTTCAACTATGGCCCCCTAAAATAAACATTTTGTGTTCTTTTATAAGAGTTATTGGGTGTTTAAAGGGTAATTCACCCTTTACATATACACATATATAGTAATATATTTTAACAGTTTTAGTACATTGAACGCATGAAGTAGGAGCACAGTTAGCAAAGTGTAACCAATTTCATTTTTCAACTAAACATGCCCAAATCTCATTGTTCACATCACATTTAAGTGTTGTATCATTTTAATTCTTATAATTTAATTTTAATAATTTAAACTGATACTTTTAATTTTATTACAATATAGTATCTCTCATCGAATTTAGAACGGGAAAAGACCATATGCAAAATTAGAAGAACCATAACATAATTCAAACAAACTATATAGAACCACTTAATACTCGGTTGTCCTATAGTTAATTTGAATTGATTTCTCTAATTTACACATGATTTTTTTTTTTTTTTCAAAATGTTGACACGTATATGATAGAGAATTACATTACAACAATCAACTAAAAGAGCTACAATCCAAAACTAAAATCCCATTCTGATCAAAACGTTGCTTTTTCAATCCTAATTTTTTCTCATATGAAAAATTATTTTATTGCAGATGTGCCCTTCACAATAGTGACAGCAGAGGTGATGCCATAGCTCGATTTGAGGTTAATTTTCTGCAGAAACGACAGTGACTGTCCACTAGTGAATACTGTGGCAAACGACAGTATTGTCTGTGGTAAGCCGGGTTTGGTTTGTATTGACAACCTTAGTTATCAACACCCCAAAAAATAAAATAAACAAACAAATACTCTTCTTGAGAGTTTCTGAGAAAGAAGATGTTAGATTATCAGCTTGAGACTGTACTTCTCGAAATAAGTGAAGCAAGTTTGATATACATTTTTTTCATATTCTTTTGCTTCTGTAAATCTGTATTTGCTTTATGTTGTGTGCTTTAGCATGGAAATGAATATAATAGTATACCAATTTGAACCTAATAAGTTTTTCTTTTATTTTATTTTATTTTTTTTTGGACAAAAAGAAAGTAAATATTTTATTAGTGATAAATAAGCATTATAAAGAGAAGACAAACTAAAAAAATAACGCCAAATTAAACCAGGAAGCTTATGAAAATTTCAAAATAAATCCAAACAAAAAGGTGAACGTAAATTATACTTTTTTATTTAATATTTGACTCAATTTTTATTTTAATTTCTATTGTTTTAAATTGAACAATTGATCTCTACACTTTAATCCAATTTTACTTTGTACCTTCCTTCGATTTAAAGTTGGAGATAAAATTAATTATTTTGAGACATTTGTCAGCTCTCCTAAGATATATACTATGAAAAATTAACAAAATTTGGATAAAAATCAATTGAAAATAGACTTACAATATAATGGCCAAATTATTAAAGTAAAAGTAATAAGGATCAAAGCAAAATTTTAATCAAATTATATGAGTAAATTCCTAACAGGAATTTGAACCTAAGTTAACAACAAATCTGGATTCGTTACTCCTGTGATGGAATTTTCAAATATTAATGAGGGCAGTTTGGATCTTTTCAAAAAAAGATAAAAGACAAAAAGTTATTCAAAAAGTTAAAACGTTAACACTATTCACTAAAAGTCACAATTCGGGCTGCAAACAAGTCAATTCGAATTTTTTCTCACAATCATTTTTTACAATTTTTTATTACATATTTTTCTATAAAAATTCAAAAAATTAACCCAAACATCCATATTTTCAATCTCAATTTTTTAGTCCAAAAAGACAAAAAAATACACTTATTTAAGACACTCCAAACAACCCCTCAGAGTCATGAGTAGATCTTTATTTCTTCGTTATCAGACTATGAAAATAGTGGACATGTGGTGACAGCTCAGCTGTTGTTTCGGTGGACCTACTCTGACTCATATTTTAATAATTTAAATTATTCATATTTAATTTGATAATATTATTATAAAAAAATAAATTAATCGAATATTAATAATTTTTTTTATCAAATGGACAAGTAGAAAAGTAACAATCACAAGAATTAACCTGCTTTTTTGGGGTTTTACAAACAAAACAAAAGAAAGAATGGTGATAGATTCCACGTGGCTCTGGTTATGGTAGGTCTTAAGGCTAAGTTTGGGTACTCCTAAATAATTTAAAAAGTTAAAAAGTTACTCAAAAAAGTTAAAAAGTTAACACTATTCACCAAAAGTCAATAATTATGGCTGCACAATTCCCAATTCAAATTTTCTTCTAAAAACCAATTTTCACAATTTTTTATTACACATTTTTCTATAAAAAGTCAAAAAGTTAACCCAAACATCCATATTTTCAACCTCAATTTTTTTGTCTAAAAAGACAAAAAGTGCACTTATTTAGGCCAAGTTTGGCTAAACTAAAAAAGTGCACTTATTTCATCTTTTTATCTTTTTTGAGTCACATCAATCAACATCTCCTCTCTACTTTTTTTACACATAATACAAGAAAAGTCAAAAAATATACTTATTTAGTCTTTCCAAACTTAGTGAGCAAATGTAAGACGCTGGATTGTGCATTTGAAATGTGATCGCAGTATGAGTTTAAAATTGATGGAATTAGAATTGCGCGAATCAAAATACAACTTTGATAAAATTGTTGGCATTTTTTTTTATAAAAATACAAGAAAACATATAAAATGAATTAAATAAATGATAAAATATTTTTTATTATTAAAGAATGAAATACTGAATAAATTATACAACTAAAAATACAGAAATGAATTAGATTACATTACTAATAGAACAAATTATTAATATAGATAACTAAATATTAGAATTTATCAAGGTAAACTAAATTCTAAAAAAATTTAAAAACAAATGATAAGAAAAGAAGCAAACCGAAACTTGTGTGATTCTATAGTTTCCTTAAAACAGATTCACCGCCTCCCAACGGATATTGGAGGTATGCCGGCGTCTGTTTCCTAAGATACAGTGGTCGAAACCAATTAATGTAGAAGCACCCTCTGAATAGTTTCGACAAACTTAACAATAGTTGCACTCTCTCTAACAAGAACCAAAGAAGTGCTAACAAAAGAAAATAGAAAAAAAATTCTTTGGTAAAAAAAAAAAAAAAATCTCCAACTTTTTACTTCAAAACACTATCTCCATTTTTCATCAAAAATCTTTTCAAAAATTATCCTACCAAGTTGGAAGGGAAATGCATCTATTTATACAAATAGGAGAATCCCTAACTATGAAGGCTATACATCAATAGGGCTATCAAATGTCATTAACTAAGGCCATCAACTCTAGCCATTAGCACTAGAGTTAAAAAGTTGAAAACCTATAGCCACTAATGTGGTCATCAACTCCATCATCAAAAGATAAGAGTTACAAAACCTTACATTTCTCATGTGCTTAATATATACAAATAAATATGTATATAATGATGTTTGAATAAATCAACTAGATGAGTCACAAAATGGATACTAATGTTTGGTCACAACTCAATCCAAGCCCAATTCTTAAACACATGCACAAGCTAAGCCCAACACAACATAGCTTAGCCCAAGCTGAAGATTAAGTCCAAGTCCAAGTCCAAGTCCAAGACCAAGACCAAAACCAAACCCAACACATGCACAAGCACAAGCCTAGGCCCAGTTCAAACCAAGAAGTCCAAATCTAAGCCCAACTTTATTAATGCTCACTTTATAAGACAATTCTCATTCACAACTCAATGGTTTCGACTTTTTTTTTTTTTTTTTTGTATTGCAATAATCTTACTTAAGAAAATACAAAACCACTCATACACACTTCAACCGATGGTTAGGTCCCACTTTAATTTTAAATTAAAGTTACTGAAAAACCATTATCTTCAACAATCCCCTACATGAATAAAATTGGCCGAATAAAAAAAACCACACAATGCTAAACGACAAAGACTCAGAGAGAGTACACAAAAATAATCATGCATCAGAAAAGGTAACTGTTGGTCATGAACCTTTCGTAGTGAAAGCCTATCGAATTTGCCGGCTGACTAGTAAATGTGATGTCTTGAATTGTTCTGCCGTTTGTGTAAACCGAGACAATAGACCTCACACAGGAATTACTCCAACCATCATTCTATTCTCACTATTGCGTCCGGTTTGGCCTTGGAATACTAGCCTGATTCAGTGAGTGTTTTTAAAGAATTCATCTTTATCAATTCTTAAAGAAACAGTCCCACTTCGCACTCACATAAGTGACCTACATAAGGTATCTCGCTATATCACGATTGACTATTCACTGCACTTGGGTCATTAAAAGTATTAACTTAACCTTCCACACCACAGGATATCACTCTATAAAAGAATGGGTAAGAGGATTTACATTTTTAGTGACTCAGCTGTTACATGCAATTAAGTTGTCCTTTTGAACCTAGATCTTGGGATCTCTAATCAACTAAGTTAGGTTTTTGTTCCGGTAACATTCGCTAAAGGCCTTAACCCCATTCCTCATGAAGAGTTCTTACTAACTCTCAATTTTACTTTTACGTTAATAGATCCGTAATATTGTCTTTAGACTGTATATAGTTTATAGTGACAACACACGAGAGTAGTTGTCATATGGAACTATGTCTTCGATGAAAATGTCCAGACCTTCCATCTGTGCCCTACCAATACTTGATTGGTTGTCGCAAAGTATACAAAATTGCTAGCACAAGTTTTGATCAACATTGAATATTCTCAAGAAAACCATTCAGTTACTTTAGTAGCTTTATCTAAGTGCTGAATTCTGATTCCATCATTGATCTCGTGATACACATTTGCTTAGAAGATTTCCAAGACACGGTTGCAACTCCAATTAGAGAAAACATATCCACTAATGAATTCGAAGTCTTTGTATCAGATATCCAGTAGGCGCCTTTGTACCCTTCTAGTACAACTGAATATCAAGTGTGATGCAACCCATAATCTTGGCTTCATCGTAAGTACATTAGTACCCGCACAAATGCCTTCTAAATATAGGCATTGGGATTACTCGTGTATCTGCTTAGCCTGCTAACTGAGTAGGCTATACCCGGCCATGTACAACTCATCAGATATTTCAAACTTCCAATGACATGAGAATATTCCATTATTCTTGGTCAAACGAAGACTAAATTCTACCGAAGTCTTTAACACACTTATATCTGACTTATACTTCTCAAGAGTCTTATCAAAATAATGAGACTGAGAAAGTACACTACCAGCAGATGATCAGAAATCTTAATTCTCAGATATACATCTGCAACGCCCGTGTCAAACTTAGAGTTCAACATCCACTTGGTAGTATTGAACATCTTCTCATAACTACCAACAATGAGTAATACCCATTGATTATAAAAACCTACTTGACAACATAGTGTAGTCAAATTTCTCATGCCATTATTTTGATACTTATTTCAAATCATAAAATGATTTTCAAGCTTACAATCTTTCCTCGTCCTTGAACCAACAATCTCTTTGGGTTGTTCCATAAAGATTTATTCAACTAAATCTTCATATAGGAAAACTATCTGAACATCCATCTTGATGTATCTCCAAACTTTGCACAATTGCGATCATACTCACCATAACTGGTGATCACGTATCAAAGTAATACATGCCTTCTCTTTGCCGGTATCCTTTGACAACAAGCCTATCTCATCGGCTTTCATTCACTTGCATCCCAAGGCTTACCACCTATGCAAGATAAAGTTAAACTAATAACTTCTTTTTAGAGAAATCACAACTTCAAAGAAGCTTTTAGCCTCATTAGTCACCATATAGGTTTAAGAAGATTTAGATAGAAGAATTTTAAAGTCCTAGCATGTTAACATCTTCTAGGGTCATCTATTTTCTTATGAAAACCATTTCTTCAATTTCATAATAATATTCTTGTGTAAATTTGAATATTAGATTTTGTCCAAAAAAAAACTAATATGACTACTATATTATGCATAATCGTTGAATACAAAGTCAAAGAATTTTTAGGCTTATCCTAACCCTTTTGGGTTTAGGTATTACCACCTTTTGCATGACACCGCCACATTTGTAGAATTTATACCAAGGCTTTTGGCTTTGAAAAATTCATACAGGGTCTTTAAACAATTCTTTGTGTCACAATGATTATGAAACTCTCAAAATCATATCATAGAAAATACATTCCCAGACCGTCATTAACCGAATTATGTCTTTTTCAAATTCAACCAAAACATATCTGGTCCAATCTATTACTCTGAAGCCAATAGTCTTACTATTAGGAAATACAAATCCAGTGTTCAATAATCTACTATTCGGAACTTCAAAACATGACCAGTATTTTTATCACTAGGAATCACTAATTTCTCAACATGTAGTCAGTAGACTTTCTACTATTAAGAATCACAACGTTTTGACATGTGATCAATAGTCACTTTACTACTAGGAATCATAACGTCCTGACATAGGATCAATAAACTCTTTCATCACTAAGAATCGTCATGTCTTTACATATAATCAGCAGCCTTTTCACTACTAGGAACCATCATGTCTTGACATGTGATTAGTAATCTGTTCACTACTAAGAACTACAATCTCATAACTGTGTAGCCAGTGGTCTAATACCTCTTAGGAACCACCAGTTTTTTTTTTTAATCTCTGTGATCAATGATCTTGTACTCACTAGGAGCCACTAATTTAAGAATATATTTGGAATTTTAAAATTTAAAAATATATTCACCCACCCTAACGAGTTGTCTTGTCTTTACTTTCAAGCAAAGTCACATAGCAATCATACATGCTATAATTGACACAAGGATAACATACTAATTGCCTCTGATTAATTCAGAAATATTATCATACAATCTTATGATTTCCTCTAATCACACTTGATCTCTATAGATCTTCCTTTAAGAACCTTGCAAGGTTTAAGGTTGTCAGGTGGAACAACATTTTCTGTTGTCACCTCTTGAAGTCATTTCTAAAAAAGCACAACAGAATTTTACTATTCTGTTTTTTCAGAAACTAATCTTAACATTAGAAAATTCAAAGTCTAAACTTTAATTAAAAATTGATCTCAGCACTTACCCTAGAATCAAATAGGGTCAGGAAAGTTTCCAAGAAGACTAGAGGGGTCACAGCAGTCCCACTTAAGACCCAGTTTGTAATGCCTCAACCCTTCACATGTCATCGATATTGTCCGCTTTGGGCCACGCCCGCACGGATTTGTTTTTCCCAGTGAGTCACCCATTCTAGAACTACCCCAGCCTAAGCACGCTTAACTGCGGAGTTCTGCTAGGGATTTCACCACCCTGATGCTATATAAGAGTCCAGATTTTTACTTTTATAGCCCAGGAACTCCCGGCATTATAGATGGTATCAAAGCCGACTCTCCGGAGTACCGAGTGTGGGCCCCTAGCGTCTCTCAGTGCATGTGGGCAAGCTTGTGAGCTGGCAGGCTACTGCACAGGGACGTGCAGCCCTAAGGAGGGTAGATTGTAAGGTCCCGGTGTCCCAAATCGGGAATGGAGAGGGAGTTCCTAGGGTATAAAAGTAAAAACCTAGACCCTTATATAGCATCGAGGCCTTTTCCAGGGTGGTGAAATCCCTAGCAGAACTCCACAGTTAAGCATGCTTAGGCTGGAGTAGTTCTGGGATGGGTGATCTACTGGGAAGAACAAATCCATGCGAGCGTGGCCCAAAGCGGAAAATATCGATGACATGTGAAGGGCTGGGGCGTTACACAGTTAACCTTAGACAAAACTTTCAAGAGCATGTTAACTCCTATTCCATGGGAAACAAATTTAGAATTAAGTTTTCTAAGAGATAAACTAAGTTAAAACAAATCAAGTTTACAAAACTTACAAGCAATTAAAAATTGCTATCAAAATTACACCACTCAAAAAAGTTAACCGGTACTCCTAGAACTGAGTCCATTATTTCTGAATAAAAATCAAAAATATTTTAGCTAATGCTAAAATTTGGTTTCTTTTCTCAAAACAAAACACTTTGAAAATAATTAGATTATAACCAAAGACTTTATCAAAACTTGGTTTCCTACCATTTTAGGAATAAAAAGATTAAACCCAAAGACTTCCTCTAACCACTGAGGTTTGAAACCAAATCCATCTCAGTTGTCATTTCTTAACATAACTCAGAAATATTTTTTAGCCAATGCTAAACACTTTGGTTTCTATTACAGAAAACCAAACCACTTTGGGAATAATAAAATTAATCCCAAAAATTTTCTCTAAACCTGAAGGTTTATAATTTTTTTATTTCCCACTTTCCTTTCACTTTGATGAAACTATTACAATCTAGAAATTAAAACTACTACAAATTCAAATGCAACTATTACAATTAAAAATTGTCCAAATATGCAAAAACAGAATTCACGGTTGCATCTGAAATGGTCTGTTTAGCCAAGAACACACCCCTCCACTTTTTTATGGGTCAAAACGTAACTTCATAAACTTCCAAGGACTAAATTGCAAATACCATAAACTCTAAGGATCAAACTACAAATATCATATACTTGATGGGCTATAATGTAAATACTAAAAAAATTTAGGGGCCAAATTACAATTTCAAAAATTTTGGGGGTTAAAATGAAATTGTCCTAAAATTCGGAGACCAAAATGTAATTTTTGAAAAAATTCTGATGACATGGCAGTGTTGTTGACGTGTCACTGACTGGTTTGCCATGTCACTAACATGGCTGCTGACTAGACTACTACATGGCATTGACATTATCTTTGAATCATGATGATGTCATCATTTGATAACAAAAACCACCAAACTTTCCAACAACCGTGTGCGTTCATCCAGACTCTGTTTGAGACGATCTTTATATTGTTAGAAAGCTCTTGATGAGACAAATCCCTTGAAATTCTCAAAACACAAATTCCAACACTTTGTTTTTTTTTTTCAGAATTTAATTAATCGAATTAAATCAAAATGGTTAACAAACTTTCAAAACAACAAACAGAATAAATCTGAAATAAAACTGAACTATAAAGTGAATAGCTAAATTCACAAATATGCCAAAAATTTGAAGGTCCAATATTATGCCTTATTCCACGCAAAGGTGATGGGTCGTTACACACACCAAAATTAAACACTAAACTATACCAAATTCTTTTAGAATAATGGCAAGTCCAGGTATTGATCCACAGGAACAAACGGGAAATTAAACTAATTTATTTGTTAAATTCCTAAATTAATTTTGATAAAAAGATTTATTGTTTATAACCTAATAATAATTAAATTAAACAAAGAGAATAAACTAGCAATTATAAATAAAGCGGAATTTATTGATTAGGGAAAAAACCAAGAGTAATGAATTCACTATTAGTTACATAAATAAGGCTTCAATTTGACACTCAATTATGTTACTGTTCAAATGGAATAATACTTCGCAACTACAAGTTCGAAGCATTTATCAAGAAAATCATCACATTCAATGTACGGGCACGAACCATCTCAAGTAGTACGAATCGTTCGCTCTAAACTAGGGCAGCGACACGACTCGCCCCTCGTAGTATGGTTTGTCTCATACCTTGAATATGAAAGAAAAGAAAATCATTATATAGAAAGCATTCAACAATCACAGAAAGCCGAATACTCGAAGAAATAGTGGAAAATATATATATATATATATATATATGAAACTTCTAAAACACCATACAATTTGGTCAAACATTTATATAATCAAAAAGCAAATAGAAAACCTACTTACATAGTTAGGGTTTCATCAAAACCCTAAAAAAAAAAGAGCCTAGCCACTCATAGAGGAGTGGGAAGAGGTGGAAGAGATGGAACCCTCCATGGGAATTGCCTTTGAAGATTGAGAATCACCTTTTTCCAAACCCTAGCCTTATCTTTCTCCTTCAAAATTTCAGAACCCTATTCCCACTTATTTTTTTGTCTTTTTATACCTTGGCTGTCTTTCAAACAGGTTCAAAATAGCAGCACAAAATCCGAGGTACGGCCGCACGTGCGGGAGTGTTCACCGCACGTGCGGGAAAAGGTGCCACACGTACGGGAAAAACCCTCCGCATATGTAGAAAGCTAAGGCTCTGTTTGGCTGCGAGGTAAAGGTCGCACGTGCGGGAATGGGCCTCTGCACGTGTGGGAAGGAATTTTCTACTCATTTTATACTCCCACTATGTACAAACCTGATTGACAGTAAACAGGCATAAAATATATAGTTTGTCAAGCAAGCAAAGTTAAGAGATCCTAATTAACGGGCTCAATGTTGCACAAATTGGCCTTAATCACATCCCCCAACTTACAACTTGCTAGTCCTCAAGCAAGGAAAAACAAAGAAAGAAAAATAAACTTAAAGAAAATCTAACTATCTCTTCTTTCGTGGAAAGAACGGCTGCATTTAGCATATGTAACAAGCCTTTAAAACCACAAAGTTATCCCAAGTGGACTGAGTAAAGTCTCATGAGGGTTTCCAGAAATGATACTTACAAATATTAACATATTCACATCTATCCAACAACAATCAATCACATTACACCACTTAAGAATTAACTTATGTGCCACTACAGTGCAATATTAAGACATGATGAGTCATTAAAGATACAGTAGACAAAATATGAAGGAATCTATTGAGTAATGACAGCAATTTAGTACTATACAAATCAAGTTATATGTACTTGTGAATGTTAGTAGAACGCATCATCAGTAATGTCGGTGTAACGTGCAATCTCCATAACTAGTTAACTAACTACTATAATAGCCCAGTGTAACTCATGATAACCCCCAACATATATAGACAAGATTAAACTTTTGTAACCAGGATTCTTAATTTTTTTATTTTTTATTTTAAAGACTGTGCAATGTCCTGATCCATTAAGCTTTCTAATCGACCCTTGTAGCAAGCATTGGGCCAATGACTCCCAAACCAGACGATTTTAGGGCACTAGGTGTGAAGACACCCCTACGGGCTTAATAACTCGAGTTGAAAATGCTATGAATCTGAACAAGTCTTTTTCATTATTTTCCTTAAATGTGCAATGTCTAGGTCCCTTAAGCTTTCTAATTAACCCATGTAGCAAGTATTGGGCTAATGACTCTCAAACCAGACGGTTTTAGGGCACTAGGTGTAAAGATACCCCTACGAGCTTAATAACTCGAGTTAAAAAGGCTATGAACCCAAACGAAGTCAAGTGTTTTTTTTTTTTTTTAGAATCAAAGCTAGTCATTTATTCTTTTCTGCAATACTAGCAATTATCAATGATATACACCAGGGATTATAATAGAGAGGTCACCACTATGATAGTGTGTTCATGTGAGTCAAGGCATACTCATGATAAGTGTACTAACATCACAACCACAAACAACTATCTTAGTGCAAACATCACATGCGAGTGTTTACCCAATAAACCCTTTTCATACAAGTCTGCTATGCTTCCCAATTAACATATACAAATATCATCACCTTACTAGTAACAAATCAACATCAAGTGAAATAGTGCAATCAAGTGAAGTAGTCCAATCAAGTGAAGCAGATATAAATATGAATTATGAGCCAAAAAGAAATGCATAAAAGAAAACACCCTCATCCCCCAACTTGAATATGCCATTGTCCTCAATGAAAGCAAATACTAAGTAAATAGACAAGAGAGAATATTACCAAAGATTGTAGGTGCACATCTAGGTAGGCAAATAGTAACACACGCACACACACATTTTTTTTTTTTGGTTAGAAAGAGAAACAACTAAGAGTAAATACAAAAATAAAAGAGACAAAGAAAATGAGAGTCCAGTACTATGGAGAATCTGGTGGTGGTGGTGGGGGAAATGCTGGGCAAACAAGGCATTCATCAATGACCATGTCTCGAATGCTTCGTCCTGAACCCGGGCACCAAGCTGGTCAAAACATTGTCGGCTCGACTCTCGATATGTATGAAATTCAGTTTGTAGTGATGTAACTGACTATTGAATGTCGAGTTGGCGAGCGTTAAGCTGGTCGAAAGCTGCCTGAGAATAGTCCTGATGCGCCTGAAAATCTGTGCGTAACCCCATGAGGATCTGGTGGTGATCGTAAAGAGTATTGTGGACCTGATCCACAGAGTGCTAAAGCTGTAAGTACTCCTCGCGAGTCATGTATAATGGGTCTCCTTGGGGTGGCACAAGGGATGCAAAAGGAGGTGGTTGGTCATGGATGGGGTCTTAGGCCTCTGTAGACGTCCCCGAACGTCCCGGGAGGGAATCCCCCCCGTTTTGTTCATTTGGGCTCACTACAGTTCAGGACTCAATGTCACGGTCCTGTATCTAATCTCGCAGAGTGCAATGCAAGACCGATAAATCATCAAAGAGTCCAAATCCGGCAAATCGTTTTTGAAAACAGATTTTTTTGAAAGAAGTGCCAAACATGGACTGCTTTTCCAGATACAGAGTCGCCACCTAAATATTTTATTTTTGGGGAAATTTAGGAAACCCTGACTCGTGCCTAAGGCCACGTGTCCGTCATCACCAAAGTTGCCTCGGCTTGGGAACTGGGGTACGATTGGGGAAGGTCACTTCGTGAGCACCCCCGCTCGCCCGATCAAAGATCGGCCTCTACTAACCATGATATCTAGTTTTGAAAACATTATGCGTTCTTATTCCGGTTATTAGCCTAGATTTACTACGTGATGTGCACAGCATACAAGTATAGACTAGGTCGCCTGAATTGGAACGAAACATCTCATGTTTGTTTTGAAAACAGTTTGCTACTCGCAAGTAGGCTAAAATGCAGATTTTGCCACCCTCGAGTGGGCTTAGAAAGGATGGTTTTGCCACTATCTAGTGGGCTTAAAACTTGCAGTCGATGAATAGTTCCAAATCAAGTAATCCAACCTTCACCCACAGGCATTCAGGCAGGTATATCACATAAGCAGATAGCCTCATGGTAAGCATGTTATCATGGCAATCACTCACACGCATGCAAGGATGCTAAAACATAAAAACTTACCGAGTACTCCAAGCCAAAACAGAAGCTATGTTAGAAATCCATGCATGATCCTAACTATACAGAAATGCCTAATGTAACACATGCAAAAATGCAACTTATAGCAGGCTCGGCTATTCTAAAGATGGCATGTAAAATGCTACAACTAACAAGTATTCAACTCGGAATTGAAATACAATGCAGTTAGTATGATGCGCCGAGCCCGGTGCATGCGAAACAGATGAATGAATGCAAACATGCTATCATACTGTATGCTAATTGAAACATGCCCTAAACTAACCATCATAAGCTGGTAAATAAAAGGGAGAAAGACGTAGGGTTGGAAGACATACATCACACGCACGCACACTTATTACAGTTGTGCCCTCTCTCGGAGGGTCCGAATAAATAATACAGTCCGAATAAATAATTACAGTCCGAATAAGTACAAAACCCTAATTAATTAACAAATTAACTAGGAAAGCAGTAAATTAGCATGCAAGCCCATGGACTGCCTCAGCTCTGTTCCGGATGATGAATGATGCATGCTTGAGTTGCCTTGCGCGGAAATCCAGTGCGATGCCCCGGTTTGCCTCTGTTTGCAATTAATCCCGGAATGTTGTGCAAAGCTCTTGAAGGATGTTGATCCTTGATTTACTGCAACAGAGAGCAAGAAAGGGGCATGGCAAAGTATTTTCACATATGTATGCTCACCTCGATCCTCGTGCCATCAACCACGCATCTCGATGCATGATGGCTGAGGGGTCGAATTGCACGACTCGATATGCAATGAATGCGCATGAAAACACAACAAGACCGAGACTCCATCATGGTTAATCCGGAGTGTCGGTGACCGGGAATTGAGACACGTTCCGTCACTCGGAGTACGAAACGTCCCTCGTTTCCCGTGCTTGGGCTAACTCCTATCCCAAGCACGATGCAATATGCATGACATGCATGAATGCGACTAACATATAACCTAGCATACGCAATGCTATGAACTGGCATACACAGTGCTCGATATAACATGGCATACACAATGCTCTAACATACAACCTAGCATACACAATGCTATGGACTAAGATGGCATACACAATGCAATATGGGCTTACACCAATATGAGTGGACCTCAGCCACACTCACATCAGCGGCCATAAGATGAAAATGAGACAACCGAAATGCGTGCACACATGCATGCAAACCGAGGACCGAATCTAAGGCACAACATGCAACTCTAACAAGGCATGGCAAGGATGAAGCATGGCATTCAAACATGTAAATTTTAGCACTGAAACATGATGCTAAATGATCCCGAATCATGCAAATATGTCATACAATGCATGCTAGAGGCCCCGAAATTCAAAACTAGGCACATGTATTGAACCATAACTATGCAAAGCAAGCATTATTTGACTATGAAGCACAAAGACAGAGCCCAGGCAGTCCCAAAACATGCACATTACTAGTTTAAAGCATGGCCAAAAAATGCTAACATGATGGGCTAAAACAACATGCAACATTGGCTAGCAAGCATGGTTTACATGGCATGTATATGAAGCATATGAGAACTCATCAAACCAGCCAAAAACAGTGAATAAAACATGTCAAAATATGCCCAAATAACCACTGAAATGTAGCCAACACATGCAAAAATGATGAGTTCCTTTGAAAGGCCATGCAAGGGGTTACTTAACACATACAAGATAGACACTTAGCATGACCAAACCAACTCTGGAAATGAGTTATGGAAGCCCCAAAACCCACCAAATAGGCCCTAAAATTAGTCTAGGAAACATGCAAAGAAAGGTCCCTTTGAAAGGCCTTGAATGAGATTGCTCTACACGTGCATTATAGACATAAAATATGGCAAAATGGGCTCTTGACAGAGCTTAGGCAGACCTTAAAACTCACAAAATGAGGCCTGAAACATGACTTCAATGCATGCAAAAAAGAGTCCCTTTGGAAGGCCAACAATGCTAGTAAAGAGAACAAGGGGTGAGAGGGTCACCTCTCTCTGATTTTGAGGCTCAAAGACACATCAAAGCCACTGAAAATCTACTGGATTTCAGTGTCTAAGAGGCCAAAACAAGGCCAATGCAAATGCTCAAATGTATGGCTCAAAGCATGAGGAAATAAAGCATGCAAGGAAGGAGATGACTCCAAATAGAAAAGTGACCTCTATAAAACTTAAAGAGGAGGTCAAAAAAAGACTTTTCCCAGTTTATAACAAATCTCGAAAATGTTCACAAGTAAGGCTAAAATAGGATGCAAAAATAGCCCTAAAAGAGAGATTGGGAAAACGAGGAAGTAGATGGCCTCAAACAGCAAAGTGTCCTTAAAAAAAGTTGAAGATGGGCTCAAAATAAGACACTTCATAGTTTAGGTCGAAGCCCAGAAATGCTTCCAAATAGGGATAAGAAATGAAGCAAAAGAATGCAAGAAAAGGGGAAATGGAGACTTACCCTTGTAGCACAGTAATGCAGCAGCTTTTGGTCCAAGATTGTGAGCTCTCAACCTCTGAAAATCAGCTTCAAGGGGCTGGAATGGATGGTGGAGGTGGTAGGCTAGGAGTTGTAGTGTAAAATAGCCAAGAACAAGGGTGTTTGGAGGCTTGAAGTAGAGAGATGGAGGGTTGTATGTATATATCTCAACCCAAAGCTTCTCACCTTTGCAAAATGAGATGGAGGGTTGGTTATATATAGGGAGAAGGCCATGGCTTCTTGGAGAAGCCTCAAAGGGGGGTCAAAGCTTCTAAAAGAAGCTTGACCAAATCTTGAGGAAGCTAAACCAAAAGGGTCAAGCTTCCTCAAGAAGCTTGACCAAAGGGTCAAACTTCCTTTGGAAGCTAAGCAAAGGGTGCAAAACCACCTTTAAAAGGATCAAAACAAGGACAAAACCCTCAGACAGTGGGTCAAGTGCAAAACAGCTGGCACAGCTGGAACACACTCACAGAGGCAAGACTGGCCGACCAGCTCAAAAGGTTCAAGGTGGTCGGCCGACCACCTCCCCTGGTCAGCCGACCAAGGGTCAAAAGGTTCAAGGAGAATTGCTGGTCGGCCTACCCAGAAAGGTGGCTTCCCAGATGAGTAGAATACAGCTGTATAGTGAAAAACCAGAAAATATGACCCAGGAGAGAGAAAAACCAGCTTTTTAGGGGGGTTCAAAAGGGTCAAGAAGAATTACTGGTCGGCCTACCCATATTGGTGGCCTCCCAGATGAGCACAACATAATGGTGGTGTGAAAAACCAAAAATTGTGGCTCAAAAGTAAGAAAAACCAGCTTCTGTCAGAAAAATCGGCTTTAGGAGAGAGAAAATGAGAAAACTGGTTTTTCAGGGGAAAAGGTGGCCTCCCACCATCCTACCATCTCCCTAGCAATGAAACAAAGGTCCATACCAAAAATGAACCCGAACCGATGCAAAACGAAGGTTCAGGGGCCAAAACGCGCAGTCTGGGGCCCCGAAAATAGGCTGTTAAGCACCGGAGGTGGCGTACGACCACGAAGGTGGTCTCCCGGGCCACAGTGTCCCTCTAAGGAGAGGAAACAAGGTGTGTGCCAAAAACCGGAGCAAACGGAGGTAATTAGGCGGTCCTAAACCGAGGCGCACGGCCGACGGCTCTGAAAACCGGAAACTGGCCTCCAAACGGGAAAAAAAAAAATTGGTCTACGACCACGAAACGTAGCCTACGGCCACTGAGAGATAGTCTACGAGACCTCTCCCTCCCTTCGGGAAGAGAAAACAGGACCTGGTTCGCAAACCGAGGCAAAGCACAAAAGAGCCCCGGAAGTCCGGAGGCAAGGCTCGCAGCCGAGACTCTGAAACCTCAGAACGAGCACGATATGCAACATCACCGAGCGCTCAGTTGGTGACATCTGAGTCTTAAGGCCGGTCAAAAATGGGGTGTCTACAGCCTTCTCAACGGGGGCACCAACTTGTTGCGGGATGCAGGATACACTATGCTGCCATTCCCGCTGCCTGAAAGTTGGATAAGCTATGTCAATCTCCTCAGTCGGATCAATTGGGAGGTCGTTCAGCTCGAACACAAGTGTGAGCAAGTTGGCAAATGGCAGGGGCAAAGTCAAGTTCTGCATAGGTTGAGGTTGAACGGCCTCTTGCAGCAATTTGCACATATGCATCCAGATGATGTGCGCAAGCAGGACTTGATAACAATGCTGAGAACCATGTAAGACCCGAACAAACTCTATGCGACGCTTAGCTTTATGCCCAAGTGGAAGGGCATTCTTATGTATCACGGAGTCAATGAATAACAAGCGGCCAGGCAGCTTGCTTCGGCGCAAGCACATGTAACTTGCGTCACCGTGGGCCCCTACAAAGTACTCTTGGATAAGGCTGTGTATGGCTTGTCGGCCCTCAACTTCTGGGAAGGACTGGTGGTCCGTCTTGGAAAAGAACCCTAACACTTAGGCAAACATAGATTCTATGATGCTGACAAGGTGGCTATCAATAGTGGACAGCAGTCCTACCTCAATGAGTGACTCGTACATATTCTGGTAGAAGAGTCGTACCAGACGAGGATAAGTGGGCGCCGTAACAGTGCACAGGCCCAACTGTTGCTAGAGGCGGAGCTGCTCAACAGCCCAAGAGGTGATTGGGTAAGCAACTCAACCGGTGGTGGTGGCGAGGATGGTGGTAACGTTGGCGGCAGTAGTGCCAAGGAGAACGAACCTCTGGCCTTTTTGGAGACCCAAGTAGATAGCCGTCTACTCATATCTTGCACACACCGAAAGCAAATACACACATACCCATGGAACCAGCATGAGAATAAGAATAAGATATTAAAGCACAAGTCTACCCATTGATGTACCACATGCAATTCTCATTATTTTTCTTTTGCTTGTTCTTTTTTTTTTTTTTGGTTTTTTTTGTTTTTGTAATAAATGAAACCTAAAATAAAATTAAATAAAATAAACTAGATACATTAACATTTTATTTAAAAACTAATGACTAAACAAATATAAACGAATTACACTAATAAGTAATGAATTAAACTAACAAGTAATAATGAGATAATGAAATAAATAGAATAAATAATAGTCAAAATAAAATAATAATAATAATAAACAACTAAATAAATAATATATATATATTTTTTTTAATTTTTCTAACTTTGTGTGTGTGTGTGTGTGATAAATGAAACCTAAAATAAAATAAAATACAATACAATAAACTAGACACAGTAACATTTTATATAAATATTGAATGATTAAACAAATAAAAATAAACTACACTAACAAGTAATAAATTAAACTAACAAAGAAGAAAAAAATTAAACAACTAAACAACTAAATAAATAAATAGACAACCTAGGAAATAAAATGAATTAGAAAAGCTAAGCATGAGATTTTTTTTATTTTTGTGATTTGGGCCACACGTGTGCCGGAGATGGCCGCACATGCGATAGTTGTCTTCTTGGTTGCCCATAATTTATTTTATTTTATTTTTTTATTTCATTTTTTTTTTTAAAGGATGAACAATAAATCACTATAAAACTATCCCTAAATCTCACGACAAGGGAAGATTGAAAAAAGAAATATAAAGTTTAAACAAAAATGAAGGATTTACCTTTAAATAGTGAAGAAAGAGAGAGAAAAAAGGGAGATTCGCTGGAAAAAAATGGTAGTCGCCGGAGATTCGACGGACGGAGAGGAAATAGGCGCTGACGGTGATGCTTCGGTGGTAGAGTGGTGGTGAGAAGAGTTTGAGTGAAGGTTGGTGATGGTGGAAAAAAATGAAGAAAGTTAATAGTGGTGGTGGTGGTGGTGGGTTTGAGTGAAAGAGAAAGGAGAGAGAGAGAGAGAGAATATGAGAGGTAGAGAGAGAGTGTATCTGTGAGAGTGATGGGAGTGAGTTAGGTTTTTGTTGAAATCAATTTTTTTTTTCAAAAACGAAAATAAAATAATAAATAAATAAAATAAATTGAACAAAGAAATCTGAATTTTTTTAATTATTTTTTTATTGATTTATTTATTTCTTATTTTTTATTTTTTTTCATTCCGCACCAGGGCACGCACCTGCAAATAAAGCAGGTGACGAATTGCTTAAAGGAAATGTCTCGTACATGCAGGGCCCAGGCCGCAAGTGCGGTGTTGGTGTCGCACCACCTACTGCACCTGCTTTTAAAGCAATAGCAAATTTGGGGACTGGAGTTTTCGCCGTACGTGCAGTGGGTTTTGCCGCACATGCAGGATTTTTTTTTTTAATATTTTTTTTAGTGGAAATAATTCGCTATCATAACCCAAGCACCAAAACATTTCAAACCATTTCTACCTTCATTTTACATCCGAAATAAATATAGTATTTAAAAAATAACTACATGCTCAATAAAGGTATAATCTTCACGCGAAAACCACGAGTACTACTTTTCTCCCTAACAATGTTTGTAACTTTCCCTATTCTCCAACAGGGTGACAGATTAGGTTGATTCGGTATGGAGAATCGAGGCACATAAAGCTGACTTGACCTATGGGGTTGCCATACAGAGTTCAAGCCAGGGTGGTTTTGAAGCAATCTCCACACCCCTGGATATTTAAATCAGACTTTAGTCTCGGAAATTCTAAACCTTTGCGTTCTAGGCTTTGCCATTTGAACTCTAGTTTCCACCGTCTAAGCTGGTCTCCTAGGAACTCACTACAAACATAGTTAGATGGCTATACCAGACCATCAGATGTTGTCCGGGCACGGCTAACACCAAAGGAATTACACCTTTAGAGGATTTAAAGTCTCCTAGACGTCACATAAAGCACAACAAGAATACATAAAAATAGAATAAAATAGAAAGGAAGGAAAAGAGAACAAGACATTAATCTCTCAATCGTAGTAAAAAGGGTCCATCAAAGCAATAAACTTAATCATATCCCTATTCCCAATCCCCTCTATGTATGGCTTCAGTCTTCGGCCATTCACCTTGAAAGTGTGGCCATTCCTTGGATCTTGCACCTCAACGGCACCATCTACAACCACAAAGGGGCCATCCCATCTTGATTTAAGCTTACCCAGAAAGAGTCTCAATTTTGAGTTAAAAAGCCATACTTTTTGGCCGGGTTCAAAGGATTTTCTATTAATGTGTTTATTATGGAATTCCTTAGTTCAGGCTTTAAAAATTTTTGAACTCTCATATGCATCATTTCGAATTTCCTCCAACTCATTGAGTTGTGATTTCCGGTTGAGCCCAACCTCAGCCATATCGAAGTTAAACTTCTTTATGGCCGACAACGCTTCGTACTCAAGTTCAATCGGGAGATGGCAAGCTTTGCCAAACACCGCCCTATATGGTGACATCCCAATGGGTGTCTTATAAGCAATACCGTAGGCCCATAATGCATCAATCAAGCATTTTGACCAATCTTTCCTATATGGCCTCATCGTTTTCTCTATTATGTGCTTAGCATCCCTATTACAGACTTCCACTTGGCCACTAGTTTGAAGGTGGTATGGAGTGCAAACTTTATAAGTGATAGAGTATTTCTTAATGACCGACTCAAAGAACCGGTTACAAAAATGCGTACCCTGATCACTTATTATGGCCCTAGGAAACCCAAAACGACTAAAGATGTTTTCATGCAAGAATTTGATTACTACTTTATGATCGTTTAATCGGGTAACTATTGCCTTCACCCACTTAGACACATAATCCACTGCCAAGAGAATATACTCAAACCCGAACGACGACTAGAAAAGGCCCATAAAATAAATCCCCCAAACATCAAAGATCTCTACTACAAGAATAAGGGACATTGGCATCATATCACAACGAGATATCGAACCCATTTGCTGACAGCATAAACAAGTTCTACAAAATTGATGGGCTTCTTTAAAAATGGTGGGCCAATAAAACCTGCTTTGTAAAACCTTGGTGGCCGTTTTATGCCCACTAAAATGACTGCCACATGTAGAAGAATGACAAAATGTAAGAATGCTATGCACCTCACTCTTCGGCACACACCGTCAGATCACTTGGTCGGAGCAATATTTAAACAACTCCGGATCCTCCCAAAAATAATACCTGACCTGCAAAAAGAATCGGTCTTTGTCTTACTTAGACCAATTTTGAGGAATTTGCCCAATGGCCAAATAATTCACAATATGTGCAAACCACGGGGGGCTCGCTAGTGACACCACATGAAGTTGTTCGTCCAGAAATGAATCATGCAAAGTTGAAGGGTCACTATTATACTCAACAAGGACTCGGGAGAGGTGATCCGCCACCACATTCTTAGATCCTTTCTTATCTCGAATCTCTAAGTAAAATTCATGAAGCAACAATATCCATCTAATTAACCTAGGTTTGGTCTCTTTCTTTGATAGTAAATACCGCAAAGCGGCATGATCAGAGAAGACTATAACCTTGAAGCTTAGGAAATAGGACCGAAATTTATCTATGGCAAAGACCACAACTAGCAACTCTTTCTCGATAGTAGTGTAATTCAATTATGCATCCGAGAGAGTGCGACTAGCATAGTATATAACATATGATGTCCTATTGACCCTTTGGCCCAACACAGCCCCGACAACATAATCTGAGGCATCACATATGATTTCAAAGGGAAGCGATCAATTCAGTGATTTCATGATTGGGGCGGTAGTAAGGGCCACTCTTAGTGTTTCAAAGGCTTTCAAACATGCCTCATCAAAGATAAAAGGTGCGTCCTTAGCAAGTAAACTACACAAAGGACGTGATATTTTACTAAAATCTTTGATGAACCTACAGTAAAAACTTGCATGCCCTAGAAAAGACCTAATTTTACACACAAAATTAGGTGGAGGAAGGCCTGCAATGAGGTCAACCTTAGCTTTGTTAACCTCTATGCCTCGAGGGGACACAATGTGTCCGAACACTATACCCTAGCGAACCATAAAATGGCTCTTTTCCCAACTCAAAATCAGGTTTATCTCCACACAACGAATAAGGACTTTGGTTAAGTTCTAGAGACATTCCTCAAAAGACAACCCAAACATGGAGAAGTCATCCATGAAAACCTCTAAAAATTTCTCCACCATGTCAGAGAAAATGGCCATCATACACAGTTGAAAAGTTGTCGGTGCATTACACAGCCCAAAGGGCATGTGCTTGTAAGCAAAAGTGCCAAAAGGGCAAGTGAACGTGGTCTTTTCTTGGTCAACGGGGTGCACCGAGAGTTGATTATACCCCGAGTAGCCATCAAGAAAACAATAAAAACCCTGCCCTGCTAACCTCTCAAGAATTTGATCAACAAATGGCAAAGGAAAAGGATCATTCCTAGTCATGGAATTCAATCTCCTATAATCAATACACACTCGCCACCCAGTAGTGGTTCGTGTGGAGACCACCTCTCCTTGTTTATTCTCTACAACATTGATGCCCAATTTCTTGGGTACCACTTGCGTGGGACTCACTCACTTGTTATCCGAGATGGGGTATATAATACTCGCATCCAACAATTTTAACACCTTTTTGTTCACAACCTCCTTCATGTTGGGATTAAGTCTCTGTTGCATCCTCCTCTAAATGTATATGATGGATGCACATAGAGGGATCTATCCCTTTCAAATTGGTCACCGACCACCCTATAGCACTCCGATGTGCCACAAGAACACTCATTAATTGACTTTCCTGCTCTGCAGTTAAGTCAGATGCATTGATGACAAGTAAAGTATCCTGAGGCCCTAAAAATACATACTTAAGTGTGGCCGAGAGTGGTTTCAACTCAAGTGTAGGTGGTGTGACTAAGGATGGTATGGCAGGCTCTCTAGACAGAGGAGGAAGGGACTCAAACTGGGTTTTCCACGGAGGAAAATCCGATGTAAAAGAAGAATTAAGTAAGGCATTCACCTCCTCAACCGACCCGTCAATATCAAAATTTTCAAATCCAAAATGAGCTAGACAAGCCTCTAGAGGGTCCTCTACAAGAATTGAGGGTAAAGCCTCCTCTACAATCCCATCCACAACATCCACAACATCCACAAATAAGCACTTCTCTCTCTCATGGGGTTATTGGCATGCTTGGAAAACATTGAGTTTCACTTGCATATTCCCAAATGAAACTTCCATAACCCCGGTACGACAATTTATACATGCATTAGCCGTAGCCAAGAAAGGTCGGCCTAAGATCACCGGGATTTGTTTCCTAGAATTGGCTACCGGTTCCATATCTAAAACCAAAAAATCAACAGGAAAATAAAACCTATCGATCTTTCCTAGCATATCCTCAATCATGCCACGTGGCACTTTGAGGGACCGGTCAGCTAACTGGAGTGTGACAATAGTGGGCTTCAACTCGCCCAGCCCGAATTCTTCGTACACAGAGTGCGGCAACAAATTGACAATAAGCCCTAAATCTAACAAGGCCCTATCAATGAAATGATCCACTATTATGCATGCAATGGTTGGGGCACCCGAGTCTTTAAGCTTAAGGGATGTGTCATTCAATAAAATGGAGCTTACTTGCTCCGTGAGTATGACCTTTTGGGACATGTGTGTCCTAGATTTACGTTTTTGCATACAAAGGTCCTTCAAAAATTTAGCATAAGAGGCCACTTGCTTAATCACCTCCAACAGGGGGAGGTTGATTTTAACTTGTTTAAAAACCTCCATCATCGCTTCCATGGATACCGCCTTCTTATTGAAAGGGGTCGGCATCTCAAGGCATTGGGGAAAGGGTGCCTTAGGCACGTATGGTGCCTTAGGCTCATGTGAAGTGCTTGGGGCTAAGTCATCCCCCTTAGGTGTCTTCCCCTCATCTTTGCTCTCTTTGGGTTGACCATCGTGATCACCCTTCTTAGCCTTAGTTGTATTAAACGCAACTGGCCGAGGCTCTAACTCCCTCCTATTTCTCAAGGTAATCACCGCTTGCACCTGCTCATGGTGCTTTCCATTGTTGACCCTTAGGGTTGGCCACAGTCTGACTCGGTAATTTTTCCTCCTCTCTTCTATTCATGTTATTAGCCATTTGACCCAATTGGGCCTCTAGTTGGCAATGGAGTAAATATGGGTGTGAACTACTAGTGCTAACCCCTTAAGTTCTGAGAGAACTTCTAACACCTAAGTCTCAAAGGCCGACTTGCCTTGAGGAACATGCAGGGGTTGTGGTTGCCGGTAAGGTTGTGGTGGCCAGTAAGAAGATTGGTTAGAAAAATTATTAAAATTCTGCCTTGGTGATGGAGGATTGTAAAAAGTGCTTTGTGAAGGAGGTCTCTATGAAAAATTAGGGTGAATTCTCCATCCCGAATTGTATGTGTTGGAATATGGGTCATTATCCGGGTTTGAGAATCCTTGAGCCACATTCATATGCTCTTGGACTAATTTCAAAAATTGTAATGTCGAAGGGCACTCACTCAAGTCATGAGCAACGCTCGCACAAATAGCACATGCCTCGTGAAATTGAGGCTGATCTTGCTGTGTAGGGGCATGTGTCACAGCTAATAATTAGTCCATCTTGTGGGACAATGCCTCTACCTGTTGGGCTAACTCTAGGTTTTGCCCTACCTCATAAATGCCCCCTCTTTTCGGGGCTCCAACTATTGGTTGCCGGACTTGCCAGGCTGCGGAGGCATGGTAAAGGGAATTATCACTTAAGTTCTTAAATAATTACCATGCCTTGGCGTCATTTTTGGACATGAATGTCCCACCACAAGAAAAATCCACCATTTGGCGATGACGCTCAGTTAAGCCATAGTAAAAGGTCTGCACAAGTTGCCAATCAGGCACTTGGTGGTGAGGACACTGTTGGAGAAGGTCATGAAGTCTCTCCCATGTCTCATAAAATTGCTTGCCATCAATTTGAGCAAAATTGGTGATGGCTCACCTGAGTTGGTTGGTCTTACCAATGGAAAAGTACTTCTCCAAAAACTTCTGCTGTAATTGGTCCCAAGTTGTGATTGAATTAGCAGGTAAGGAGTTCAACCAGTGTTTGGCTTTGTCTTTTAATGAAAATGGAAACAAACGCAACATTAGGGCCTCATTGGTGAAATTCTGGATTCTCACTATAGAGCAAATTTCAAGAAATTCATTTAGATGTTTGTAAAGGTCATCATGAGCTAGTCCATGGAATGATGAAAGCATTTGGATGGTGCTGGACTTAATCTCATAATGAGCAGTAGTGGTGTCGGGTAATTGGATGCATGATGGTGATGTATATGCATTGGGTGTGAAGTAATCCTTAAGGGTCCGGTTAGGCCCATTTAGGCCATTCGGGTTTTCCATCTCTATTGATTCGAAGTATGGATAACGGTATTCAAGCCTAGGAACACGAAAAGAGGCTCTAAGTTTTCTAAGAGTCCTTTCTAGTTCAAGGTCCAAATTCCACAATTCAGGGCGACAAGAATGGCACCTGTGCATACACTACACACACACACACACACACACACACACTAAGTTCCGACTATGTGCACTAAGTTATGAAAGCAAAATACCAAAGAAGAGAATACTCATAGTGATTTAACAAAAATGCTTTACTCATTTTGCGGGTGCTTCACGTATAGACGTTATCCCCAATTTCCACTTGAGCTCTCTAGTTGTAACACTTTGGTACCTTGCTTGTGAGTATTTACTTATGTTTTTTTTAGCACTTTGGTGCTGTGGTTTTTTTTTAAAAAACTTGGATGCGCTTCGCTCGCACTTAGGTGATGAATCCAATTGCAAACACTCTGCACACTTAGCAACACTAAAATATAAAATCCTAAACTAAAAATTAAAATAAGAATGTAACTTTGAATTAACTAATTTAGCCAGAAGTCCCTGGCAACGGCGCCAAAATTTGATGGGCCGTTACACACCCCAAAATTAAAAACTAAACTATACCAAATTCTTTTACAATAATGGCAAGTCCAGGTATCGATCCACAGGGACAAACGGGAAATTAAACTAATTTAATTGTTAAATTTCTAAATTAATTTTGATAAAAGATTTATTGTTCATAACTTAATAATAATTAAATTAAACAAAGCCAATAAACTAGCAATTACAAATAAAGTTGAATTTACTGATTTGGGAAAAAATCTAGGGTAATGAATTCACCACTAGTTACATAAATAAGGCTTCAATTTGAGACTTATTTATGTTACGGTTCGAACGGAATAATACTTCACAACTACAAGTTCGAAGCATTTATTAAGAAAATCATCACGTTCAATGTACGGACACGAACCATCTCAAGTAGTACGAATCGTTTGCTGTAAACTAGGGTAGTGACACGACTCATCTCTCGTAGTATGGTTCGTCTCATACCTTGAATATGAAAGAAAAGAAAACCATTGTACGGAAAATATTCAACAATCACAGAAAGCCGAATATTCGAAGAAATAGTGGAATATATATATATATATATATGAAACTTCTAAAACACCATACAATTTGTTCAAACCTTTACATAATCAAAAAGCAAAGAGAAAACCTTATTACATAGCTAGGGTTTCATCAAAACCCTAGAAAAGAAGAGCCTAGCCACTCACGGAGGAGTGGGAAGAGGTGGAAGAGACGAAACCCTCCATGGGAATTGCCTTTGAAAATTGAGAATCACCTTTTTCCAAACCCTAGCCTCCTCTTTCTCCTTAAAAATTTCAGAACCCTATTCTCACCTTTTTTTTTTTTTTTTTGTCTTTTTATACCTTGACTGTCTTTCAAACATGTTCAAAACAGCGGCACAAAATCCGAGGTACGACTGCACGTACGAGAGTGGTCACTGCACGTGCGGGAAGGGTTGCCGCACGCGTGGGAAGCTAAGGCTCTGTTTGGCTGCGAGGTAAAGGCCGCACGTGCAGAAAGGAATTTTCTGCTCATTTTATGCTCTCACTATGTACAAACTTGATTGACATTAAACAGACATAAAATATATAGTTTGTTAAGCAAGTAAAGTTAAGAGATCTTAATTAACGGCCTCAATGTTGCACAAACCGGCCTTAATCAAAAGGTAATCCTATTCAAATAAAAAATTATCAATCGATTTTACTAATTCCAATTTGTTTTGTTTGTTCGTATTATATATCCTCTTTTCGCATTTAGGTAAACTTGTAGAGAAAGTTAACTACAAAAGAAAACAAATAACAAACAAATTATATAAATTAGTAAGAATCTTAAGAAATAAAATTCTTATTTTGTCTTATCAATTCTTAGTAACTTATGCGCTAACAACCAAATTACTCATGCAATAATAACTAATTAACATAAACTAAATTGTATTAATAAATTATCACAAATGAACAACTCAAAATAATCTAGCAACTCTAGACAATTAAATTAATTTTAATTTCAAGAGTCACTAGAATAAAACTATAGTAAAACTAAATTGTTTTATCAAAGCCTATTTAAATGAATTTGTTTTAAGAAAGCCTATTATTATTAACATAAATAAAGAACTAGCACAATGTATATCCTAGGTTCTTAGAAAACAGTAGCATGCAATTTTTGTTTTTAATAATTAAACATTAATCTTTGAAAATTGCATATGAGTCTGTTTTAAGATTGTTAGTATTTTTCCATAAAAATACAAGAAAAATATATAAAATGAATTGAATAGAAATGGGAAAATAATTATTTTTATTATTAAAGAATGAAATATAGAATAAACTACACAATTAAAAATACAGAAATGAATTAGATTACATTACTAATAGAACAAATTATTAACATGAATAACTAAAGATTAGGACTTATCGAGGTAAACTAAATTTAAAAAAAAAAAAAAGAACAAATGTTAAGAAAATAAGCAAACCGAAACCTGTGTAATACCACAATTTCCTTAAAATAGATTTACCACCTCCCGATGGATGCTGGAGGTATGCCAGCGTCTATTTCTCAAGATACAACAGTCGAAACCAGCTAATGTAGAAGCACCTTCTAAATAGCTTCAGCGAACTTGACAATGGTTGCGCTCTCTCTAACAAGAACCAAAGAAGGGGCTAGCAAAAGAATATAGAAAAAAATTTCTTTAGTGGAAAATAAAAACATCTCCAACTTTTTATTTCAAAACATCATCTCCATTTTTCATCAAAAATCTTTCCAAAAATTATCCTATCAAGTTGGAGGGAAAGACCTCTATTTATACAAGTAAGGGAATCCCTAACCATGAAGGCTATACATCAATAGGCCATCAAATGCTATTAACCAAGGCCATCAACTCTAGCCATTAGAGCTAGAGTTACAACCTATGGCCACTAATATGGTTATCAACTCCATCATCAAAAGATAAGTGTTACAAAACCTTACATTTCTCATGTGCTTAATATATACAAATAAATATGTATATAATGATGTTTGAAGAAACCAACTAGATGAGTCACAAAATGGCTACTAATGTTGGGTCACAACCTGATCCAAGCTCAATTCTTAAATACATGCACAAGTTAAGCCCAATACAATATAGCTTAGCCCAAGCTCAAGATTAAATCCAAGTCCAAGTCCAAAACCAAACCCAGCACATGCACAAGCACAAGCACAAGCCTAGGCCCAGTCCAAATATAAACTCAACTTTATTGATGCACACTTTATGAGACAATTCTCATTCACAACTCAATAGTTTCGGCTCATTATTTTTGTATTGCAATCTTGTCACTTAAGACAGTACAAAATCACTTAGACCCACCTCAACCGACGGTTAGATCCCACTTTAATTTTAAATTAAAATTGTTGAAAAGCCATTATCTCCAACAAAAATTATATGTACGGACTGTAGAGTATTATCCAACAATAAAAAAGAAATTCGTAAAAATCACACTTGAGGCGCACGTAGAGTTTTTTTTTTTTTTTTTTTTTGGGGGGGAGGGGGGGGGGGGGGGGGGGGGGGGGGGGGGAGAACGGCATTCTAATTGATCTAAATGAAAAGATTACATTGAAATGCTATTGAAAGTATAAGATTGAATTTGATGAAATTAAAATTGTAGGAACCAAAGGAAAATTTCACGTAATTAATGATTATAGGTGTACTAGCTCTGGCCTAACTAGGGCATCTGGCCTATTGGTTCTGTAGCACTCTTCGTAGTGCCAGGTCTCATATTAAACTCTTATAAAGAAGAATTTAATACCAATTATGATGGTAATGTTTGTTTTTTTCCCCGTTAGAGTGGTTATATGCAGTTGCTAGTTATTATACTTAAGCTTAGCCTGGTATTTGTTGACATAAAGTTTTTGATTTGAAATCATACTTTATTCACAAGAATTTAGAAACGAATATTATGTGCAATGGGGATGACATTAGATTGATGGTAAATATAGATTTAATAGGGGTAGATTTGGTTTTAAATTTTAAATTATTTATTTTGTTAATGTGTGCTTTTCTGGGCAATGTTAAGAAGCTTAAAAGGCACTAATCAACAAAACTCATATTTTATAATCACCGTGTGAAATCATTAAAGTGATAAGTACTTCCCTAATTTAATGTTTATTATTTCAAAAAATAACCTTTTTTTGTTTTTGCCAAATTGATAGAAAATTAATTATAAATATGAGAACAATTACATTAAACTAGACAATTGTAATCTAACAACACATATCTACCAGGCCAACAACTAAAAAAATATAAAAAATATAAAAAAAAACCCTACCAAACCCAATCCAACCCAACAATCACGACAAAGAAACCCAACAAATCCAATAATTACTCAATATAATCAGTGGCGAAGTTAAAAAATTAAATTAAATAGGATATTCACTAATTAATATAAAGCACAAAAACTTAAATATTTATTATAAAAAAATTTAATGTAAACCTTTTACAATTCACCTGTAGGACGATCAAAAATATGTTATTACTTGTAACTAGCATATTATAGGTAATGCAAATAATAATTTTTTTTTATAGCATTTGAATAAAAATTAAATATAACGGTGATAGCATGTCATCATCAATATGTTGTATCACAATCACATGAAGGGTCAATTTCACTTTTCAAATATAGTTAACAATCCAATAACATTTGTATCTACATAGTAGGGTCAAATATGTTTGCATATTAATAATGACATGGTATTACCGTCACATTAAATTTTTTCCCAAAAAATTCATTCATTATAATGTGGTTTGTTCATTTGTTTCAATCAAAACAACCATCATTATTATCATAATTTTACAAATGCCATTGACAGACCATTATGAATGTTTTTTTTGCATAATTTTTTTTATTTACAAATCATTTTCTTTATATACATATGTTTAAAAAAAATTAATTACAAATACGCCCTCTGAGATTTGCTTAAAATACACATTGTCTCAAATGGTTCCAAAAATTATATCCCGCTCTTTAAATTTTCTAATTTCATAACAAATAGCATCTTTTATTAATAAATCAGTCAATTAATTATTTTTAATGATGTTAGAAATTTATTTTAATTAATAATTCAAGTAATTTTATTTTTGTATAGGAGTGCAATTAGAAATTTTATTAAATAAAAAATTCTGATAAAAAACATTTATAATTTTTCAAACCATAAGAGACAATTCGTAACCATAAGAATGTATTTGTAATTTATCAAAAAAAAAAAACAATTAAAATAAAGTCCAAGAATGAGAGGGGCCGTGACCCGTACCCCTTTTGTTAAATGGTCCGTAAATCTACTATCAATCTTGTGATGTCCCGGGGTATTGGGCTTGAATGGTATGCATTTATTTCGGTGTTTTTTTTACTAAATCGGGTCATTAAGACTCTTTTTCTACTCCTAATTAACCTCTCTTAATTTTTTCCAGGTTGAAATTTAGAGTTTTGGGCATTAGAACTGGCCTTGGTTTGCAAAATCATTTCTAAGCTTCTGGGCAAAATCGCTCGTGCGGATTTGAGAGCCGCTTGAGCAGATCCTCACAGAGTCTTTTTGGTTTTTTTGCAGTTTTCTGGGCAGAAAACCGCTCGAGCAGATTTGGGTCATGCTTGAACGGATTTTGGTGACTTTTTCTGGGTAGCTCTCTGGAGCAATTTGCCCATGAGACCAAAAAAATTCCGCTCGTACGGATTAAGCGGAATTAAAACCGCACGTGCGGATTTTGGCGTGTCTGTCTCAATTTTTGTGCTTTTTTTCCTTAAAACTGATACCAAAAACATGATCCACACAAATTTTCTCTTCTCTCTCTCTCTCTCTCTCTCTCTCTATATATATATATATATATTCATCTTTTCTCTCCCTTCTCTCTAAAAACACACCCAAATCCAATTTCTCTATAAGATTTAGCTCCAATCTTTAAGAGTTTGAGAGAACTTTTTACACGAAATCAAAGAAGGCGACGAGGGCTACGTTTATAACCGATTGGATCGTGTTTTTATCAACGTTGTTTCTAGGGTTTTCTTCCTCTTCATCTCTCAAGCTTAAGGTAGGGACGATCTTGAAGTTATATATATATTTGCAAGTTTATATATGTTTTGAGTATCTCATTATGTCTTGAGTTATGATTTTTGGTTATTGAACTCTAGATGATGTTAGAAGTTGATTTCATCTATTTTCTTAAAGCTTTTGAGAGTATGAATTCTGTTCTAAGTTGTGGTGTTGTTTTGGAAAAATCTTTTCAAAAATGAAACAAAAACCTTGTTTTGGTGAAAATCCTAGGATTTGGAAATTTCGAAAAAAAGTTGAGATATCATGAAATTGAGGTTTGATAATTTGTTATGTGAAGAAGTAATGGAGAAATTCCTATGGTTGAATCAAATGATGGAATTTCATGAAGGAAATGGGAATACTTGATTTTAAAACTTATCATTGGTTTGTCTTGGGAAACCAAATTTAGAAAGTGATGCTTAACATGTAGAGAATACATGAATGTTGATATTGTTATATTATCTCTTGGAAATACATATATTGATGTTATATTGATAGAGATGTGGAATTTGATCACAATTGTAACGGCCCAAAAATAATTAAAATAATCCAACTCCAAGCACTAGTACCAAGTGATATAGATACAATAAAAAGCTTCCACTAATCAGAGTTAATATACAAAACGTGACAATGCGATATACATTCATAAATTGTTCATCCTGAATCTACAGCATATGTTACAAGATGAAATAAGAAATGAAAGCCAAACAAATATTCTTATGCCCTAATGGCTTACATCTTTCCAAGACCATGCTTGGTTACAACAAAAAGGAGTCATCAGCTCAACACAAATAAAGCCCTAGGCTTAAAAAAGCAAGTAAATACAAAATAAACAAAAGTGAGCCTTCAGCTTCACAATCCTCCCAAGCTAAGACCTTGGCAGAGCCATATCACCAGCACTTGAAAATGTTTTTTGCAAGTAGGGTGGGCCAAAGTCTAGTAGAAACAATCTAGCACAATATATGAATCTTAATAAAGATATAAGTATGATATGCATATACAAGGCCCATGATAGCATTATTCATATTTGCACAAGATCATATATGCCAAGTTTCATATCCTAATCCATTTCATCTTAATTCATTTCATGATAATTCATTTCACCTCAATCCATGAGTCTAGTCCATTGTGATCCAAACAACCCAATTGAGACCACCACTCAGTGGTTTTCTAACCAATACAAACATTACACAAACACTTCAATTTGTCATTTTACGAAAATTTTGTCCGCGGGATCAGCACCCATGTATACGCACTGTTTTTGGGACTTTCACTCTGGATACAGAGGCCAACTTAATTCAATGGAGTCCATCCCCTTTCTTCTCCCAAACATGGAGTACATTCCATTTCTCCTCCCAAACATCAAACATATACAATGTATTAACACATGATCATATTCAATGACAACAAATAAGAGATTAGTTCCAGTTCACCTAATCCTCATGCAATTTGTACAATAATTATAGCTATCCTCCAACGATAGCCCACAACAGATATTTCTACACTGATATACAATCTCCAAAACAGATACACTATCCAAATTTCCATAGATGAGAGGTAACGAGTATCCAACTCCACCATTTATATAAACATCCATCTAATTTCACATTCCCAATACTAATTTCATTATTTATACAAAATAATCCTTTTAAACATTTTAGGGCAAAACTCAATTTTCTTCCAAATTCAACCTGTGTGTCAAAATCAACAAATTTAACACAACACAACCTCATATTTACACCCATAACCATTTTCAATACCTTCATTTGAAAATCCCTCTTTTGATTGTAAACCAAAGCCCTAGGCTTGTCTAAAATCCTCCAAATCCTAACCTTAGTTACATAATCAACAAATAATTAAGTTAAAAATCATAAGAGAGTGTAAAAAGCCCCTACCTCAAAGTGAGAGGACAAGCAAAGCAATGTAGGAACTCCAAAGGCGCCAAAACCAAGGTGTATTCGGATCAAAACGTAGCCCATGAGGAGCTCTACCTTTTTCCCAAAGACAATAGGGTAGAGAACCCAATGGATCTAGATAAAAATGTAAATGAGTGAGTTTTACAGAGAGAAACTCAAGATCTAGGGTTTTGTAATGTTTTAGAGAGAGAAAGAGATGAAAAAGTGATGTAAAAAGTGGCTATTACGAACTGATATATACACAGTCCACTCGAGCGTGAGAGTTGATGCTCGGGCGTCAGACACAACAAGTTGTTCCGCTCGAGCGCAAGAAACGACGTTTGAGTGCAGAATGCACACTCCTAGTAGTTTTGCAGACGACAGAGTGACGTTTGATCTCAAGAAAGGCCGCTCAAGCACCCACCCGCTCGAGCGCAGAATACATTCTCCCTGTAGTTTTGCAGACCTGCAAAACTACTCAGAGTTCACAAAGCCTGCTTGAGAGCAAGAAATGTCGTTTGAGCGGAGGAGCAAAATTCTGGGTAACAAGAGTTCGGAAACTAAGCAACTAACCTATCCCAAACACAACCACAACAATCCCAAAGCCAAATTTAAGGAGATACAAGGGAAGCAAGATGTAAACAATAATATGAAACCATTAAACCCGAGTTCAGGATACAATAAGAGTCGGGTCAAAACTGGAATCGCTATAACAATGGAAGATTGTGTGAATGAATTAAGAAATTGAAATCATTAAATGGAACTTTATTATTGCATTGGACATTTGCATAGCCATTCCATTTTTGTCATTGATACAATTGATATTGAATATTGCATTGGAAAATGTATTGTTTTGAGAAAGGAAATTGTTTTGTGAAACAAGATCATATTGATTTATTTTTTGGGGTAAATACGATGGAAAATCCTGTTAGGGGGTGTAGTTTGAGAATTAAGTTGGCCTGAGTGTCCTTGGTGCAAGACTAGAAAACGCGCATGCAGGTGCCTAAGCCCTCCGGTTAGAAGCCGGTAAGGTAGGATTTAGTAGTGCCTGATACGCCTACTTGCAGACACGAGCCCTGGGGATTTGCTTGAATCGTATTTACCGCTCTTTTGAACTACATTGAAAACTATTGAATTGTTAAATTCTCAAGATCCCATTATGCACAAAAGTTTCAAAGATAATGATATATGTTTTTGAACATTGCATGGCATATGCATTCATTCCATGAGATTGTATAAAATGTATATATTTTGTTGAGATTTTTCTACTGGGTTTTGTGTGCACCCTATGGGATTTTGTGCAGGAAATGATGTGGTGATCTTGCCGAGTTATAGGTGTGAAATATGTTTTGAGAGTACAAGGCTCTTTTCCTTATTGTAATTATTTTGACAAGCCAATGGCTTTATATATACGGGTTTGAAAACCACTTTTGTATAATCGGGCTTAAGCCTTGGAATTTGTAAGTTATTCGTACTTGACTTACTATGCCACATGCTATAGATTCATATACTGGGGATTTTGAATGTATAGTCGCATGTGAAATATTTTTTTGTAAATCTCTAGATGGTTATGAATACAAATGTTGGAGATTTGATAATGGTATTAATATTGAGATTTAATTCTATTTACATTAAGTGATGGGAAATGATGAATCTATTTTGTGTAAATTTTCGGGGCGTAATAAATCTATCTATCTATTACTATTATATTATATTATATTACTAGCATAAAATTCATATTATGTACGGTTTTAGACAATAATTACAAATTAATGAAAAACTTTATACATATTAATTATTGAAATTATATATTTAATATTTTTTTTTCTCACTTCCATTTGGGGGTGATTACCCAAAGAAATATATTTATATTTACCTAATCTCCCTTATTTAACCTCTCTAACAAATTTTCAAAAAGAAAGATTAAATCCATCTTTTCTATTCCATTTCTCTAACTTTTTTTTTTTTTCCCAAAGAAACCTTACATCTAGGTCGGTGCAGTACTTTGGTTGCATAAAATAATTTATAAGACTTGATATTATTTTTTAAAAAATGTATTTCAGTAGAACATTGGAGAAACAATTTCATTTTATTAGGGTGAAAGTCCATTTCTATGCCAGGTGCAAGTTGCAACAGAAAATATTCTCATCTATAGTACAATTAATTTATAGTTATCCCATTTATTTACAATTTACTAGTTCATTTTTATGTTGAAAGCATACATAGTTTGGGACAAATTTTCTATATCTATACTTTATATTATTCAAAATGTATTTTTCATCTAAAAGACTCTATATATATTAAACATTAATATAAATTTGTTATTTAAAAAAAATAAATGTTAAGAAATACACATAGCATATAAATTTTAACTCATCTACATATTTATAATTTTGAAATTTAAAAATCTTAATATAAAAAGTCAAAAAAACAAAAAGTCATATCTAACCTGTCATACTTAACTCATAATATAATTTGAAATTTAAAAATCTTTAAAAAGAAATTTCAAATGAAGCTTTAGTCTTATACAATTTCAAATTTTAAAAATATTTACTTAATTTTTTTTATTTTTGAAAACTAAAAAATACATTTGGCGTTTAAAAAGCTAAGAATTTTTCCGAAGTCAAAATATTTATGACATATTTATTAGTCAAAAAAATTTGCAATGCACATGTATAAAGAAAAATACATGTATAATGTATATTTTTATGTTGCCTCCAAAAATACATGCAAAAAAATAACTATAATTATTAGAGTCTAACTCATTCAAATTTGTACAAACGGAGAATCCTATCTTTTATGCAGAAAATAAGGAAAGAGAGAGAGAGAGAGAGAGAGAGAGAGATGAAGAGTGAATTACAAATGGTTAGGAAAAGAATATATATATAGATAAAAGAGAGGAAGGTACTAGGAAAGTACTAAAACTTCTTTGGGTGGGAAAATTAATTTTGGTCAAGCGAATTTAACTGTTAATCTCATTGTTAATCTCATAGATAAATTGATCTGAACCATTCTAATAGGTTATTTGGGATATTTTAAATAAGTGTATTTTTTGATTTTTTATAAAAAGATGTATAGAAAAATAAAGAGGAGATGTTGATTGATATGGACCAAAAAAAAATAAAAAGATAAAAAGTATGGACTTATTTACTCTTCCCAAACAAAGCCTAAATAATTGTATTAGAGAGACATTTTTAAAAACCATTTTATTTTATCATATAGATGGACAGATTTTGGTTTTATGACCACATTGTGAAATCATTGAAGCGACCCGAAACCTATTAAATGTAACTAATGCTCACAAATCAATTTAAAATATCACTATGAAATTTATGAGTAAGGTTAGACATCTATGCATTTATATTCATAAAGAATAATATTATATGTATTAATTAATATATTAATAGATGATGTAGCATAATTTTAAAAATTTTGAATATTTGTAATTTATATAATAAGTGGGGTTAGTAATAATAGTATAACACTAGTTGGTATACTAATGTATACATTAATTGGTGCATGTAGTATCACTAATTCATAAATTTATTCACAATGATGTACCATGGGAGTAAGGCCCACCATCATTCAGTGTGTAATAAGCCAAAAATTGACACATCCTGTCACATCATTCTAAGTAGAATTGTGTGTACTTTTTATAGGTTTCAAGCATTTTTCTAAATGGCCACAGCTTCTCTCCAGTCCAAATCTGGACTGGACGGTGCTGTTCGGCCCTTGAGGGCCCACTACGGGTCGTGTTTCGATAATCTAAACCGTTCAATGTGTAGAACTCGTCGAGTACTATACATCTATAAAAAATCACATTGATCGGATATCAATAGCTATATGATCAAATCAGTTTTTTATAATAAAAAAAATGGACGGCGAAAAATAAACGGCTTACAAAAAACTGTTTTGATCATATAGCTATTGATATCCGATCAACATGATTTTTTACAGGCATATAGTACTCGACGAGTTCTACACATTGAACGATTTAGATTATCGAAACACGACCCGTAGTGGGCCCCCAAGGGCCGGACAGCACTGTCCAGTCCAGATTTGAACTGGAGAGAAACTGTGCCCTTTCTAAATTTATCTTTCATAGCATAGACAATTAATGTTAGTTATTGATTTATTTAAAAATCAACCAATTAAGACCCAATTAGGCCTATTTTGGAAAGTTACTTCTTTTCTTTTTTTTTTTCTTTTTTTTTTTGATTTATTTTCTTATTTTGAAAAAACATATAAAAAAGTAAAGAAATGATATGACCTAAATAAACCAATAAATTTGCTTTTTTTACCTTTCCAATAGTGGCCTAATCAATGGCGGAGCCAATAAACTAAGGGGTTGTTTGGGATATTCTAAATAAGTATACTTTTTGACTTTTTATAAAATATGAGTTGGGTTTGAAGTGATGTAGTAGAGAAGTGATATGATTTAAATAAGATGATGTGACTTAAATAGAATAGTGACTTTTTGACTTTTTGACTTTTTTTTAAGATGTCAAACTTAGCCTAAATCAGAAGATTACAACTTTAAAATTTTTTTTTTCATAACCAACAATAAGAAGATAATAATAATTTTTAAATTAATATTATTACAAAAGTATTTCACATAAAATTTTACAATTAACTTCAAGTAAAATTGAAAAGAAAGTATTGCGTATAACTAATGTATCATGGACAATATAAGAAAGTCATATATTTAAGTCTTAAAATAAGTTATATAATGGTAAGATAAATCAAATTCTTACAAAATTTGAGTAAAAATTTCATATAATAGTGATATCACGTTATTATTGACATATGATATCACCAACCAAGAGTAAAACAACATATGAAGGGTAAACTCCACATGCAAATATAACTAACACTCTAGTAATTTTTACATGTATATAATGAGATTACTTATATTTGCATATCAATAATGATAGATATTACCTTTATATTGAGATTTTTTTCACAAAATTTTCATACATAAAAATATAATTTGTTGTAATTACTTCATTTTCAAAAAAAATCACTATTGTTTTCATAAATTTAAAAATGCCTTTGACATTTTATTGTAAATATTATTCAGTGTGTTTGGTTTGAGTTTTCTGGATTAAGTTTTTTTTAAAACTGAATTTTTTGGTTTTCGTATTCTTTTGTTTTTAGTGAATATTTTTTAAATTTTAAATATTTTTTTTTACTTTTTTAGATAAACCTTAGTTAGATGTATCTAAAAAGTAAAAAATTAATAAATACATAAAAATATAAAAAATGTACTGAATTCTTGTATTTTTTTTTATATTTTTGGTATTTAGTGAATTTTTAAAAGATTGTTTTTACAATTTTTTTACTTTTTAGGTGTATTTATGTTAGGTGTGTCTAAAAAGTAAAAAAATTGTTTAAAATATTAAAAAAATTCAGTAAAAACAAAAAAACACGGAAAATAAGAAAGTATAATTTTTTGAAAGTGTTTTCTGAAAAATGAAAACAAGCAAGCTGATTCTTGTTTAAAATTTTATTTATGTAAAAAAAAAAATCCAAGAGGGCACGTAATCCCCTGATCACCATGTGGCTCCACCACTGGACCTAATTACTACCCTTTCACTTAGAAATGATAATTTTAGGGGAAAAAAATAGCGAATTATACTAACAGTCCCTATAGTTTAGGGCTCGTGTCACTTTAGTCTATAACTTTTCAATTATGACATATTTGATCCTAAATTTTGAATCTTATTTCAAATAAGGACAATTAAAGATATCATTACTCAATTTCAAGGGCAATGTTGTCAATTTGATAAAATATAAACTAATTTGACAAAAATAAATGTCAAAAAAATATTTTGAATTTTAAAAATAATTTCTACCTACCAAAAATAAAATTATGTAAAATTGATAAATCTTTTAGACATTTATTTTTTTTTTTTACCAAATTAAATTTTTATTATATGTTTGGATGATGATCATGTAATGGGTGGTTGTTAGACTTTTAATGTGTAATCGATATATTTAATATATGAAATAATTTTAGTTTTGGATTTCTTGATTTAATGGATTGGTTAAATAATAATATCAAAGTTGTCGTCACATTTAATTTTAAAAAAAATATAAACTAATTTAATGAAAATGAAAATAATCACCCATTACATGATCATTATCCAATCACATAATAATAATTAATTTGGTAAAAATATATATATCTAAAATATTTATCAATTTTAAATAATTTTATCTTTAGTGGGTAGAAATAATTTTTAAAAATTCAAAAATATTTTTTTGACATTTATTTTTGTCAAATTAGTTTATATTTTATCAAATTGACGACTTTACCCTTGAAATTGAGCAATAGTATCTTCAATTGTCTTAATTTGGAACAAGATTCAAAATTTATGGTCAAATGTGTCACAATTAAAAAGTCAAGGACCAAAGTAACAGAAGACCCACACTATAGGAACCGTTAGTATAATTTGCCCCAAAAAAAATTGCGTAAACTTTTCATTAATTGGTTCTCTCAAGAAAATCATATTAATGTAATTTAAAAAAAAATTGGGTGAAGCTATTTTGACCTAAAAATAAAATTTACTTTCGAAATCTAATAATGTGACAGTCTATTAGAATATTTAAGGTCTCTCTCTCTTGCTCTCTCTCTCTGATAATTATCAATCAATTAGCCCCAAGGGATTTGACTTAGTGGAATAAGAGACAATTAAAGGGTTTATCACTCACGAGGTCAAAGGGTTGAATCCCACAAAAGGCCAAACATTTCAAACCTTGAGGTCACTGAAAGTTTGTTCGGCTGTTAACTTTAAGACATCGGGATCAATAATTATCAACCAATCATCTTACCTCTATATCATTAAATCTAAAATAATAATTTATAAAATAGACTTGTATATCACTTTCTAAAAAAAAAATTACAAAAAATTGCTAGCAATATTTAATGTAGTTGGATAGTATGTAATCTAAGAACAGAAATGCTAGAAATTTCAAAAGTTCTACTAAAATTTCTACCCATGTGAGACATTTGACAAAAATTTTGATAGAATTTTTGGAGTCTCTAATATTACTCATCTAAGAAATCTCATATATCTTCACACAATATTTAAGAGTAATGGTAGAGGCCCCAAAAATTCTACTAAAGTTTCTACCAAATGTCTTTCATAGGTGTGGGACCCGCCCATGTGAAACATTTAGTAAAAACTTTAATAAAATTTTTAGGATTCCTAGCATATTTAATGTAGTTACAATCTAAGGAAATTTTAATATACATCCCTTTTAAAAAATAGATACCATATATGCATTTAATTATGTCATTTCTTAATCTAGTGTACGAAATCTCATATATCTCGGCAAAATATTTAATGTAATTGATTACAATGTAATCTAAGAAATCTCATATGGGTTATGTTAGAGATACCAAATTGTCTATCAAATAAATGACCAAGTGTCTCATATGGGTTGGGGTCCGCAATTTTGTAGACCTCACACCCATATGAGACATTTAGTCATTTATTTGATAGAAAATTTAGAGCCTATGCTATTTTCTATCTCATATATCTCCACCTATATATATGTCTAAGAAGAGCTCTACCAGCTCCCTGCAAACAACCCCATCATAGCCATTGAAAGACATAGTTGGCTCAAAAGCTAATATGGATAACGGTTCATTCAAATGCTTGGCTTTCCTAGTCATTTTCCTGGTCATCGCATCTGGTTAGTCCCTCGTCTAATTAATTTGTTTAATTTGCTTTTAAAAATCTGTTTTTTAAGTTTAATTTTTTTTTTTTTTAAAGAGAAACTTGACAAAAATAAATACTAAAAAGATAAGATAAAATATATTTTCGGTATGCATTTTATATTTGAGTGTAAAAATAGTCCATGGGCAGCCCAAAACCCACCTGTCGCCCGGAGTGGGCCTATCTTGGTGAGGCCCCTGACCTAGGTCTGGGTCTGGGCCGTCATTTTGAAATCCAGTCCAGCCCTTTTGGCCGACCTGTGGCCCAACCCATCGGCCTACTTAAGGTCCACTCAAAGTCCAACTGGAGGCCCGCCCCGCCCCGCCCCGCCCAGCCCAAGACCTAGTGTCATTTTTAATAGAAAATAATAAAATTTTGGTAAAAAAAAAAAAATTTAGGCTAGCCCAAACCCGAGCCCAGGCCCAGGCCCACCGGCCCTGTCCGATGCTCGAATATCCCTTGGGCCTAGGCCTAATTTTCTGACTTGTGAGCCAACCCAGTCCAGCCCTAACTTGACCTAATTTTAAGCCTGAATTTTGTAATATCAATTACAAAATTAGTAATCTTGTTACAAATTAGAGTAACAAAATGTTTAAAATTTTGTAATTCTTGTTACAAAAGTTTGTAAATTAGTTACAATATTTTTTTTAGGCCAATTTGTGATGAGGTTAGGTATTTTGTAATTAATATTATGAAATTTTGTAATAAAATTATACAAATTTATAGTAGAGTAAATACCATAGGGTTGCCCCGACAATTGACTTGCGGATTTCGGAAACTAAAGTCATTTTACGCTTCTTTTATGGAAGATTTTGTTCAACCAAACACGGTAAATCAGGTAAAATAATGGAGCCTAATTGTTAATTTTTAGTGACAATTTGAAAATTTTGTCATAGAAAAAAGTTACTAATTGTTAGTTTTTAGCGACAGATTCGTAAAATCGTTACAAAAAGTCTTTAAATCCAACTATTAGGACTCTGATCTATACAAATATTTGTGGGACTTAATGGTTCACAGGCCCTTATAATAGAACTTGTGAATAATTAATCTTTTTTTTAGAAAAATTTTTATGGGAATTTCAAATCATACCATCACAAGAATTTTGAAACAATTATGTGTGATGGCTATGACATTAGATTAAAGGTAAAGATGAATTTAAATGGGATATATTTGGTTTTTTTCTTTTATAATCACCGTGTGAAATCATTAAAGTGATAATAAGCAAATCTATAACATTAGATTAAAGGTGAATATGAATTTAATTGGGGTAGATTTGGTTTTTTCTTTTATAATCACGATGTGAAATCATTAAAGTGATAATCAGCGAATCTATTAATTATATATTGAAGCACTTCCTTAATTTAAAGTTTATGATTTCAAATCATTTTTTTTTTCTTTCTTCTTTTTTTTGGTGCCAAATCGATATCAGTTTAATTATAAATATAAAAATAATTACATCAACAAGACAATTGTAATTCAATAATATATCTACAAGCCAAAAACTAACACAGAGGAATCACCAAACCAAACCCGGCAATCACCACAAATAACCATCAAACCCAACAATCACTCAATATAACTAGTGTGAAGTCAGAAAATTAAATTATAAAGGACATTTACTTATTACAATTTTGAAATTTTTGTTCTTTAATTAACTGCAATTAGATAATAATATTTTTTTGAATTAATATTAAGCGCAAAAAATTAAATATTTTGTACAAATTTTTTTTAATGTAAACTTTTAAAATTAACCCATTGGAAGATCGAAAATATGGTATCACCAACCAATAACAAAATTGGGGGGTGAACTCCACTTATCAAATATATCTAACAATATAGTAACTTTCATATCTGCATAGTAGGATTAACTATATTTGCATGTTAACGATGATGTGGTATCACCGTTGGATTAATTTTTTTGATGGAAATTTCATACATAATAATTTGGCTTATTGTGATCCATTCATTTTCAATCAAAACAACCTTAATTGTTCTCATAATTTTAAAAGTATCATTGACAAATTATTATAAATATTATTTATGTATAAATTTCTTTTTACAAATCATTTTCTTTATATACCTATGTATTAAAAAAAAATCCAAAACTGAAAGGGCCACGTGACCCTCTGCCCTTTGTAAATTGTTTGTTTCTAAATACAAATACAATCCTCACAATAAGGGAGAATTAAATTATATCTCGAACTCCATTTCATCGGATTCAAGCTCACAACTTGATGGTGTTACACAATCACTATAGGAAAGGCCCGGATTAATTTCAAATCATACTTTGATCACAAGGATTTTGAAACAATTATGTGTGAACTATGAGATTAGATTGAAGGTAAATGCAAATTTAATAAGGGTCAATTTAGTTTTAAATTTTGTTTTATAACCACAGCTTGAAATCATTGAAGTGATAGTTAATCTATTAGAGGGTTGCTATTAGCACCTACCTCTTTAGTTTGGACTACCCAATTCTTTGAACCCCTACCAAGCAAAATGAGTCCTCACTGTTTTCTCTTTGAACCCCCACCTTAATACCAACTATACCCCAAAGCCTAAACCTGGCCCCCACTTCCAACCACCACCTCCGGCACCACTGTGGTTGCTTTCGGCGGCCCACCTCTTACCCTTCTTCTTCTTCTTCTTCTTTTTCATCTCCTCTATCTCAACTCCAGCAAACCACCATCGCACCACCACAATTTGAATTAGAGACAGAGAGAGAACTGAATCTGAATCGCACCACCTCCTCTATCTCACCATCACACCACCACAACACTGTCGCGAACCCCCTCCCTAATCGTGAACCCTAATCTAGCCTTCTTCTTTTTCTTCTTCTTCTCATTGCAAAACCCATCGCTAGTCGTCGCGTTGCCATCGCCACCATCATCTCCGTCACTATCGCTTACTCTCTCTCTCTCGCTCAATCTCTACCTTACTCTCTCTGAAAACCCTAGGTCAAAGGTTAAGGTTTGGTGAAAATGGCCAGAGACGACGAAGGGGGAGAGACTTGGAGATGATGAGGATCGACGATAAGGTCTACAGTTAGGGTTTCAGCATTGATGGCAACAGCGATGGGTGATGGACGATGATGCCAATGGCGCGGTGATGGAAAAGAGGAGAGAGTGTTGCGATGTTGGGGGTGACAAGAAGGTGGACGACTGACATGGTGGATGGTTGGCATTAGGGTGAACGGTGGCTACCAGAGGTGATGGAATTAAGGTTAGGATTTGAAAATTAGAGTTAGAGGGTTAAGGATGATAGTAGAAATAAAATTTTATCTTTAGACAAAACTTGAATTTTAAAAAAAATGAAAGATTGGGTGGTCCAAAGTAAAGAGGTACACTACAAGGAAAAGCAGTTTTGGCGACTAAAAACCAAATTTTCGTCGCTGAAAGTAGCACAATTGGCGACTACAATGGAATTAGTAGCCAAAAGTGAAGACTTTTGGCGACTAAAAGAGTTTAGTAGCCAAATGTATAGTTATTGGCGACTAAAAACAGATTTAGTCGCCGAATGTATGGGTTTTAGCGACGAAAGGTTTTTTAGTAGCCAAAAGTGATGGTTTTTGGCGACTAAAATAATTTAGTAGCCAAAAGTATAGGTTTTGGCGACTAAAAAACAGTTTGGTCGCCAATTCTACGTGTTTTGGCGACTAAAAACAGTTTGGTCGCTGAAAGTGAAGCTTTTTGGCTACTAAAAAAAATTTAGTAGCTAAAAATAGGCAATTGGCGACTAAAATTCAGTTTAGTAGCCAAAAGGGGACGTTTTTGGCGACTAAAAACAAGTTTAGTCGCCAAAAATGCTACTTTCAGCCGGAACTTATTTTTTTAGCGACTAAAAAATATTTTAGTAGCCCAAAATTACATTATTGGCGACTAAATTTATTTAGTCGCCAAAAGTGGCTTCAATTTTTTTTTAGTAATAATTTATTTTTTACATAAATTATATTTGCATAAAAATAATTATATTTATATATATAGTTTTATATTAATACGGGTCAATATAGTATATAAATAATATATATTGCATATATATTCATGTGATGTTGTAGTGGCATAGTGGAAGGAGTGTGTTGCTAAAGGTTTAGAAGGTAGAAGGTTGGTGGTTCGAATCTCAGAAAAAGCAAAAAAGTTAGCTTTTTTTTTTTTTTTCCACCGAACAACCTTTGGCGACTAAACTATTGGTCGCCAAAAGTATTTGTTTTGGCGACTAAACAGTTTGGTCGGCGTTCCATCAACTATTGGCGACTAAAAGATTAGTCGCCAAATGTATAATTTTAAACAGTGGAATTGAGTATTGGCGACCAAAACTTTGGTCGCTAAAGACCTGTCTTTTTGCCGACTAAAACCTTTTTAGTCGCCAAAACCTTCTGCGACTGTTTATTCGCGACAAAACCAGCGACTAAAAAATTTAGTCGGGGAAGGTAAAAATGCGACTTTTGGCGACTAAAAATGGACCTTTGGCGACTAAAAATTTTGTCGCCAAAGGTGATTTTTCTTGTAGTGGTATGTGCTAATAGCAACCCTCAATCTATTAAGGTAAATTACATTGTTGGTGCTTGATAAAATTTTACTTTGATTCTCATAGTTTCAATTTCAACCAAATACTTTTAGTTTGTTGCAATATGGTCCCTCCATCACTTGAAGGGATCCAAATGGATTACGATAGACACTATAGGGACTACCGGTGTAATAAATAAATTATTCTAATGGTCTTTACATATTTTTTAATTTTACTTTAATCCTTCTAATTTTGCACATGGTCTTTTTTTCATTTAAAATGTTAACGATGTGTGATGGAGGAATCACATTGCAACAAAATTGAAAGTGTAAAGTTCAAATTGTTCAAATTAAAATTTCAAAAATCGAATTGACACTTTTTTTAAATTATAAAGACTACTGTGTAATTTATCCAACCTATTAATTACGTAGAAAATGCTTTTAAAAAAATCCCAACATTGTCCCCAAAGACTCCTCTACCTTCCCTCCCTATACATATTGCACAAAGAACTCCACACTTCATACTAAAACATATTACAAAGCATAAATCACTGACTGTCTTGTTCAAATCTACCATAAAAACCCAAAAGACATGAAGAATCTTTTGTTCAAAGTGGTTTGCTTGGCCATCTTCTTGTTCACAGTATCTGGTATATAGAGCCTTTCCCTCTTCTCTCATTCCTAGAAGCTAGTATATATGTGTGTGTGTGTGTGTGTGTGGACATTATTCGACTCTGATACACGTTGAATTGTTGACAGATTTGCGATCCTCCAAGGTGGTTGGAGAAGGCTGCAACGACGGCGCAGCGTGCATAAATCGACAAGAAATCGACAAGAAAGACTCAAATGTGAAGGCTTTCCATAGGAAAAGGTGCCAAGTTAGCTATGACTGCAGGAGTGTTTGTTCTCCGGGGTGCCTAGCCCCTGAGTGTCTTCTTGGCCACTGTTCATGTGGTGAAAAAATATGTTAAAGCTTTTGATTACCAAAATAATAATAATAATAATAAATGGATTGATAAACAATTTCTTGTTTGTCAGTCACAATCCATTTGAAGTGCTCAGCTCTCCCAAATTAAATTAGAAGTTAGCAAAGTTTTAGCACTCGCAGTGTTCGACATATTGGTTGAATGATACATATCAACATAGCCTTCTGTCCACATATTATTGATTTCTCATACAGGGTGGTTTCCTATTCTGTGTTTTGGATTTGTGTTCATTGCGAGAATGGTTCCTCTGCATACAATTATCTTTTATTTTTATTTATTTTTATTGGCAAAAATCCATTGTTAATTATTATATTAGGACCTGTGAGAGTTATTCTTCCCACTCTTGCAAAACATTAAGGGCATGTTTGATTGGATGGATTAAAGTATGTGATTCGGATTAAGGGCATGTTTGATTGGATGGATTAGAGTATGGGATTCGGATTATTAATTCATGGGCTCAATTATTCTATGTTTGTTTTAGGATTATTAATCCAATGGATAATTAATCCAATAAATTTGTAGGATTATTAGTAATGGGGTAAGGGTAGGATTATTAATCCTATGAATAATTTATCCTATTAATCCAATTAGATAGTGAATACCACACTAATTTGATAGGATTATTAATACCTCACTATTAGTCTTGTAAATCAAACATGGCCTAGTGTTTTCCTAAGGAGAGTTTAACTTATGACCTCCCCCTTAAGACTAAACTCTTAAGAAAGTCATGTTGGCCAATTAGATTAGACCTAATTAGTTATACAACTATCTTTTGTTTTATATCTTCTTATATTTCATTTTGTGGGCCTTACTTTAGGCCCACAATTATGATATCCGAACCATTCATCTCGTAACCTTAAAATGATTGCTAAAAATTAATTTCATCAAATATCAATAAATAGATGAACAAATCACATTTTATTTTATAAAATAAACAGTTAAAGTTTAAACTCATAATGTCTAGTTTAAAAAATAAATTGTAATTTGTTCATGATGTCCGATGAAATTAATTTCTTACACAATTCATATTTACTATTGAGCTTGTGAGATGAATAATTCGGATCATTATTGTGCGCCTGAGATGAGATCTACAAAATAGAGTATGAAAATGTATGAAGAATAGTGGTATGAAATAAAACCATTCCTGTTCCTAGGAATACTGATAAACAACAATATGTTTATGGATATAGAATTGACTGCAAAACCAACCGCATAAAACGCTAGGTGGAGTAATATGGGTGAAATTGTATATTTTATATGATAGCTCACCAGGATCGGCCTTACGCGGATTTCGAAAGTGAGACCTATTACATATATTTTTTATAAAAAGTTTATAAATAAAATAATAATTACTAATAATTTTTTATTGGTTAGAAGCCATAAAAAGTTTCCTTACACATATAATCATTAAAATTATAAATTAAAATTTATTTTCATATATTAAAATACAAAAAAAATCTTTACAAAATTCAAAAAAGATAAAATATGATCATGTTGTTTTATAGTTAACAATAATCAACACAAATAATATAATGCATTGATATTTAATAACGAAATGATTATGTTGTTATAATTTGATATCTAATAACATAATCATAATTCACGCAAATCACAATTCACTGACTATTTGGTAGCAAAACACAAATTATTGAGAAAAAACAAATAGGAAAAAAAATTAAGACAAAATTATTCAATTAAATTATAATAAAGAGGGCAAAAAAATTAGGGCAAACAAAATTATGAGAAAGAAATTAGGATATAATTATTCAATTAAAAATATGATAAAGAAAGAGAGAAAAAAAATTAAGATTAAGTTACTCCCTCCGTCCTAAAATAATGGTCCCTTTTGGGGAATCCAACTTTTTTTGGTAGTACAATTATTGTACTTTTAAAAAGTTGATTTTCCAAAATTACCTTTTGATAGTACATTTTTTTGGGAATATTAATGTCATAATTGTACTTTTTATATTATTTATGAATTTAAAAGAGGGCAAAATGGGAAATTTATATTATTTTTGTACTTGATTTTTTAAGAGGGACTAATATTTTGGGACAATGAAAAATGGAATAAGGGACTAATATTATGGGACGGAGGGAGTATTTATTCTATTAAAATCTTAACAATAGACTCTATTTAGACCCATTATATAATATATATTTAAATATATTTCAATTTGTTTGAATTGATTATATAAATTTTAAATTGTGCCTAACAATGATTACACACACACATATATATATATATGAGAGACTTACTGATAAGTCTCATATACAAAGTTCCAGACCCAGCTAATCTTCAAACAAAACCATTGCACCAATTAGTCCTATACATTTTTAATTGTTACCAAAAAATCCTTTTTTTTTTTTTTTAAATTTACAGACACTGTTACATCTCACTACCGTCGGACTTCAGTCAAACGGTCGCCGGAGACTCGTCAGAATGTTCAACATCACCGGAAAGTCGCCGGAGTTCTGCCGGAAGTTCACCGGAGTGTTAAGAACGTTAATGGAAGTCGCCGAAATGCTCAGAACGTTCACTGGACGTTAAGAACATTACTAGAGACTCACCGGAATGTCTAGAATATTGCCGGAAAAAAAAAAAGAATAAATGGAGAAATTAGAGCGAAAAAACATAGTAAAATGTGCTAAATATTGATAAACTAAAAGGAAAAAAATGAAACGACAAAAAACAGCAACAATGGGAAAAACATATGCTATTTTTCAATTTTTGTAAAGTTTAAGCAAATAATCTCCAATATTAATCAAACTGAAAAATAAGTTTTGAAACTGTAAAATGTTACAGTTACAAAGCAAAATTTATTAAGCATTTATCCTTATTAATCAAACTAAAAAACATGTTATGAAACTGTAAAATTTTACAGTTCTAAAGAATGTTATGAAATTGTAAAATTTTACAGTTTTATACCATGATTCATCCAGCACCAAAAAAATTTGAAACTGTAAAATTTTACAGTTTTAAACCATGATTTATTCCAGCACCAAAAAAATTTGAAACTGCAAAATTTTATAATTTTCACCGCCTGTAACTAAAACTCGAAAACTACTTGTTCAAAATTTGAAAATTTTCTCCATTAGAACAGAAAAAGTGAAGTGTATAGCAGAGGGAAAAAAAAAAAAAGAGATCAAAGGAGAAAGACGGATATAGAGAGAGGATTGTACTCCGGCAATTATTTTTTGTTTAGATCTAGCCAAATTTGATGTAGATCTACATCAGATCTAAGTAGATTTACTCATCTTCTTCGTCGGAAATATATCTTCTTCGCCGTCGGTGAGGGTGAAGTCACGAGTTGATTTCGATGGTTGGTGGTTAACAGTGAATCCCGATCAATGGTGCTCGTCGGTCACCCATAATTATATATTAGAAAGAGAAAGAGAATAAGAATGACGTGATCACCGATCGTCATCCATGACAAAGAAGATGAGAGAAAAATGTAGAAAAAAAGAGAGAGAGGAAAACATAAAGAGTGAAGCAAAAAGCAAAGAGAGAGAGTGGAAAAGTAGGACTTTTTGGTCTACTCAAAAAGTTGCTAGATTAAATAGTGTACACATATTTCAAATAGGACCTGTGGGTAATTTTCCCATATATTAATTGGGTCCAACAGGATCTTTTTTAGGCCTCTTAGATTGGGCCTCAAACAATAAAAAACATTGGGTTTTGAACTTTTAATGTAATATAGAACTAACAAATTTTAGAGTCATATTTTGGGCCAAAATTTGGGGAGTCTAAGGCAGATGGCTTACTTGCCTTAGCCCAGGGTTGCCCTGTTGCCAACCATGTGATATGTATAATTAGAATTATTTTATGCGGTTGGTTCTAGAGTCGGTTATGTGTTCATAATTTTCTTGATAAATGAAATACGTTGAATAATAATATTAGTATAACAACATTTGAATTCTTGTTGTGTTACCGTCTCATGTATTACAATTATATTAGTTGAATGGGTCTCATTGTTTGCATTTGTTGCAAATATGCAAACATGACACATGAGATAGTAATTAGAAGCGTTTTGATTATCGCAAGTTGGGTCATCCAATATCATAGAGTAGTTGGGTTTAGTAGACCTATTTTGGGATTAAGCTTGCGATCCGAACTGTTCATTTTTTAATACTCGTTAAACAGAATATTTATGAACTTGTAGATACACTACAAAATATAATGATTTTAGAGATCGAACTTTTTGTACTCAAAATGGGCCTAAAAAGGTCATCTAGAAAATTTTTTAAAAAAAAATGATCTTTAGCAATAAAATTTTGAAAATGTTGACCTTGAAATATTTTTATATTCTTCAATTTTGCTCCTCACGAATTGATTTTTTTCCAAGGGTTTACTTTTTTGGTGACTTTTTTATTAGTTTATTTTCTTTTTAGTGATTTTTTTTTTTAATGTAAAAAAAAAATAGGCTTTTAAATTCTATTCAACGAGACGAATTGTTGAATTAAAAATAATTTCAAAAAGTTGTATAAAAAAATTCACAAAATACAAATAAGCAAAAAATAGTGAACTTTTTTTATATTTAAATATGTACTTTTTAAATTCGTCTATACAAGACCGATCAAAAAAAAAATTGATATAATTTTAAAAATAGAAAATCATTAAAATAAAAAAAAATGCCTTACTAAAGAGATTCCAAACAACTCCTAAATATATCAAAAACTCAAACTACCACGAAACATTAAAACACTAAATATACTATATTAAAAATATGTTAAATTAATTTTTCATGACACCGGAGGAGGATCCCTTCAGTCTCGTTTTGGATTGGAGGGCGTTGTTTGGGCTCGTAAAACCCACCATAAGTCTCCATTTTAATAATTTGAACTATTTATTTTGTGGGACACATTTTATATTTCTTTGACACAAAAAATTAAGTCGATTTGATAACTGTAACTTGTTCAATTTATTATATTTATTAACAAAAAAATATATGATTTAAAAAATAAATCATTGAAATAAATCATTTTTTTGTTAACAAATATAATAAATTGAACAAGTTATCAAATCAATCTTATTTTTTGAGTGAAAGACATACGCAAATGCTCAAGAAAATAAACTATCCAAATCATCGAAATAAAATCCGTAATAGACCTCACTCACCCAAACAGCACCGGTCCTCTCCCTTTAACCACGTCAGTTTCAATCAATTCCCCACGCACCATGAAAAATGGCAAACCAATCAGAATATAAAGTCCTGCTGAGCAACCACCTTCGCAGCAGCTCTTCACCATCCAAGCAAATGGACCTGGGATGGACTTTCCTTAGCCTCACTTTCCAAGTATTATGTTAATACAGTCGTGATCCGCGCGATGACCCGTGCCCGTGGTTCAAATAAATTTTAGCATGAAATCAAATGCAGCACCAGGCAAGCCTCGCTCTCATTGTAAGTAGAAAAAAATGATGACCTTCTTTGATTTGTAAAAAATTTCAAAATTTTGTTGGGTTAAAAATTTTTGAAATTTTTTTTTCAAAATCACTTTTCTTTCTATTACGCATCAATCAATCATTTTCTCTCTTTCTCCTCTCTCTCTCTCACATCCTACACATCAATCAATCACTTTTTCTCTATTTTTTTTAGTAATAAGGGATTGTTTGGGATGTCCTAAATAAATGTACTTTTTGTCTGTTTAGACTAAAAAATTGAGAAAAAAAATATGGATGTTTAGGTTAACTTTTTGATTTTTTATGAAAAAATGTGTATTAAAAAATTGTAAAAATTAGTTTGTAGGGAAAAATTATAATTGGGAGTTGTGCAGCCATAATTGTTGACTTTTGGTGAATAGTGTTAACTTTTTAACTTTTTGAGTAACTTTTTAACTTTTTGACTTTTTCTTATCTTCCCAAACTTGGCCTAAGACTGATATTATAAAAAGCTTAAACAGAGTCCAAAACAAGTTTGGGATACAAGATCCCTAAAGCATCATTACAAATGATGCCTATAGTTTTCTCTCACACCCATCTATTTAATTACAAAAAAAATTAAATCATCCAAAACTCCAAAACTATTCTCAAAACATTACAACCAAACAAATTTTCAAATTTTGTACACTCTTTCTAGAAAATTATTTTTTAAAATTGTCTCACAAATATAAACCAAACATGGCCAATATGTCTATAACAGGATTGAGAATATCCACTCTGTTGTTGGCTTCATCCATGCTTGCTTGGTAGCTAATTCTTATGTTGAAGTAACATAGTATAAAACAAAACAAAGAATACCTAGCTTTCAAATCGTTTTATTTTCTAAAGGTATTTGGAAGGGAAAAAAAGAGAGTATAGTTAGAAGCTACTCATCAAAATGAAGAGCAAAATAATGGCAACTCCCAATTTTTCCAACATAGATTAAGATAATGCCACATATCATACATGAATAACACTAAACCAACCACCATCCACAAGGTAAAACCAACAGGAAATAGTTTGAAAGTAAAAAATGTTCTAAATTAACATCTTGTACATACATTCATAGCAAGAGTATCAACTTAACAATGGCCAGAACTCATGTGAACAAAAAGCATTGAAGAAGCATCAATAGAAATGGTATTCACAGGCCTTTTTTAGTATGTCTCAATAGTGAAAATAAAATGGCTAACACAGCTCTTTGCTAATATTTTATGCATCCATTTAAAATAAAATGGCTAACCTATGAAATGAAATGAATATGGAAACGAATAACCAAGTCCAATGGTGGGCCTGCATGTATTTGTATAATTAAATGCATGCATTCGAAGATTCAAAGAAGAAAACCAACAACAAAATATGGAGCATAATTATATTACTTCTCAACACTTGCAGTCTTTGGAGGTATAAAACAAAACCAAGAAACAACAGGGGAAAAGAATATATGAGCAAGTAGAAATATTGTCTCAATTGAAAAGAATATTAGTTCCATGCATTAATATATCCAACATTAAAATGTCCTGTTGTATATCATTTATAATTGAGCCATAGATTACATTTAAGAAAATAACTGTAATTGACGTGTGTACTGCTTGAATGCATAATGCACCAGAACAAAATCATTCCTGCCTTCAGTATTTTTAGCAAGACCTTCAAGCAAGTCAACCAATCAATAATACTGATAGCAACTTTACATAATCAAGATACAAGGCACTAATAGCAATGCCTTTAAAATCACAAACAAATGCGACAAAAAATAAATAAATAAATAAACAAAAAACCCTCTCTAGAGTCTCCCTGATAGTACAAAACCTCTCCAACACAAAGTGAAAATATATTGCCTTGTTATTAGTGGTCTGTCTATTAAATTAATTTTTCCCCTTGGTACTTCCATTGTTCAAATCACATCATCCATCTTTAAGTTTTCAAACAAGCTAAAAATCATGCTCTAAATGATAAAAAGCCAACAAAAAAAACCTACATTAGGCACACAAATGTAGAACCAGGTTCACAAATAGTATAGTATGCAATTTGTCCATTGGTCTAATGCTTCTTTTCTCTTTATTGTGTGTTGCTTCTCTTATGAGATTATGTGTTTGGTTTGTGTTTGTAGAGTAGTTTTTGATATTAAAAGTACAAAAACTTGTTTAGTTTGCCTATTTTCAGAAATGGTTTTGGAAAATTGTTTTGGGGATGGAGTCAAGGTTCTGAAAAGCGGTTGCGGTCGCCGTAACGGTGGCGGTGACGCGGTTGCGGTTGCGGGGTGTAAAGGCCGTAGTGTAACGGTTGCGGTAACCGGAACCGTGAATTTTTTTATTTTTCGCACAATTTGAAATTACCGATCCGCATATTTTTTTTCCATGATCATATTTATTGGGTTAAAAATAAATATTAATCAATTTTTATAAATTTTTAAGTATGATCCAATATATTTCATATTTTTAAATCATTATAAACTGAGTTTTTTACATTTTATTTTAATAATTAATGACTATATTATACAAAAAATCAATCACTAACTATTATATATAAGATAAACAATGACAAAAGTAAGAGAATAAATAAGAGCCTAAATATATATATATATACATATTTTAACCAAGCCAAATAGATAATGACCACACTTATTATTGTTATTATTATTTCCAAACAATATATAGATAGACACACACAAATAAAATGGTTTAGTGATAGCAGCTGAATAGAATAGCATAGGTCTTACAGTTTCAACAAATCAATAACATGTTCTTCATCTTCCCTCTTCTCTCTCTCTATCTCTTGCTCCTCTATTTTCTCTCTTTATCTTCCCTCTTCTCTCTGTCCCTTTTCCCCAATTTTCAGCTTTTTTTTGTATGTTTTTTTGAAAGAAACAGTTTGAAACCGTTATGTAACGGTGTGTAACACGCCGTTACGGCTGTTACGGCGCCGTTACAACAGCTACGACTGACACACCTGTGAATCTCAATCACTGCAAAAGCGGCCGTAACGGGTGGCGGTAACTGCCAAAACCGTTACGTAACGGCGTTACGTAACTGTTGCGGCCGCTTTTTAAAACCATGGGAGGGAGTTTTAAAAAAAGTGATTGATTTGATGTGTATGAAAGAGAGTGTGTGATTTTGGAAAGTAGGTAACCAAACAAAATTTTGAAATTTTTTTTGAAAAAATTTGTTTGGTTTGATTACTCTTGAAAATTTGTTTGTAAAGAATTTTTCCCAAAAATTTTTCTAAAAAACAAACCAAACAAGGCATGTTTTTTGGGTAGTCAAAACAAAAGGAAGAGAATTTTTTGTGCAGTCCCCATAGCAACTGTATAATATCAAAGGCAACGAAAAATCAAAGCAACATAATGAGGTTCGTCACCAAAATGATACAAATGGTGGGCCCTTAACATTTATTAACATGAAGGCTCTAAGAAATCAGAATGGTAAAAAGAGGAAACCATTTTAAAATCTAACCAAATAGTTTGACAGTTAAAGAGTAATAGTAGTCAGTTGAGATTACACTTTAAGCTAAATCAAAATTCAAGTGCAAATCAAAATTCACCCAAACCCAATCATGTCAATAGTTCACTTAGATGTGATATGAGGTAGTTTACACATATAGATCATCATCCTAAACTTTATCCTAAGACGGTGTAGTTTACCTTTACTTTTGGATATATTTTTCGTTTCTTTTCAAATATTACTTCATAAATCTTTTCTCACTTGGTTCCACCAATGTTAATATCACATGAAACTTTAGATCCAAGAACATTTAGGATCGAGTTCGCTCCAATAAAAGAGTGTTTTATAGTGTAGAATGCATAATCTTTTGGAAGCTATATTTATGCAAGACAAAGATAACTCTAGAATCAAACAACAAATCCACAAGATTAAATCATGTTCAATTAATGCTACTGCAGAACTATATCATTATTATACTGCTTTGGCTGGGTATCTCCACACTCGGTGCATTCACTACTGGAATGGTGGACGAGCTTTAAGTTTTGGAAATTGGAATAGCAGATTTGGAGCTCCATTCCTAGTGCTCTGTTATGGTCTGTGTGGAAAACCAGAAGTGATTGTGTTTTTAATGGAAAACAACCAATCTTTGAGGATCTATGTAAGATAGTGAAAGTTTGAGTGGCGATTTGGGTGAAGGCTCATTCACATGGGCTATTCTATTCGATCAATGATTTTATCTCGAACTTACAACAGATTCGGTTTAGTAGCAGGGGAAGGTAATGGCTCATTTGTTAGCATTGTCTTATGGTGGTGCTATGGTGTTCATATGATTTACCGTGGTTGTTTCTACATTGGGACCTTGGAAAGTATAGCTATTTCTTATTGGTAATGATATGTTCTTCAGTGGTTATGCCAAGCAAGGGATGGCTGGAATGGACATGGAACACGGGTTAGCTGCTTGAGTGGAATCAGAGGAGCTGTGCTGGTTCTATTTTTGTTTCTTTATTTTTATGGGTTGGGTTCTGTTTTGTTCTAGGTTGGTTGCTTACCAACTTTATGTGATGCTTACAGATGATTGGGCTTGCTTTATGATGCCAACCTAATTGGGATTATTTTGCTTTGCCATGATACTTTTGCATCCATCTTCTTTATTAATGTATGATGTACTTCGTTATTCATCAATAAAGTATTTTTTGCCGATCAAAATAAATATATATTATACTGCTTCAGCCAACCTAATTTTATCCATACTTGTGTGTTATCAAGCAATAATTCAAGTATGAAGACCGATCCATATACCTAATATAAACAACTCAAGGAGGAAAAAAAAAATGTCACTTGTCATCCATCTATGTTGGCATATTTAGTAAAAGATTTTCCACAATCTAGCTACAATTTTTGACACATAAGATAAATTAGGATTGTTATAGATAAGCTCAATCACCAGGATTCCTATGTTCGTGGCTTCTTGTGACGCTTCAAGCAAATGATGAAACATAGGATTGAATGCCACTGTAAAAGCATAGTCAACTATTCGTCCTGCAAGTAACCTAACCAAGGAAAAGAAAAAGTTACAGATTCCATTATAATTTTAAAATCTGCCAATAATATAGGGATTAAAGCATCAACATGAGTTTCAAAATCCAATTTTATCACATTGTCATACTGAAACACACTTTTATCTCCAGAATTTGGAGTCAGTTATGTAACCCTAGAAAAATTGATCTTTAAATTAACAAAAAAAACAAAAAGCAAAAAAAGAACTCTGAAGGAGAATTTTACCAATCCAAAGAGCATCCTGTGGGGAATGCAATGCCTGCTTGCAGAAATTCAAGGTCAAAATCGAGACAGAAGGTCAGTGTATGAACTAACTACTGGTGTAATTTCTCCAAAGAAACAAAAAAACAAATAGAAGATTCCTTGACTCTGCAAAGATTGAAAATTTCCCTGTACAAACACCAAAATTCTTATTTTCAGAACAACAAAGAAAAAAGCTTTACTTGAATATAAAAACAAAAACAAAAAATGCTTACTTTCAGAACAACAAATCACAAAGAAGATGGACAAACCAAAGTAAGAAAAAAAAGTAAAAGAAAATTGCCGAAAAAAAAGAAGAAAAGAGAACCTACTTGAAGCCGTAGTCGAATCAATCGATCTGATTGAACCCATCAGATTTAGAGATCGTCGTCCAGATCGTGAACCTGTTGGTGTCAAGATGGTCAACCCATTTTTGCAGATCTTCGTTGTACCCATCTTCATCATCTCGGCATCGTTAGGAAGAGCGAAACAGAGACTGAAACAAACTTGGCTTGTAAAGAAAGGCTGTTAATTTACCAAATAATCCAAAAGTCTCAAACAAACAAACAAACAAAAGTTGAGTTGAGTAAAGGTGAGGGACAAACGGAAAGTAAAAAGAGAGCCGTGGTTGCTGTAGCTCTCCCAACGCCCTCTTATATTATAGTAGTAAGATAGGTATTGGTGAGCACACTGGTTTGTTTTCTGCTGCCTTCGGTGAGCACATTGAGATTTGAATTCTTTTTTTGTTTTTGTTTTCTTTTATTTGTTTTATGAGAAATGCGTGAGAGCTCGAAATTGCAACGGCTCGAATGTTCCGAATGTCAAGACGATGTCGTTTTGGTAATTTTTTTTTCTCGTTTATATTTGAAATAGAGAGGGAGGGCAAGAGAGAGAGAGGAAGAGAGAAGAGAGACGGAAACAGAGAGAGAGAGAGGCGACGGTGATGGAGGGTTTGCGACGGTGAGCGACGGTGATGGTGTCACTTTCAGACTCGGTTTTCTCTATTTTTTTCTTTTCTTTTTTTTTTTTTTTTGGCTCTGAAGATGAAGATGATGTGTTGATGATGATAATGTTGATGAAGATGTTGTTGTTGATGATGATGTGTTGATGAAGATTTTGTTGTTGATTTTTTTTTTTTCTCTAGTAGATCTAGATTTGAAGTTGAAGGGGGGGAAAAAAATATTTATTGACTGATGATGATGTGTTGATGATGATGATGTGTCTCTGTGTTCACCAGCGACCAGCTTCTTCTTCCTCTTCTTCTTCAATCTTTAGATCTTCAAACAAATGTGGAAAAAAAAAAAAAAAAAAAATCTCAAAACGATGTTGTTTTGATTTTCGGGCCAGTCAAGCCATGAGCATTTCAAGCTACGTAGCCGGGTTATTGTTTTACTGTTTGTTTAGTATTTGGTTGTGTAACGTAGAGGCTCCATCGGCGTGCACTTATCTGTGATTGCAACCTATATTTTTATTTCAGACTTATTTTGTTGTCGAATTCTTATAATCAACATATACTTTGCACTATGAGTTTTACGTCTTCATATTTTCATAGTTTTCACATGAGTGTTTCCTTTGATAATTTTTATTTTGTTTGATGTGAGCTTGATTTTATTGGATGAATTCTTCTGTACGTGTCATTTAGCATTTTTTAATAGAAATTTTTACTGTTAAAAAAATCATAATAGAAAGAGAATATATGATGAGAATTTTTTAACAAAGTCAACTTTAAAGGGCCAAATTGTAGATAATATATTGGGGGAAAAAAAATTAAAGGACGGACTACAAAAATTTAAGGGGTATAAGAATTTTTAGAGGGTGAAAAATGTAAAACTTGGTTAAAATTATAGATAAAAATTTGTTTTTGCAGAATCTTGAGGAGGGACAACTGCCCTTCATGGACTCCATGTGGCTCAATCGCTGTTTATGGAGTTATAAATGCGTTGTAAATTATCATTTCAAAATAAAGTGTCTAATTTTATTTTTTGAAAAAACTGTTGAGAAATTCATTTTAAGGACTGTAGGGTATTAGATCTAAGGATTGCTTTATTTTAATTGTAAAGGTATGATTAATGAAATTATTTAGTGAGAAAGGCAAATTATTCTTGGAAAAATATATTTTTAATTTTTTTTACCTACCGTCATCGGACCACCATCGGTTGCCAATTAGTGAATAATTGTCAAAAAAATTGGTAAAAGTGGCCGGCGACTAGAGGTGGTTGTGATATGGACAAATAGGTCAATTAGGTAACCAATTAGGCCGAACTTAGTTAGCCACCATGACTCCCCTAAGGGCTTAGTGCCAATAGGAGGTCATAAGTTCAACTCTCCCTTGGAGAGAATTGAATTACAAGGCAAATGCTTAGTGCTTTGCAAGAGCGAAGAAGTTAACTCACACAAGTGCTAATCTAACAATTAACAATTAACTTTCGCCAACTAAAAAAAAATAGGTTGATTAGGTGACATGAACAGAGGTGGAATTGTGGACAATTAACAACTAACAATTGACTTTTATTGATTAAAACAAATAGGTTAATTAGGTGACATAGACAAAAAGGTGAAATTGTGAATAAATAGACAAATAAATAAGGATAATATTATCCTTATTTTTTTTTTTCCTTCACATATCATATAGTATTTTCTTTTATTTAACTTGTCAAATAAGGTTGGTGGATGTGTGGTGATTAAATAATTATGTAAACTAATCAATTAATGTGCAAGTGAATGAGCATGAGCATGAGCATGAATATGAATTGTACATATCAAAAGTAGATTTCCCATATTACAGCAAACCGCTTGGGCCGAGCAGTCATATTGCTCATAGATGGTGCTTGGCATGGGTGGGTGTGGATCGCTTGGGCCAACATATTACAACAAATGGCATGTCCTTTCTTGCTTGCGCCTTCGGCAATTTTTGTGGAAGCTCTACGATGGTGCACCATCAGTGGCGTGAAAACGATTAAGATTTTCACTGATAGTCAAGAGTTAATTCGGCAACTCGATCAAGGTCGTTTGATTGATTGGGATATTTATAATGTATTAGGGGACATCAAGGATATGTGTAATTTGTTTGATTATGTATTTATTGTCAAAGTGTCTAGACAGAAGGTGCACGCTGCAGGTATAGCAGCGAAAGCAGCCATAGGTAGCTGCTAGTTTTGACTTGTTCTTGAACTATGTTTTTCTCCAAATTATATATCTACATGTGACCTATTCCCAAAAAAAAAAAAAAAAAAAAAAAAAACACCGCGGCTACCTCAACTCAGGTCAAACTCACTCGAACTCAAACCAAGTAATATTTGACCATGAATAGTGACAAAATCGAGTAATTATTGGGTGTTTTTAAAATACGTGGTGCCTAAGAAGTGCTGTAATTGATAGAGAATATGTAATTTATAATTTTATATTAAATAATTAAGAAACATAAAAAAACATAATGTATGATAATTAATAAAAAAATATCAACACATCCCACTTCAGAAGCACCCAATCATTTTCCACAAAATCCGACTTGCATACAAAACCATTGATTTCACAAAACCAATCACTTTCAAACAATTGTTAATTGTTTAATTACAGAACCCAATCTCAAATAGAATTTCTTCAACGGATTGGACACTTTGATTTGTCAACGTTTTCCAGAAGCTTCTCTTGGCAAAACCAACTAAAATTTTATTTTATTTTATTTTTTAAATAAAAAATAAAATACATTTATAATTCTTAAAATATGTGTTTTGTATTCTTTAAATTTTAATTTTATAATTTTTTGTTTTTTTTTAAATTTGGTTTAAATCATCATTTCATAAACGAAATAGCTATAAATTTCAACTACGGTTGTCATTTTATTCCTAAAGTTCCAATTTTATTCCTCAATAAAGTTATGTTTGATCTTTTCAGCAATGTTTTGGGATCAAATTGACAATTAAAAATTTTAAAAGCCAAATTGACACAGAACGCATACTTTAGTGACCATATATATATATTTTACTATCATTTCAGTAACTATTTAAACAGTTTGTTTAAAATTTGATCAAATTGACTGAATTTGAAAACTTGAATGACAAAATTGACAAAACTTAAACTTAAATGGGGTACCCCTACACTTTTATCAAAATTTTACTTTAGTATATCCACTTTCAATTGTAATAGTCAACTCTATACTTTAAATCAAATTTTTGTTTTACCATTCCGTCCATCTACCGTTAATAAAGCTAACACAAATTGAAAGTGGATGAACTACAGTGAAATTTTGGTTACAGTACAAGGACTAAAGTGAGATTTTAATATAGTATAAAGGTAATGAAATGGTAAAAAAAAAAAAAAAAATGTCATATATACTAAAAATGACAAGTTACATTACTTTTGTTAACAGTAAATAGATGAAAAAGTAATATTGCAATTTGACTTAAAGTGTAAAGAGTTACTATTATACTTGAAAGTGAAGAGACTAAACTAACCCCCACGTGGTTTGTAGATTAACCCCTATATGAAGATTATGTGATTATTTCCAAATGATAAAGAGGTTATCTGCACATGACCCAAACCACAAGAAAGTAAAGTGAAATTTGATCCAAAAATTATAAATGTAATCCTATTAAAATTTAAAAGAACATTGCTGTTAAATGGTCATGCCACATGGGCGCCCATAAGGAATAAACAATTGCTAATGTTAGGTGGATAATGGCGCAAAATGTTTCCCAATTGGGAATTGCACTAGTTTGTTGCCTATATCCCTAACTAAGTGCCCTCCATATCAGATTTTACACTCCATTTTGAGTAATGGGTTAGCAGAGAGCCATCTATGGGCGATCTGTAACCGTTAAGCAGCTTATCTTTATTCTACTTCTCATAAGATTGTGAAGTTAAGACCTAGGGTTTTATAGCGCATTATTGTATGCTGTCTTGTAAACACAAAGGGTCGTGTGGCGCATTATTGTATGAGGTCATGCAAACCCTCCAGGTCATGTGCATATAGGTAAGCAGCTTTGTAGTAATGTAACTAAGTCACATAAAGTTTTCTTAGTAAAGGTGACGTGTATAGAGTTTTGGAACTCTATAAGATAGAGAATTCTGAGCATAGCGCTTTATGTAGCCTAGTTGAGAATGGAAAGAAATTTCCAATATCCTAGGGACAGTGGGAGCGATGTGCCTACTAATGGATTACTCCATTAGAGAAGAATTCTCTACATTCTTAGTTGCGTGGTAGCAAATGTGAAAATTTTCCACGTCATCACTGGGTGATTGAGAAGGGAACATTCATGATTGCTCCGCAAGATGATAAAGAACCTAGGATAATGCCAAAGGCTCTAGTCCCCTATTTTTAGAAAGTGGATTAATGTTGCGCAATTTAAGACAAAATCTTTGAGGATTAACCATTTCTATAAATTGGTTGACTTTCCATTATGACGCGAAACTGTTCTAAAGTTATGTGTAATTTGGATAGTCATTGTTGAGGCATAAGGCTCGCTAGATACCGAAAAGTCGCACCATTGAGGAAGGTGTAGACCATGAGAAGACTTCCTCCTGGGGAGTGAGGTTATTTTGACTTAGGCTATGATTGACGTAAGTTTGGGCATTGATTTGTGGACATTGTGACCCATCTTTCTTGTTGGAGAATTGGATAAGTAGATCCGTAGGGATTTACCTTCTGCTTTTACGGTGAAAAGTTAGGAGCGCAAAAAGGTTGCTAGTTCCAATAAATCTTTTACAGCCTAAAACAGTTATCCAAATAGTGGTTCTTAGATTTCGTCAAGCCATGATAGGCCAACGATGATCGATGAAGACCACTGAGGCATGATCAATGGTCCAAAAGAAGTTTTTCCCTACTTAGTCATTATGAGCCAGGAATTTATAAGGATGTCGCCACCTAGGTGGGCAATCCTCTATTTTAGATATGATGGACATGGGTGATGTAATTTATATGCTCGGATGTACGATCCTTAGGGATTGTTTTGGGAAAATTCTCGGTTTGTCTTCGATGACTTACATAAGGAATATCCTAGAATAATTCTAGATTCAAAATTGCAAACCCATTGACTTACCTATCGGTAAAAGCCAGAGCCTTAGCTATTGAGTGTATCCTCGATTGTCTTTGGGAGAAACAGATGATCTATATTCCTTGATCTTTTCTTTGTTGTGGGAGCCTAAAGTACGCTATGTGGGCGTATTCGGCATGATAAGTGTTATCTTTGGTAAATGGTCAACTGAATTGTTTAGACATTGACCTTGCTCATTAGATTGTGGATAAAATGCTTTACTAGTAGTATATTAATTTGCTCCTTGTAAGATTCAATGCGCTAGTTGGGCGCATCTGCGCTAGTTGGGCGCATTAAGAATGAATGCAAATTGGTCACCAAAATATCTTTAGAGAGGTTATTGCGCAAGAGGTAGTGATCTTGAATCACTTCATGTGAGGCGCACATGGTGGATTCCGTTTATAAACTTATCGCAAGAGGTGCTGATAAGGCTTATGTTTGGAATCTAGAATTGTGATCTTGAATCACTTCATGTGAGGTGTACATGGTGATTCCGTTGTATATACTTATCGCAAGAGGTGCTGATAAGGCTTATGTTTGGAATCCAGAATTGCGCAAGCCATTGTCATTTTTTTTTAATGGATCACTTATTTTGAGATGATGGGATGTTGACACTATTATGGTTTGTGTCATAATGATTAGCAGATGATTGTCAATAGGCAAGATTGGCTCACTCACACGAGCAATCGCCCTTGGCGCTTGGGAGCGAGCAAGGATGAGACTAGTGGTTTATTTTTATTTGGAGCCAAGAGAGCTTAAATAATCCACTATGTATGTCGCCTTGGTTACAACCAAGATGAGGTCGTGTTAAGACCAAACATGGATGTTAGTACCCACTTTCCATGTTGTGCCTGTTATGATTAGCCAGATGCGAGATCTCATTTGGCGCCTAAAAGGCGAGCAGATAGAGAATTCGGGTTAGGCGCTAGAAAGCGACTAGACTAATATCTGTACGGTGTATCGAGTGTGACGTCACTCTTTTGGAAGAGTTACTCCACCGTAACATGTATTCATACTATATGTGCTTGGCGACTGATTAATGAGGTGAGAATGGATCCCTGTTTCCTCACCGTGTGAGTCTTACGTGTCATTATTGATATGACTTTCATTTTTGTACCCTTTTGTGACTTTTGACTATGTCATAAGGTAAGGGGTTGATGTTCGGCTACTTTGGTATGTTGCCTGCGTCATGTATGATTCGGCCTTAAGGGACATCACTGGGAAAACGGTCAATCCTAAACTAAATGGCATGAGGGCAAAGGGAAGATCATCTAGTATTACACCACTGTTGTATATTCACTGCCGGCAACTCACATCGCTTTGTATGAGAAGCGGATTGAGTGTGAATATATTGCAAGAATTGAGAGGGTCAAACATGCTCTCTTTTTTTTTTGAGGGATTATAGATGTTTTTTGGACTGGTGTAATTAGATGGGTCTGGGGTATATGAGACACTATTTCTGTTCTTTTTTGGGTTGATGTCTCTATACTGACTCATATTGAGTTTCTAGTATAGAGCTCCCACATGCAGGTGTTCTCAGCGGTCGCACGGTGCATTGGCTAGTATGAATGTTCTTTTTGGGAGATTGAGATAGAGATGTGGCAGTGTCATGCCAACTCATGTGCGAGTGGGAGATGTTAGAAATGGGCGCCCATGTGGCATGACCATTTAAAATTTTGAACCTGATCCAAATGGGTTTTGAATTTGAATTCAAACCTATTTGGATAACTACTCTGGATATATATCTATCATATCCTAGTATGGATAGATGATATAGATATATGATATTATCTCTAGTAACTTATATGGATAAAGGAGATAATTAGATTATATATCTTATATATGGGATATGGGTGATTAAGAGATATACAACGCATCATCTCTGTTTTTCCTATATACAGTTTCTCCCATATACTGACTCTCTCCCATAAACAACAATCAATAAGCTATTTGCACTGTGATTTGTGTAGGTGATATTCACCATTGTAATATCACCCCACTGCTGGGTTGATTGACCAGATTCAGGAAGCACGTGATTTACCCACGAGATCCTTCAGAGTTCAGATTATATCACAAAGGTATGACCTTATTAATTTTTATTCCGCTGCGTTATACTTTGTTTACAATTGCTATTCAAGACCAAAAAGTAGACCCAATTTTCAAGTCCCGTGACGTGGCAATCAATTAGGATATTAAATGAACACTCTCTCTCATATATTCTCTAATCATCAATCAATCATAGAACTTACACATCATTGGATCTATAAAATAGGTTTAGAATGTTGGCTTGTATATCATTTTTTAATGTAAAAAAAGGCATCCATGTCATGTTTTTGAATTGGATAATGATATTGTATACACAAATTTCTTGTCTGTAAAATAAAGACAAAAAATAGAGTAACATATATAAATTTATTGATTTAAAATAAAATGAGTACAATTTCTAATGAAATTTCTAATCAAATAAAATCCCCTAATTTTTTTCTTCAATAAGTTGATTCGAGGCCTTGACAGCTTGTTCCTGAATTGAGTGGCGAAATCTCCTCCAAGTAGCACAAAGAAGATGATGAATTTGTAGAATTTTGATTTGAGGGCTTGATGGCTTTTTCCCAAATCAGATTGTAGAATCTTCTCCAATTTAGTGGATAAAGATAAATTTGACGAATTTTTACTTGAATCTTTGAGTTTTATACTTTATGGAGATTAATAGCCTTTGGTGAAGAGACCTCGGGACTTTAGAGCTTGAATCCAATAGAACCTTCTCTTGCTTGATGTAGATTTTTCTCTCCACAACTTGATTTTGCGGATGTAGAATTATATGGAAAATTGTATATAAAATTATAGTGGAGATCACCCCTATTTATAAGAATGGATAGAGAAGTCTTAATAGATTTTAACTTCTTTGATTATTATCTCAGATTTATTTAGATATAAATACCAAAATATCACTTTAATGGTGTGCCATAAAACTTATTTGATTAGTCAAAAACTTATTTTCTAAATCACTATTACTTAATTTGATTAGCCAAAAGACTTACTGTATCAATTTAATACATGACAATATTTGATTTGACCACCATATAATTTTGATTTGAGACCAATTAGACACATGACAATATTTAATTTGTCAATAATTGTGTCATATTTTATAGGCCTTTGCAGTACGTGGCAATCTATAATTGGCTAAAATTTTCCATACTTAAAGATATACCAGTCTACTTTAACCAATCATCTTTTGAACACATTACTGGATTTAGAAAGTGGGTCTAACTTTTACCTTGCCTCCTCTAGATGAGATGATTTTTGGTGTGGTATATGTAACAGACTGTGGATTTATACAATTTATGCTATATAAGGAAATAGAGGGCAACCCAGTTCCAACTGTCATCTTCAAGGACAAGCCTTCCTTCTATCATGCATTTCTCTTGACTCTCACTTTTGCTTTCACTACTTCCGTAGTACCAATTTTGCTTGGTGACAGATATCCCGAAATTGCGACAAGTTGTCACGTTCTTGCTTTTGCTTCCACAGCAATAGCACTAGGAATAGTGTTGTGGCTAGTCTTACCCACAAGTTTGGGTTGATGGCATCAATTTTGTGCCATCAATTCATCTTTTAATGTGGTTGTATGTAGGGATGGAACCAAGAATTCATTTGTAGGGGGACGAAGACATAAATAATTTTTTTTTATATGAATTGATATAAATTACTATTTTTTTGAATTCAAAAAGTAAACTAAAATTTAATATTAAATTAGTACGTAAAAAATAAAACCATATATTTAGTAAATTTAATATATGAATAAAAGCAAAGTCATGTATTAAAAAATTATTTATACAAATCAACTCAATCATCTATCAAAGTGGAACTTGATGTTCTTTCATATATCTCGAAAGTCTTCAATGATTGACTCTGTGGTAAAATTTTTAGCAATTTCCTTTTCAATGTACACAAGCAAAGAGTCTGTAAGAAATTCATCTTCCATTTTGTTGCGAAGTCTACTTTCATGGCTGAAAATGATCGCTCCGTAGTTGCAGTAGAAACTGGAAGGTAAGAACAATTGTAATCACTCTATAAACAAGTTGATAGATCGTAGATTTGTTTGTCCTTACCAACCACTGACACAATTCAGAAATAGTAGACATTTTTTTGTAATCTGCATGCTGAACTACATTATGCTCGTAATAGTGAAGTTGCATTCTCAACTATCTTTTCTCTTGATCTTTGAAGTCTTGCAGATAAAACTTTTCTACTAACCGACAAATATCGTCGATTCTAAAAGTTTCAGACACATCTCGAGGATCTAGAGCTGAGCTAAGATTAAGCAACTCTACTGCATGTTCACTGAACCGTCCATTTAATTCTTGTAGTTGAGAATTTATTGCAGCATAAAAAATATCTACTCGATAATAATGCTCAACTGTAAAGTCATCTTGATGATCACGAGCTCGACCTCTTCTCCTAATATAAGGATCATTCATATTCGGGACATCTATGTTACGTACCTCACAAAATGATTGCACATTGGCTAGTAAAGCATCCCATTTGTCATCTCTAAACTTTTGCAGAAGTGCCTTGGTAGATGAAACTAGATTCATAGCATTTAAAATGTCTTGAGATCGGCATTGCAAAGCTTGACAAAGTAAATCAGTGATCTCCAACATTTCTTTCATGAGATGCAAAATAAAGACAAATTCAAATAAAGTCAATGTTTCATAAGCTGAGTCTGCATCTCCTCGTTGGGCAGAAGTCGTTCCTTCGTTAATGATGTTAAGAAGAACTTCACATGTTGGACTGAATATTTTTATTAAGCTTGAAACTGACTTGCAGTGAGAACTCCAACGAGTATCTCCAGCTCATTGTAAAGTGCCAATCTGGTTAAGTCCCTTTCCAGTCTCGAGCTCATCAATGTCAATCATATGTTCAATTTCAACAGCTTGCGCAACTTTCAATTCATCATTGCGCTTGTATGAGGCACCAACAATATTGACAACAAAAGTCAATTTAGGAAAAAATTTATGAATTGGGATAACATCTTTCGATGTTGCCACTAAGGCCAACTGCAAACGATGTGCAAAACAATGAATATAATAAGCATAAGGACAATCATTCAAAACTAATGCTTGTAATCCTTTCCACTCACCTCGCATATTGCTTGCACCATCGTATCCTTGTCCTCGAATATTCTGAATATCTAAATTGTGATAAGACAATACATAATATATTCCATCTTTTAGGGTTGATGCAGCAGTGTTAGAGACATGAATAAGCCTAAAAAAATGCTCTCTCACAAAACCATCTTTGTCAACGAATCTCAAAACTATAGCCATTTGCTCCTTTTTTGACTCATCACGAGCTTCATCAACAATTATGCAATACTTTGCATCACCAATTTCTTCACGAATTGCATTATTCACTTTGGTTGAAAAAATATGTAAAATTTCTTTTTGAATCTTTGGTGATGTGTAAGAGGCATTTTTCGGAGCTTTATCCAATACTTTAGCAACATTATCATTATATGATCCCAACAATTTCACTATTTGAAGAAAATTTTCACGATTGATTGAATTTGGCCTTTCACCACGACCTCTAAAAGCACAACCTTGAAATGCAAGCAATCGGATTGTATCAATTGAGACCTTCAATCTTAGTCGATTATCTACAATTTGTTCAGAAGTGAAATTGTCCAATACCTTTTGCATATGTTGAAATTGATTCATCAAGTCTTCACATGATCTCTCGGCAACATTGTGAAAAGAATTAGGATCTTTTCCTATATGATTTAAAAAAGCACATTTTGCTCCATCCCTAACTTTCTTCCAATTCTGAAATCCATCAACAGTGAATGCTTGCTACCCATAATATCCAGATCCACATGGTTTATAAAAAAGAAAGCATGGTAAACAAAAAGCTGCATCTTTTGCAGGTGAATATTCCAACCATGATGGAAATAGTTTGAACCATGACGGTTGAAAGCTACGAAGATGAGTTGTTGATCCAGATTTCAGATACTTTGGAAGCATAGGTTGGTATGGACCAGCCTTAATATAAGCTCGTTGAATTTCATCACGTTGATTAACATGATAATCCCAAATTTGTAAACGTAATCCAGGATCTTGCTCCAATGAACCAATATCAATTTCTTTAACATCAATTTTTTGAGATTTTGTGGAAGGATTTTTAGGAATATCAACATTGGAAGTTGGCAATGATGTATTGTCAGCATTGACTTCTAAGGAACTTGCATTTTTTCTTTTAAAAAATCTATCAATTGTACATGGCTTTCTCATAATAATCTACAAATCAAAATAGAATTCATTACATACATGGTTAATATTCTATTAGAAATTAGAACCAATTGCTAATGTAAAATATATACATATATATATATCACAGGACATAAAAAATTTTTGTGCCTAGAATAACAAATGTAACTAAAACAAATTTCATATAAATTTAAAAATTCAGAATTCAGATTCAACACATAAATTTTATACAAGTCTCAATTCATTTTAATTTTGAGTTTATAACACTTAATCTGAATAAAATTAAATTTGCCCAAATATGATTAAAAAAACCCTAGTAATTGAAATCATACATCCTAATTCATGATTTTTCCCCTTAATATGTAAAATAAAAAAATTGCAATTGTATCAACATGACATTAAAAAAAAAAAAAAAAAAAAAGATAATAAAAGTATTACAAATTGAAAACAACAATAAAAGAAAATATGAATCACATTCCTGTAATAACAAGAAGATTAATAGCAGAAGCAAGACTTTTTCTTTTTCTTTTTCTTTTTCTTTTTTTTTTTTTTGGATGTATCCCAAGTTGATTTAACTCAAAAAAAAATAAAAAAATAAAAATCATATGCTTGCTTTCAATAAATTGAGACGGCGTAGAGCAAGTCATAGCAATTAGGTTTTCTTTCTTTCTTCTTTTTGTCTTTTTCTGTTTCTATTCAGCCTCCCTTTTTAAAAAAAGAAAAAAGAAAAAAAGAAGACACATGGCCTAGCCATCTAATGAATAGATTGAGCCCAGCCCACTAAACAAAGCAGGGGCCATTTTACTATATTATTAATATTTTATTAAAAAGATATATATATTAGTAAATTTTTTTTTTTTTAAGCGGGGGGGCCGTGGCCCTGACAGTCCCTTCGTCAGTTCGTCCCTGGTTGTATGTTCAGTCATAAATTGCAACTCAAAAAATATATCATGAGGAAGATGGTGCTAGCTAGCTTCTCTCATTTGTAGGAAATGATGGTTGCGTTGCGTGCGCCATGATTTCGAGAATGAATTTGTTCACTCACCTAGCAATTCAATGAATAATGCACTTACTTTTGATTGGTTAAAATAGCAGAGTGCGCAACTTCAAATTGGATTTACTGCATTTTTTAACTAATCAACGAGGTCTGGCAATTGAATGAATAATACACTTACTTCTAATTGGTGAAAATAGTAGTCCACAACTCCAAATTGTGTCTATCGTACTATTTTAACTAATCAAAGGGGTGGGTATCGTTCACCAACCTGTTGTGTAGGTGAACAAATCTTTCGTGATTTCATTAGCTGATATTGATGACTGAACAATCAGGAATTCGATGCACTTCAAATTGTATGATGTTTTTTTATTTTTTATTTTTATTTTGATCGGCAAAAAAAAAACTTTATTGATGTAAGAATCAAGTACAAAGTACAAAACAAAATACATCAATAAAGAAAAGGAAAGTACAAAAGCATCACAATGGGCTAAATCATCCCAACTAGGTTGGCACCAAAAAGCACATTCCATCATTTGCTAGCACCTCCAGAGTTGGTGAGAAACCAACAAGAAAATATACCAAACTCCACAAATAATGAGAATCTCAATATACGACTGTGCGGTTAAAAAGGCATTAAGAGCAGAGTGACAGAGTATGGGAATTGAGAATTTCGAGACACAATTATATGATTGTTACGCCCTCAACTTTTGACTATTATATCTTTAACCTTTGTAATATTAAATCTTAGTCATAAAAAATACATTAAATCACCTTCCTCCAGTCCCTCCCCAACTTCCCACCACCAATCCAGACCCCGACCCCGACCCCCTCCACATCCATTGGCAAACACAGCCTAGAAGATTCACAACCACTAATTTGCACCCATTGGGTTGCAGCTTCACATATATACATACATGTACATATATATAATATATAAAGTTGGGAAAATTTTGTGGAGTCACCCCATGTGTGAACACACTTGGTAATGGGAACACAAATGGCGGCTCACCAACCGGCGGCTCACCAACCACCAAGGTTGGCCACCAACCCAAAGGGTCAAAGAAGGAGGCTGCCAAACCCACCTACCAAGGCTCTCCCTCCCCTATAAATAGAGGTTGAGAGGAGAGAGCAAAATGAGAGAGAGAAGTGAGTGAAAACCAAGAGAGCTAAAGATGTGAGTTAGAGAAACCGTCTCTCTCGGTGTGAGAGAGGGAGACGGGTGAATGTGAGTGAGAAGAGTGTGAGCTTCTCCTCTGTAATATTTCTGTAATATCTCCATTGAAATAAGTGATAAACGGTTCCTCTCCCGTGGACGTAGGTTTTAATACCGAACCACGTAAAATATTGTGTCTCCTTGTGCATGGGTGTGTTTTTCTGCTTCCGCTAATTTCTATAAGATCTTGGGCGGGATCCCAGATCCCAACAAGTGGTATCAGAGCCTCGTGGTGGCGTTTCGGAACAAAAACAGTGCGATGTCCGAAACTGCCCAGAAATGAAGTTGCTCAAAATCAGTTTTTGAGCATACCAGGAGCAAGGGCTCGAGAAGAGGAGTCCAAAAATGTAAAGACGAAACCCAGGAGACTAAACACGCACTCTCACGCGCTACCAAAAGGTGGAGCGTGAGCCCCACGCCCTGCACGCTCCTTCACGCGCCACACAGGCCACCGGCGCGTCGCCTCAGTCGCGAGCACGCGCTCCACGCGCGCGCAGAAGGAGGAAGACGACTGAGCAAGACACGCGTGCATCACACGCGCCATCCACACGCGCAGCCACGTCATCGACGCGTCAGCCGACACGTCATCCAGAGGAGCCACGTGGCTGCCACGCCAGCAGCCAGGTCATTGCCACGTGGTCGTCCAAGTCAGCACACGTGGCAGTCCATGTCAGTGACACGTCAGCACTGACTCCCACGTCAGCTCTGCCACGTCAGCATCAGAGAGCCGGATCCAGTGCGACGCGGCAATTGTGCCGTCGCAGGAGGGAAGAGATCCAGTGCTTCGCGGCTTTGGTGCAGCCGCAAATCTGAGGCGTACAAAATGTTTTGGCTAGAACGAAGCCATTCGGAGTCCGTTTTTGTTGATCCAATAGTGTTTTCCAACTATTTGGAGTATTCCGGACACATCCGTACGGTCAGATTTTGAAGACGGAGTTTGTATAAAAAGAAGGCAGATTGAAGTAACGGACGGCATTAGGCGCAACAGACGAAATATTCTGTTGGAACACAAAATGTTCCTGAACTTCTGAAAATTACAATTTGGCCCAGATTTTTCAGAAAATTGTGGTGTGGCCCAACTTTTGGGGAAAGTGTTCAGTGAGATCCCCGGAAGTACAGCGAAGGTTGGTCCTAGCTAAACGGACTGCTCCGGACGCAACTGTCAGCTCAGAATAGTGAAATTCTGAATGGTTTTGAAAGATTGTTAAAAAGGTAACCGGATATTGTGGAACGCTGCGGATTTAATGAAGAGGTTAGAATGTACAGATTCTGACCAGATTGGACAACCAGATACAAAGCGAGATAGATCATTGAAGACTAGAGGAGATCAGGATTGGTCAGGGGCGATCAGAGGATTGCAGACATGATTATCTCAAGATCAACAATGTCTAGGAAAGTTCTGTCAAAAAGACACTGTCTAAGGAGACTGGTTCTTAAGTGGGACCGGTTGTGACCCCACCAGTCTTTCCTGGGAACTTTCCTAGTTGTTGAGGTGTTCAGAGGATCTGGTTCAATCAGAAGAGAAGACCATTCATCGACGGATAGATGATTTGGCAACGAGCACTATGCAAGGAAGTGCATAGCTGACGATGCTTTGACAGATGGAGCGACTGTCAATCATCAATCTACTGGACAACAAATCAGGGATTGTAAAGGCACAGACAACAAGCGTATGTGGAAACGCGCAGAGGTTGTTCAAAAGTGCAGAGGGCAAAGGCTGATAGTTCAGAGGAAAAGCTCCGAGCAAAGAAGACCGAGGACGTTGCTACACAACGAGTTTTCTATTGCTCCAATGACTGGTCCTGCGAGATAAGGCATGACAGTCAAGGGCATCCCAGCAAGGGGGTGCATGGCATCCAATCAGGGGGTGTCAGGATATCTTGGTTGCGCAAGTTCAAACATAGCAAGTGAAGACATCCGAGACAGAAGCGTGGAAGAGATGTGTGGGGAAAAGAAAAAAGAGAATTGTGAATCACCAACAGTGGTTTACACCCCACTCCCACCAACAGTGGTATCTCTCCAAATCAGAGAGTTGTGTGAGTTGAGTTGAGTTGAGGATGAAGAATTCCCTCCTCCTCTTGTATCTCTGGTGTATTATTTTCTAGCTTCAGGGGGTGCAGACGTCTCAGTGAAGAGATGAAGACTATGTTGAGTTTTGGCATGACAAGAGTAGCAGCAGTGAGTGCTGTGGTTCACCTCACATGGGTTGAGGGGGTGATTTGTGGAGTCACCCCATGTGTGAACACACTTGGTAATGGGAACACAAATGGCGGCTCACCAACCGGCGGCTCACCAACCACCAAGGTTGGCCACCAACCCAAAGGGTCAAAGAAGGAGGCTGCCAAACCCACCTACCAAGGCTCTCCCTCCCCTATAAATAGAGGTTGAGAGGAGAGAGCAAAATGAGAGAGAGAAGTGAGTGAAAACCAAGAGAGCTAAAGATGTGAGTTAGAGAAACCGTCTCTCTCGGTGTGAGAGAGGGAGACGGGTGAATGTGAGTGAGAAGAGTGTGAGCTTCTCCTCTGTAATATTTCTGTAATATCTCCATTGAAATAAGTGATAAACGGTTCCTCTCCCGTGGACGTAGGTTTTAATACCGAACCACGTAAAATATTGTGTCTCCTTGTGCATGGGTGTGTTTTTCTGCTTCCGCTAATTTCTATAAGATCTTGGGCGGGATCCCAGATCCCAACAAATTTGCCAAAACAGATTTGCAATTAGCATAGTATATGTATATTCAACCGAACTGCCTTTGCAAATTTCCCTTCCGCTAGCGAGCACAAGGTCAAAACTAGCAGTTTGGTTAGATGGTTTTGGCATTTTTGACTAGGTAGGTTGGAGGATTGCTTTTACACTTCATTGGTACAACTAACATCAAATTCCAGCTAAATAAAAATTGAAAAATAAAAGATGGATGAACCTATTTTCTCAAATCATCACAAGCAAACCCATAACTATTACTTGAAGTGCACTGCAAATACATAGTTGTAATTGGATTGTAAATTACAACCTTGAAAATTGTGGGCAATAAGACATCCATTACATAAACATCCAATATAAGGAGGTTTCTTACAGTCCCTTCACACAAATATTTCAATCTTGAATCGTACAAGATTGATCTATGAGATAATTAAATTTACACAGCCAATAGCATTACACGGAAACAAGACTTAATGCCTGTGTTGTTGGAGTTGAACCTTGTACAGCTAAACTTTCTCTGTTCAATGAAGTCACTTGGCTTCGGTCCTAATGAAGATTCAGGTTGCCAATTAATGTGAACTGATTCAGTTCAATATGATGTCTGTCTCTTCTAGAATGAAACGAGAACATCTATAAGGAACCATGCTGGTTCAGGAATCAAACTCTTTTTGATTTCTTCAAAAATCGTCTAATTGCATTAATTAGAGGAAGGGAATTCTCTAAAGGAACAACATGACCACAACTTGGAACCTCAACTATTTCACAAATCTCTTCTCTGTATGCTCCTTGCACCATGATCGACTTCGCGGAACATTTCCTTAGCAATCCTTTTGAACTTATCATCTTTCTCCCCGACAATAAGTAGAAGAGGTACTTTACGGTGCCTTAAGTTTTCCCACAATGGCCTTTCATGCAAAGAGAAGAAAAGCTCAACTAAAATGGTTTTAGTGGATCGTAAGAAAGTTGATAAAATGTTTCAAAAAACCATGTTTGTGCAATGGAATTAAGGAAATATTATGGAAATTTTAAGTTTCAAATATTTAGGGTTATATGGCTTAAACAATAGATTTTTTAAAAAGTTTTGCAATTTGAGACATTAAAGCTATAAAAATACTCTTTGTTAAAAAGGGCGTATACAATACTATATATTAAAAGGATTGGATGATCTCATATAGTAGGTTCCAATTTTTGAGTTTTATAATGGTTAAAATAAGTCATGTTGTTTGGAAATCTTTTTTTTTTTTTTAATTTTTAATTTTTATTTTTAATTATAATTTTCATTTAGGAAGACTTGTTTTAGCTAAATTTTTTGTCTTTGATAAACTTTAAGGAAATGAACTCTACAAACTACATCAAAATTAATAGACACACATGCACATGCACAGACCCAAAAAAAGGCTACCAGATGCAAGGGAAAGTGATGTATAGAATGACCGGGAAAGGAGGTTTTCATCATGCTTTTAGTATATGGAGTTGATAGATAGTACCATAGTGGAGTTGATATATCTTCAAACCCAGGTTGCGACTCCTCCTCCTCTATAACCAGATCTACCTAGATGACGGTGGTGAGGTGAAGGCGGATGGCAGCAAGACGATGATGGATGGCGTCACGAGAAGATTGTGTATCTACCTTGATTTTATAGTTTTAGACATGGGTTGAACTTAACCCTTCTATCATCACCAGACATGCCTTGGCATGGCCTGTTTAAGGACTTCCTGCTAAAACACATCTAAGAAAATGTTGAAAATAATGGTTTTTCGGTGACTTTAATCCAAAATTAAAGTGGAACTCAACCATTGGTTAAGGTGGGTCCGAGTGAGTCTTGATTTTCTGTAGGGAGATCTTTATACCGCAAAAAGAATGATAAAAAAATTAAGAATTAAATAAAAAAATTCTCTCATAAATTAAGCTTTATGAATGAAGTTTTAGGGAAGATGAAAAACCACCAATCCCACCTATCCTACTTTATGAGACAATTTCTCATTTATTTTTAATGATTTTTTGACATTCTCTTTGCGGTGAAAATATCTTTATAGAGAATCTAGACTGACTCGAACCCACCTTAGCCTACAGTTAGGTTCCACTTTAATTTCGCATTAAAGTCACCGAAAAATCATTATTTTTCAATAAAAAATACTTTAGAATTTAGAAAACCATCAAACTATAGAAAATTTTATAATACAATTTTTTTTTTTAGAATGTATTATATGACATTTTATTCTTTTAATACCACTTTATCTCATAACCAAATCACTTTATGTCATAACCAAAGTATCACAATCCATCATAATTAAATAATATTTGAGACATAGCCAAAGACCATCATATTCAAAATAACAACTACAATATGTCATTACTAACTTCATAATGGGTTATAATAATAAATAAATAGCCCCATGACCACAATGACTCATAATACCTACCACTTAACTCATAACTAGTCTACCATAGTTTTGAGAATTCACCATGTTTTCCATCAATTTGCCTTCTTTGATCATGATTTAGAAGCTTTGAACTCACTCCATTGCATATATGATATGTTTTCAAAGTTTTGAGTTGACTTTTGAGCAATTCGCGAACTTTTGGACCTTGATTTCATGAAATGATCTTTAATTCTCCATGTTTTCCAAGTATAGGCATGTTTTCTCAAGTTTTGGAGCCCAAAGGTTGAGTTTGAAGGCATTAAATTCGAGTTTTGGACTTAGAAGTGCAATCTGGAAATTCCAGAATTTGCACCCTCCGCTCGAGCAGCAAATCTTGCGCTCGAGCGACCACCCTTTGTTTTGCACTTCCACTCGAGCGACCAAAAATTGGCTCGAGCGTAAAATGCATGCTTTTAGAAGTTTCCAATTTTTGCAGACCACTCAAGCGACAAAAGTGGAGCTCGAGCAAGGACCTTAGTCTCACACTCAAGCGACAAGCGTCGAGCGAGCGTCGAGCTAAAAAATCAAGCAACCAGTACTTTTGCAGAGTTTCCAGACTGCTTGAGAGACAGAAGTTGTGCTCGAGCGATGTGGACGCGCCCGCGTGGGGCCTCACGTGCCACAGTTCGGACTCGATTGTCACGGTTCTAAATCTGAACCAAAGAGTCCAAATCCGGCAAATCGTTTTGGAAAACAGATTTTTGTAAAGAAGTGCCAAACATGGACTGCTTTGCCAAATACAGAGTTGCCACCTAAATATTTTATTTTGGGGGAATTTAGGAAACCCTGACTCGTTGCCTAAGGCCACGTGTCCGTCATCACCAAAGTTGCCTCGGCTCGAGAACTTGGGTACGATTGGGGAAGGTCAGCTATGAGCACCTCCTCTCGCCCGATCCGAAGATCGGCCTCTACTAACCATGATATCAAGTTTTGAAAACATTATGTGTTCTTATTCCGGTTATTAGCCTAGATTTACTATGTGATGCGCACAGCATACAAGTATAGACTGGATCACCTGAATTGGAACAAAATATCTCATGTTTGTTTTGAAAACGGTCTGCTACTCGCAAGTAGGCTAAAATGTGGATTTGCCACCCTCGGGTGGGCTTAGAAAACATGATGATTTGCCACTCTCAAGTGGGCTTAAGACTCACAGTCAATGCATTATTCCAATTTAGATAATCCAACCTTCACCCACAGGCATTCAGGCAGTTATATCACATAAGCAGCTAGCCTCATGGTAATCATGCTATTATGACAACACTCACACGCATGCGGTATGCTAAAGCATAAAAGCTTACCTAGTACTCCAAGCCAAAACAGAAACTAGTTAGTAATCATATGCATGATCCTAGTTCATGTTAAGATGGCTAATGCAACACATGCAGGATGCAGCTAGAATAGGCTCGGTTAATCTATGGATGGCATGTGAAATGCGACAAATAACACGTATTCAACTTGGAATTGAAATACAATGCAGTTAGTATGATGCGTCGAGCCCAGTGCATGCAAGACAAATGTATGGATGCACGCATGCATAGCATAAGGTATGCTAATTTAAATATGCCCTAATACTAACCATCAAAAGCAGGTAAGTAAAAGGGAGAAAGAAGTGGGGGTTGGAAGATATGCACACACTCACCCACACTTATTACAAATTTGCCCTCACTCGGAGGGACCAAAAGAATAATACAAATCAATTAACCTACAAGCTAATTAAATATTACAGACCACCTAACTAGTTAAGCAAATTAACTAAGCTAAGAAAGCAGTAAAAGGCCTCGGAAGAGGGTCCAATGCACGTGTGCTCGGGTTGGCTCGGAAATCCGTCGCCATGCACAAGCTGCCTCTATTTACCCTGCTCTGCTCCTCTGAGATTTGCACAAATCCCAAGAAACACTCTATGGGCACTGGGGAACACCACCGGCTAGGGGAAACATCACCGGCCATGGTAGGATGGTCATCGACCATTAATTGAGCTCTCGGCCAAATATGTTTGGTCGGTCGACAATAGAGATGGCCGGCCGACCAATTCTTCCTGCAGAAACCTGTTTTGACAGCAGCAGAGGGCAAAACATGGCATGGCAATGCATTTCAAGCAAATATGTGCACAACCACACCCCTTATCATGTTTAAGACTCAAGGGAGCATGGTACTCGACCCTCGGACCACCAATCACGCATTTCAATGCATGATGGCCCAAAGAAGCCAAGGTGTGCAATTTCAATATGGAATGAAATGCACAAAACAAATAATGGGCCCCAACCTCTGTCATAATCAATTCAAGAGGCATGGGATGCATGCAATGCTATGCAACCTAAGTATGCACGCTAAGCATGCAAATGTGCAATGTGTCAAACATGCAAAATGCAATGTAACAAACATGGAACAAGGCCAAATATGCAACAACATACAAGGCAAGCATGCAACAACATGCTAGGATAGTCTTGAACCGAAGTGGACAGCCCTCAAGTAGGCCCAAAACAGTGGCCAAAATGATGCAACAAAAGCATGAAAACACACACACACAAGCATGCATGCACAAGGGCCTAAACATGGAGCATAAGCCATCAACTCTTCAAAGCATGAAAGGGATGGAAAATGCAAGTATGCAAACATGGAACATGGACTGAAATATGGTCTGCAATGATGCCAAATCATGAGAACAAGCCAAGTAAAGCATGCTAGTGACCCACACACCCAAAGCTAACAAGCTAGAATGCAAAGAGACCATACGAAACATGTTGAGCATGACCAAAGCAACTGAAAATAGAGCTAAAGCATACTAAAACATGCATAAAAGCTTCACAAAGCTTGACCAAAATCATGCTAGAACAAGGGTCAAAGCCTAAAGCATGTTAAGGCAAATTCATGGCATTACAAGACAAGTATGCAAGGCATGCATGGTATGTCTAAACCAAGTAAAAACAGTGCTATATCGTGGCAAAATAAGCACAAGTAACACTTAAGACATGGCCAACATGAATTTAAAAATGGTGCTCACACATGAGGCTAAAATGGCACTTTTTGAAGACAACAAGGAGAGGGGATGGCCCTCTCCTTCTTAGGACCTTAAACCACCATCCTCACCACTGAAATCCCTCAATATTTCAGTGGTGAGGAGGCCCAAACAAGGTGGTCCCGGAGCTCACCAAAAATAGCACAAAATGGGGCCAAACAAGGCCTAAGAGGGGGTAAACAACCCCAAACACAAAAGTGACCTTAAACAACTATTTAAAGCATTCAAAAACAAGACTTTTTTCAGTTGTAAGTGAAGCTCAAAACAGCATGCAAGATAGGCTAAAAGTGTGTGCAAAAATGGGAGATTTAAGGCTTAGAAACTCGCCCTTGAAGACCTTCTTCAAAACCAGCACTCCAGCATATTTTTCTGAGTCAAAACCAAGTCTTGAGCCCCCACAAGATCCTCCAAGAACCTTAGATGAATGGTGGAGGTGTGTGCTTAGGAGTTGGGGTGCAAAGGGGTCATGAACCAAGCACTTTGGAGGCTTGGATGTAGAGATATCAAGAGAGATATATGTTTTGTCTTGGACAAATTTCTTGGAACCCTTGCAATGGAAGAGGAGCTCTTCTTTTATAGAGGAACAAGGGTCCAAGCTTCTCTTAGAAACTTGGAGCAAAGGGGCCAAGCTTCTTGGAGAAGCTAGGCAAAGGGGTCAAGCTTCTTGGAGAAGCTAGGAGCAAAAGGGCCAAGCTTCTTGGAGAAGCTAGACAAAGGAGTCAAGCTTCTTGGAGAAGCTAGACAAGGGTTCAAGCTTCTTGGAGAAGCTAGGCAAAGGGGTCAAGCTTCTTGGAGAAGCTAGACAAGGGTTCAAGCTTCTTAGAGAAGCTAGAGCAAAGGGTTCAAGCTTCTTGGAGAAGTTAGAGCAAAGGTGCAAAGGGTTCAAGCTTCTTGGAGAAGCTAAACCAAGGGTTCAAAAGGTTCAAGCTTCCTTAAGAAGCTAAAAATCAAGGGTTCAAAAGGTTCAAGCTTCCTCAAGAAGCTAAAAACCAAGGGTACAAAAGGTTCAAGTTTCCTCAAGAAGCTAAAACAGGGGGTTCAAAAGGTTCAAACCCCCACAAGAAAAGGTCTTGGCCAAAAAAAGTTGCTAATCGCCCAGCAAAGTTGGCCGACCGACCACAAAATGTGCCGACCGACCATCAATAGTGCCGACTGGCCATCACCAGTGGCCGGTGGCAAGGAAACAAGGCCGGTGGCCTCAAGCCATGGCCGGTGAGGTGTCGGGATGACCTACAAGCTATTTCCCACCCTCAGAAGCAAAACAACAAGTGTTTGATGCAAAACCAAACACAAAACAAACAAGTCGAGAGGTCTTGAGGCAAGGCGCGTAGCCGAAACCTCCGAGAACTCAAGACGAACACGAACAGGGATGATCATCGAGTGTTCAAACGATGACGTCCAAGTCTTAAAGACGGTCAAAAATTGGGTGTCTACAGTTGCCCCTCTTTAACAGAACTCGAAAGTCATAAAAATGACGGGAGTGAATGTCAAAGCCCAGAGACGACCCATTTTTGACAAGGCTGAAGACTTAGACAAAGCATATAAGCTACAGATAAAGATATGCGCCCGAAGGCAGGGGCAAAATGCAAGACAATGCACAAAGCCGAGCATAACTTATGATTATGCAAGAAACATAGGGACGTATCCCGGTGTTTCGGAAAGGTATAAGAATTGGAACGTATTCCAAATGCTCTTAACCAAAGAGGGAGAAACATAGGGACATATCCCGGTGTTTCAGAGTGGTTCAAGCATTAGAACGTATTCCAAATGCTCTTAACCAAAGAGGGAGAAACAAAGGGACGTATCCCGGTGTTTCAGAGTGGTTCAAGCACTGGAACGTATTCCAAATGCTCTTAACCAAAGAGGGAGAAACATAGGGACGTATCCCGGTGTTTCGAAAAAAAAGAGAAACATAGGGACGTATCCCGGTGTTTCGGAAAGAGAGAGAAACACAGGGACATATCCCGGTGTTTCGGAAAGAGGAGAAGAAACATAGGGACATATCCCGGTGTTTCAGAAAGAGAGAGAAACATAGGGACGTATCCCGGTGTTTCGGAAAGAGAGAGAAACATAGGGACGTATCCCGGTGTTTCGGAAAAAGAGAAGAAACATAGGGACGTATCCCGGTGTTTCGGAATGAAGGAGAAACATAGGGACGTATCCCGGTGTTTCGGAAAAGGAGAAGAAACATAAGGACGTATCCTGGTGTTTCAGAAAAGAAGAAGAAACATAGGGACGTATCCCAGTGTTTCGGAAAGGTAAAGGGAATCATAGGGACGTATCCCGGTATTCCTGAAGGAAAGAGAAACATAGGGACGTATCCCGGTGTTTCGCAAAGAGAGAGAAACATAGGGACGTATCCCGGTGTTTCAGAAAGGAAGAAGAAACATAGGGAAGTATCCCGGTGTTTCAGAAAGGTATAAGCATTGGAACGTATTCCAAATGCTCTTAACCAAGAAGGGAGAAACATAGGGACGTATCCCGGTGTTTCGAAAAGAAGGAGAAACATAGGGACGTATCCCGGTGTTTCAGAAAGAGGGAGAAACATAGGGACGTATCCCGGTGTTTCGGAAAGAGAGAGAAACATAGGGACGTATCCCAGTGTTTCGGAAAGAGGTGAAGAAACATAGGGACATATCTCGGTGTTTCGGAAAGAGAGAGAAACATAGGGATGTATCCCGGTGTTTCGGAAAGAGAGAGAAACATAGTGACGTATCCCGGTGTTTCGGAAAAGGAGAAGAAACATAAGGACGTATCCTGGTGTTTCGGAATGAAGGAGAAACATAGGGACGTATCCCAGTGTTTCAGAATGAAGGAGAAACATAAGGACATATCCCAGTGTTTCGAAAAGGTAGGAGAAACATAGGGACGTATCCCGGTGTTTCGGAAAGAGAGAGAAACATAGGGACGTATCCCGGTGTTTCGGAGAGAGAGAAGAAACATAGGGACGTATCCTGGTGTTTCAGAAAGAAGAGTGTGCATAACAATGCGATTGAAACGTGCATAACAATGCAAGTAGAATGTGCGTGACCACGCAAGTAAAGAGGTACATAACAATGCAATACAGGTGCACAAGGCAGTGTGATGTAGATTAAGTGCACAAAACAGTGCGATGCAATGCACTAACAAGTACAGGGAAGGTGCGCAAGATAGCGCGATGCAATGCACTAACAAGTGCGGGTAAGGTGCGCAAGAGAAGTGCGATAAAATGCATTTTCTATGCAAGTATGGGGGCATTAATCATGTACTCTGGTGCCTCCGATTTACCTCTCAGAGGACTTGGCAACACGCTCAGCTCAAAAGGGGACACCCTATCTATATTGGCGAGAGATAACATCTGCAGTTGCTTTAATTGCGATTCTGACTTGAAGCAGGCTTAAGCTTGGGGTTGAGATACACTCATACTCCAGAGAAATGGTGAGGCCTGAGAAGGTGCACCTAGAATGCAGTCTCGGAATTTGCCAAAGTTGAAACACACTAAGATGCTCCAAATTTTCCTTCTTTTCTTTTGCTTTGCAGTTTGGAACCCACATAGCTTCAGATAGGTCCTTGTTTTACTGTTCACACTTATCGGGGGTGGACCCTGCAGTTTTATGAAAGAACAAATACTATTTTGCACAAATGTGGAGAATAGCACAGCACTCTGAGCACAAGATGATTTTTTTGAAATTGAGAAATGAGTTCTTTACCGGGTATTGAGCCGACGACTGGCCACAGCCAAAACGACTCGACAAAGGAAAAACAAAGGTAAACAACCTAAACACATCGAGTAACACTCGAAATGACTCAAAGCAAGAATTGAGACAAAACAAAAGACACGACACACAGACGCGTTACAAAGATGAGAGACCTCTTAGTACACGAGGAGCCAGTTTCTCCGGGTATTGTTTCCCACCCTCTCTCATTTGTGATTCTCACATCACTCTGGCACTCAATCTCTATTTTTTCTGAAAAAGCCCTTTTCCTCACTTTTTCTCTCAGCGCACATCTCTCTATTCTTCAATCTCTCATTTTTTAATCCCTCCCCTGAGTGGTTGATGGATAAACAGAAAGTTGCGGGGTCTTGCCCCTAGCATTCCGCTAGATTCTTCTTCTTGTTCACAACAGTGAGTTTATTCCACAGAGGGGCTGCGCTACAATTGGGTGTGTAGCAAATCTGCAGCTGACATCGGTTGACGATGCTCTGCTGGGGAGTTTGGACGTGATCAGATCTGTCCAGATAAGGGAGTGGAATATCTTGTTCCATTCCGGTTCGTGCTTCGCACTTGGCTTGATACCTCGTTGCTTGGAGGATGTGAGAGCTTTCTGCCCTTTTGCGGTTAGCTTTAGTGGTGCGCTTTTCTAGCAGTTTGAGTGCACTTCTTGGCAAGTAGAGTGCCCTTTCTGGCAAGTATGGTGCCCTTTCTGGCAAGTGCGTTGATAAAGGGGAAATGACAGAAAACCTGACTCAACTGTGCCTCTATTTTATCATTTTGACCAAAATGAGAGTTAGATTAACATGCTTGTTCGATTTTTGATTTGAAATCATGCGAGTCATGTTATGAGCACTGAAAATTTTCCTTTTTGGGTCCAAGATATGGTCCAGTTTTTTGAAAAAACGGAGCAAATGTTCGAGAGAATTAGTCAACCTCAGTAAAAATTCTCAAAAATTATTTTTTTTGCAAACGACCACTGCTCAACGAGCACAGAACTTACTCTTGAGATGCGCAACCTCGGATCCATAGCAATTGAAAATTGCCCATTGTCTGAAGGACACTGTACGGCAACGGAAAGTTGCCCCTTATTTGAATGGCGCCGCAGCGCATCGAATGGCAACAGAAAGTTGCCCCTTGTTTGAATAGCACCACAACATACTGTAAACAGTCCTCAAAGTGACGGTTACAACCGAACTCTCGGATTCAGAGAAGACAAAGATGATGAGAACCATTACATGGACACAATCGATTTGGAAGTGTTTGTGGCTGGACTTCAGAATGAAGTTGCCTACGTATCCCAAACATGGGAATCAAGCCTTACGTAGTTCGGGGTTAAGGTACACTCGGCTATTAACCTTCCTTTTAGCTCTAACTTTTGCCAAGGCGCCCTTGCGGTTTTCAACCTTGCGAGCTTTGTTTTTCTTTTCTTTTCAATTCTTTTCATTTATTTTCTTTTTCATCTTTTCTTTTCATTTTCTTCATTTTTTTTTTTTTTTCCTTTTTTTTTTTTTCATTCTTTGCATTTTTCTTTTTTTTCTTTTTCTTCTTTTTCTTGCTCTAACTTTTGCCTGGGTCGCCCTTCCGGGTTTTCGGCCCAGCGAGCCTCTCAAGGGTAAAAGTGTAGCTTTGTCCATGTCAAATGGTTTTGAGATCTTGAAGTCATCTGAATCCAGGAGAATGGCTGCTGTTTGCTGATGATGCAGAAGTCCATCCAATGGGGGCTGAATTTGCCCCTAGTGTTGTGGATCGGAACTCAGTCGTCCTTCAGCGATACCTTGTTCTTTCTTCCCTTCTGGGGTTTGGCATTCTTGCCGATCTTCATTGATTTGTGGAATGATCCGTCTTCGGCTCTTCGAGCACAATCTGGCATCTTTTGCCCCTAGTTCAAGGGGTGCTTCTGATCTAGCTTTGCAAGCTTCTTTTGACTTTCTCGCCCCTGGTTCAAGGGCCGCTTCTGATCTGGCCACACATGCCTCATGTTTTAGTTGTCCGTTGAACATTCTGAATTGTGGTTCAAGGTTTGAAAGCAAGGGCTCAAGTCTCGAGGCTGAGAGCGATCCTAAGTTGCACATCGCAAGAGCGATCCTAAGTTGCACACATCGCAAGAGCGATTCCACACAGGCTTCGCAGGACCGTGCAAAATATTTTTTTTTTTTGAAAATTTTTAAGAAAGCGACAAATCGCTCGCGCTGAAGATAGTGTGGAACCAATCTGGATCAAGCCAGGGTCCTTCTCAGTACTCACGTTAACAACATGATTTCATCATTAAGGGCTTAGCACGCCTCTCTTTCTCTTAGTTTGATCAAAGTTTTGCAAATCCCGAGGAATTCCTCCCTCTTTGTTTTCACCGCAGTGTTCAAAAAGTTTTGAAAAACTCAGGTCATTACAATGACTTCAAGGCGTAGGAGAGCAAGTGAGATGCTCCGTCGTTTCATTTAGAACTTCTGGCACAACTGGCACAAGGCAGAAGCGAATACAAGAATGTAAAAATCACTGTTGTTCATTCAAATCTGTTGGTGTAACTGGCTCCAAGCAGAAACAGACTCAAAACAAAACGAAAAGACAAACGCAAAACAAAATGGTGATGCCCGAGGTAACACCCCCTGGAATCACCCGACCTTTTGTACAATAGGACTAACTCAAAACAATAAGACAGACCCTAACTGACTCAGTATGAAAAGACAGACTCAAAACAAAAACGACAGAACTGACTCAGTACCCAAGCCAGAGCGTACAAAAACCAGCATTCGCAAATGCTCAAAAAGTGCGTGCCATACGCCACATCTGAAGTAAACTGAGCGCCGCTCGCAGGTGGTTCATCCCCCGATCACATAGTCACATTATCCCCCACAAGTTCACTGATCAAGCGTCGATAGACTTTGCAGGACTTGGTGCGACGATAACCTCATTGTCAATCAGATTTTGTGTCTCGTGGCGAAGACGGACACAACTGTCGGTGTCATGACCGATTTGTTGATGGAAAGCACAGTTCTTAGCCGGGTCATGCTTTAGAGGGAGAGGATCGGGTAGAGGCCGTTGTTCTAACAGTTTCAGATGTCCTTTCCTGAGTAGGACCCCTAGAGCTTTAGACAGAGGCATATAAAGCGGGGTGAAAACCCTCTTGCCTCGGGGTAAATAGTCCGAAGTTCGGGGGTTTGGATTGGATGCACCAACAAAGGGGGTGGTTGTTTTAGGAGTGGTGGTGACCATTCCAACTTCAGAAGATCTTGCAGCTGCATCACCACTGGTGGTTGCATTCGAACTGCGGTTGAATGCCCTCTTGGGCTGCTCTCGGTCTTGGTCAATCAGACCCTGTTTCATCGCATCCTCGATCTGTACTCCCATCTCATGCAAATCTGAAAAGGTAGTTTGGGCTGGAGGTTGTGTACAACCATCCGAATCTAATCTTTGTTGGAAGGCCTTGTAGTCATCATTGAGGCCTTTGCTCTCCATCTCGTCACGAACTCTGAGAAACCCTCATTTGGCTCTTGGCGGGTGACTTCAAGATCACGAGTTGTGACCTCAATTTGTGTGTTGTAGGAGTATTGATCATTGAAGGCCTCAGCCATCTCTTCCCAATTCTGTTTCACAGAGTTCTCCAATTTCGCATACCAGATTGCGGCTATCCCAGACAAGGTTCGACCGAATAGTGACAATTTCTGGGCTGTGGTCAAACCCATTGGCCTCAAGATATCATAAAACAGTTGGAGGTGCACCATTAGGTCTTCAGAGCCATCGAATCGATCGATATGTGGCATCTTGAACCGATCCGGTAATGTCACTGCTGAGTCAGTATAACCATCCTCTATATCAGGAATAGAGTGGGCCCCCTGAGACTTTTTGAACAATTTCTCAAGCTTGCTTACTTTCAATGCTGTGGGGTCCGTTTTGAACTTAAATGGGGAGTCTGGTAGGTTGGTGGGTGTTTTAGATAACTGGGGTAGAACCGGGGGCGAAGCTGGCCCGGCTGGAATGTCCTCATCATCTTGGACGTGGGTTGCCTCCCCGAGTATGGGAACTCTTGGTGGGGGAGGAGCCTGGTGTGAAGTAGATACTCCAGTTTGCTACTCTAGCCTGGCAATTGTCTCTGCCTGTTGGGCTATGACCACAGCCTGTTGCTTGGCGAATTCTGCTTGACAGACAGCTGTCTTGCTGCATGGCTTTCATACTATCCTGGAGTTGCGCACCATCTCTTCCAGACTCGACATATTGTCCTGGTCTAACTGAGCAACCGTATATCTCCCTGAGGTAAAAAAAGATATCTCAACCCAACTGTGCACAGGTGAGATGGATAATGACCGCTGATCCGAAGACTGTTGAACTGATGATCTGTGCCTGACTGGCGTTTTTACCCTGCCTCTAGCAAAGGAACACTGATTGCCCTTGAATTGAATCTCTGACCCGACAGAGTCTATCAGCACAAGTCCAATGTACCTGGGGGATAGTGGAGCCTTCTGAAGCTATAGTTCCAGGACTACCTAGCAAAAGAGAAAACAGACAGCATCTCAGCTTAATTTCACTAGAACGGATATGAGCATAGCGGAACGACTGTACTCAATATTGATCACTGTTCCCCAAATAACTGTCCCAAAACTGATAACCTCAGGTAAAACTGATTCCCCAAATACTGATGCCCGCAGGCCTGATACCCAGACTTGCAAATTGATACATGCATTCCCTGTAGAGATACACTCTAAAAGCACATAGCATGTAAAAGAGAGCCAAAACACCCCTATGTTGGGGTAGGGTTTCCCTGTCCTATTTTGTCAGGAGCTAGGGTTTCACTATGCACACAGCGGTTTCAAACAACCTATATCGGGTAAGCAACATATCCTAGTTTGGAATGGTCACTATGGATTCCGAATATGCACTAGGTCGAATGGTCGAAAAGGGTGCCCTGGTAAAACCGGGGTTTGTGTTCCCATACTAGTAGAGCCCGCAACCGGTCAGCCTTATGGCATGCTTTGACAAAGTCAAGCCTCCGGCAAACCGCTCAGGAATAGCAGATGGCCAACATGGTGTCCTAGGCGCACCAATGCATATGCAATGCAAAGAAACACATAAGTGTAGTCAAAACAAGATATCACGAGTTCGAGTCAACTTCTCTAATATCCCCAGCAGAGTCGCCAGAAACTGTGGACGCGCCCACGTGGGGCCTCACGTGCCACAGTTCGGACTCGATTGTCACGGTTCTAAATCTGAACCAAAGAGTCTAAATCCGGTAAATCGTTTTGGAAAACAGATTTTTGTAAAGAAGTGCCAAACATAGACTGCTTTGCCAGATACAGAGTCGCCACCTAAATATTTTATTTTGGGGTAATTTAGGAAACCCTGACTCGTTGCCTAAGGCCACGTGTCCGTCATCATCAAAGTTGCCTCGGCTCGGGAACTTGGGTACGATTGGGGAAGGTCAGCTATGAGCACCCCCTCTCGCCCGATCCGAAGATCGGCCTCTACTAACCATGATATCAAGTTTTGAAAACATTATATGTTCTTATTCCGGTTATTAGCCTAGATTTACTATGTGATGTGCACAACATACAAGTATAGACTGGATCGCCTGAATTGGAACAAAATATCTCATGTTTGTTTTGAAAACGGTCTGCTACTCGCAAGTAGGCTAAAATGTGGATTTGCCACCCTCAGGTGGGCTTAGAAAACATGATGATTTGCCACTCTCAAGTGGGCTTAAAACTCACAGTCAATGCATTATTCCAATTCAGATAATCCAACCTTCACCCATAGGCATTCAGGCAGTTATATCACATAAGCAGCTAGCCTCATGGTAATCATGCTATTATGACAATACTCACACGCATGCGGTATGCTAAAGCATAAAAGCTTACCTAGTACTCCAAGCCAAAACAGAAACTAGTTAGTAATCATATGCATGATCCTAGTTCATGTTAAGATGGCTAATGCAACACATGCAGGATGCAGCTAGAATAAGCTCGGCTAATCTATGGATGGCATGTGAAATGCGACAACTAACACGTATTTAACTTGGAATTGAAATACAATGCAGTTAGTATGATGCGCCGAGCCCGGTGCATGCAAGACAAATGTATGGATGCACGCATGCATAGCATAAGGTATGCTAATTTAAATATGCCCTAATACTAACAATCAAAAGCAGACAAGTAAAAGGGAGAAAGAAGTGGGGGTTGGAAGATATGCACACACGCACCCACACTTATTACAAATTTGCCCTCGCTCGAAGGGACCAAAAGAATAATACAAATCAATTAACCTACAAGCTAATTAAATATTACAGACCACTTAACTAGTTAAGCACATTAACTAAGCTAAGAAAGTAGTAAAAGGCCTCAGAAGAGGGTCCAATGCACGCGTGCTCAGGTTGGCTCGGAAATCCGTCGCCATGCACAAGCTGCCTCTGTTTACCCTGCTCTGCTCCTCTGAGATTTGCACAAATCCCAAGAAACACTCTATGGGCACTAGGGAACACCACCGGCTAGGGGGAAACATCACCGGCCATGGTAGGATGGTCATCAACCATTAATTGAGCTCTCAGCCAAATATGTTTGGTCGGTCGACAATAGAGATGGCCGGCCGACCAATTCTTCCTGCAGAAACCTGTTTTGACAGCAGCAGAGGGCAAAACATGGCATGGCAATGCATTTCAAGCAAATGTGTGCACAACCACACCCCTTATCATGTTTAAGACTCAAGGGAGCATGGTACTCGACCCTCGGACCACCAATCATGCATTTCAATGCATGATGGCCCAAAGAAGCCAAGGTGTGCAATTTCAATATGGAATGAAATGCACAAAACAAATAATGGGCCCCAACCTCTGTCATAATCAATTCAAGAGGCATGGGATGCATGCAATGCTATGCAACCTAAGTATGCACACTAAGCATGCAAATGTGCAATGTGTCAAACATGCAAAATGCAATGTAACAAACATGGAACAAGGCCAAATATGCAACAACATACAAGGCAAGCATGCAACAACATGCTAGGATGGTCTTGAACCGAAGTGGACAGCCCTCAAGTAGGCCTAAAACAGTGGGCAAAATGATGCAACAAAAGCATGAAAACACATACACAAGCATGCATGCACAAGGGCCTAAACATGGAGCATAAGCCATCAACTCTTCAAAGCATGAAAGGGATGGAAAATGCAAGTATGCAAACATGGAACATGGACTGAAATATGGTCTCCAATGATGCCAAATCCTGAGAACAAGCCAAGTAAAGCATGCTAGTGACCCACACACCCAAAGCTAACAAGCTAGAATGCAAAGAGACCATACGAAACATGTTGAGCATGACCAAAGCAACTGAAAACAGAGCTAAAGCATACTAAAATATGCATAAAAGCTTCACAAAGCTTGGCCAAAATCATGCTAGAACAAGGGTCAAAACCTAAAGCATGTTAAGGCAAATTCATGGCATTACAAGACAAGTATGCAAGGCATGCATGGTGTGTCTAAACCAAGTAAAAACAGTGCTATATCGTGGCAAAATAAGCACAAGTAACACTTAAGACATGGCCAACATGAATTTAAAAATGGTGCTCACACATAAGGCTAAAATGGCACTTTTTGAAGACAACAAGGAGAGGGGATGGCCCTCTCCTTCTTAAGACCTTAAACCACCATCCTCACCACTGAAATCCCTCAATATTTCAGTGGTGAGGAGGCACAAACAAGGTGGTCCCGGAGCTCACCAAAAATAGCACAAAATGCGGCCAAACAAGGCCTAAGAGGGGGTAAACAACCCCAAACACACAAGTGACCTTAAACAACTATTTAAAGCATTCAAAAACAAGACTTTTTTCAGTTATAAGTGAAGCTCAAAACAGCATTCAAGATAGGCTAAAAGTGTGTGCAAAAACGGGAGATTTAAGGCTTAGAAACTCACCCTTGAAGACCTTCTTCAAAACCAGCACTCCAGCAGATTTTTCTGAGTCAAAACCAAGTCTTGAGCCCCCACAAGACCCTCCAAGAACCTTAGATGAATGGTGGAGGTGTGTGCTTAGGAGTTGGGGTGCAAAGGGGTCAAGAACCAAGCACTTTGGAGGCTTGGATGTAGAGATATCAAGAGAGATATATGTTTTTGTCTTGGAAAAATTTCTTGGAACCCTTGCAATGGAAGAGGAGCTCTTCTTTTATAGAGGAACAAGGGTCCAAGCTTCTCTTAGAAGCTTGGAGCAAAGGGGCCAAGCTTCTTGGAGAAGCTAGGCAAAGGGGTCAAGCTTCTTGGAGAAGCTAGGAGCAAAAGGGCCAAGCTTCTTGGAGAAGCTAGGCAAAGGGGTCAAGCTTCTTGGAGAAGCTAGACAAGGGTTCAAACTTCTTGGAGAAGCTAGGCAAAGGGGTCAAGCTTCTTGGAGAAGCTAGACAAGGGTTCAAGTTTCTTGGAGAAGCTAGAGCAAAGGGTTCAAGCTTCTTAGAGAAGCTAGAGCAAAGGGGTCAAGCTTCTTGGAGAAGCTAGAGCAAAGGGTTCAAGCTTCTTGGAGAAGCTAGAGCAAAGGTGCAAAGGGTTCAAGCTTCTTGGAGAAGCTAAACCAAGGATTCAAAAGGTTCAAGCTTCCTTAAGAAGCTAAAAACCAAGGGTTTAAAAGGTTCAAACTTTCTCAAGAAGCTAAAACAGGGGGTTCAAAAGGTTCAAACCCCCTCAAGAAAAGGTCTCAGCCAGAAAAAGTGGCTAATCGGCCAGTAAAGTTGGCCGACCGACCATCAATAGTGCCGACTGGCCATCACCAGTGGCCGGTGGCAAGGAAACAAGGCCGGTGGCCTCAAGCCATGGCCGGTGAGGTGTAGGGATGGCCTACAAGCTATTTCCCACCCTCAGAAGCAAAACAACAAGTGTTTGATGCAAAACCAAACACAAAACAAACAAGTCGAGAGGTCTTGAGGCAAGGCGCGTAGCCGAAACCTTCGAGAACTCAAGACGAACACGAATAGGGATGATCATCGAGTGTTCAAACGATGACGTCCAAGTCTTAAGGACGGTCAAAAATGGGGTGTCTACAAGCGACCACTCACACTTTGCATGTCTGCTCGAGCAAAAGAAGTTGCGCTCGAGCGAGACCCTTATTTTCAACAACTTTTGTGAAGTGTTTCCAAGTACATTTTAGCATCATCATTGCATCCTAGGCATTCCTAGGCCAAGATTAAGACATAGTAATGAGGGTAAAAAGTAGAAACACACCAAGATAAGAAAGAACTAAGCTAATGATTTTTGGTGTGTAATTCAGTACGTATTCGTTCTATATCTGTGTAGATTACGTGCCGCAAGTTATCTGATCTGTCTGCTCTATTGTCTTCTTGGAACCATCTGTGAGTAATAACTTAGTGAAGCTAAGTTCAACTTTATTTTCTTTCTGTATGATGAAATAAGATCTGTTCTATGAAATGTTATGTTCTATACAATGAATGATGGTCTGATTTCTGACAAATATTCGTGGCACAAGTATGTTATCTGTTCCCAGTTCGGAGGTTCCTTTGTGGAACTGGCAAGTTTTATGTACCCGGTCGGAGGTTCTTTTGTGGAACTGACAAGATATCTGTTTCCGGTCCGGAGGTTCCTTTAAGGAACTAACAAGTTATATGTACCCGATCGGAGGTTCCTTTATGGAACTGACAAGTATGATCTTTGTTGCTCGGTATGTGATCTGTTAGTGCTAACGGAAATACTATGTATGCAAAAGCATGTATTCTGGTTTTTATCAAAGACTTGAACAAGAATATGAATATGAATCTGTTTCTGTGTACCGATTTAGTTATGGGACATCATTCATTTAACCCCTTTACTCTGTTATTATTCACTGGGCTTTCGCTCACTGTTTATATTACGTGTGTAGGTGCGTAGGCGCGTGACCAGACCTAAGTAGCTGCCTGGATAGTTGGGTCAACTAGCCACTATGCCTCCCGAGGAGGTTCCTATCTGAAAAGTCAAGTTTTGAGAATCATAAGAAAGATGTTTTTGTTTTGTTTTTGTCTACCTGTACATTGGACTAAGTTCCCTAAGACACTACCTGTATGACAAGGCAAAATGTACAAGAAGTTTGATATTATGCATATAAGATTTAAATTTTTGTCTCATGTATGTCAGCATAGCTCAATGGACTACGTATATTTTATGTATTTGTTTCCGCAGCCCCTTAATTAATGTTAATCTATTCAGAGGCCTTAGGTAATCTTAGGATTACTAGCCGGTTACAACATTAAACCTATCGGGATGGGTTTGGGTCGTGACAGAGTGGTATCAGAGCACATGTTTTACCGCCCACACGAGTCCATATGAGCTTAGGATGTCCTAGTAAGAAATAGGAGCATTACATCTGCATGTGTGAGTGTGTGGACTACTAAAAGAACTTACACAAACTAAAATGAACTAATGTGAACATGTATGAATCAATATGAATTGGACTCGAACTCAGAGAACGGGATTATTTTCCTATGTTTATTATTGTTTTGTTTCCCTATAGCAAATGGAAAATACAAGAAGTAATGATGCCACTGAATCCTCTGAGGCTCGCATGAGTCGCATGGAACAAATATTTGCAACTCTGACTGAAGCACTGACACAACAACAAAGGCAACAACCTTTGCCCCCTCCGCCTCTGCTGGTCCAAGTTGAACCGGATAACAATGACATTATCAACTTAACCCAGAAGTTTATGAAGATGAAACCACCAACTTTCTTAGGTGGTATTGAGTCGTTGAAGGTAAAAACATGGTTATTGAAAATGGAGAAATTATTCTGAGACTCGGAAGGTTTTATTGGCCACCTATACTCTCAAAGATGAAGCTCAGAGGTGCTGGTTGTTAATCTGAGATAGTAATGGGAATATGACATAGGATTGATTCAATGAGATTTTCTATGACAAGTACTTTCCCAATGCTTTAGCGATCGGAAAGTGTCAGAGTTTCAAGAACTTAAGTAGGACAGGATGTCCGTGGCCGAGTATGAAGCCAAATTCACTGAGTTGGCTCGATTTGCTCCACACATGGTGGATACTGATTACAAAAAGGTGCGGAAATGTGAAGGCGGCTTGGATTTGGAAGTGTTTGACCGAGTAGGCATCTTGAAATTGCCTGCCTATGTAAAAGTCTTAGACAAAGCAATAATGGCAGAAGCCACCTTGGCAGCAATGAAACAAGCTAAGGCACTAACAACAGAATGGAGAAACAAAAGATTTGGATCCAATTTTCGGAAAGGTCGTTCATTCATTATGAACAAAAAGCAAAATACCGGATTTTCAAGCATTTCAAGCCAAAGCAGTGGATCTATGCCAATCTGTTTAGAATGTGGAAGGAAGCATAAAGGCACGCGTCATCGTGCATCGGGTGCGTGTTTCCGTAGTGGCAAGACCAGTCACATGATTAGAGACTATCCGATGAGGTTCAAAAATGCTAACCATCCGGCAGCAATTTCAGCCGGATCTGCTCCTGTAATGAAGACCAATGCAAAAACTAATGCCAGGGGTAACACCGGGAATGAAGCGCTAAAGCAAGGAAGAGTGTTTGCACTGGTGCCTGGAGATGTACAGAATACTGAATTTGTGGTGTCAGGTATAATTGCTATATGTGTTCAGGATGCCTATGTGTTAATAGATTATGGTTCCACACATTCATTTGTATCGCATGCTTTTTCTTGGAAGTTAACTAGACCATTAAAACCTATGAACTATTTACTATCTGTGACTACACCATCTGGAGGTTCTATGATATGTGCTTATGTATATCCGGCATGTGATATTATGATTGGTGATATGACATTGTACGTTGATCTGCTACCTTTGAGCGTTGATCATTTTGATTGTATTCTAGGTATGGATTGGTTGACGAAATACTATGCCATCATTGATTGTGTGGGTAAATCTGTTGTGTTTAGACCAACTGGGATGCCTGAGTTTGTTTTTACTGGAAATGGGGTAGTTCTCCCGCCATATTTGATCTCATTTATGAAAGCCAGAAAATTGTTAAGAAAAGGTTGTCAGGGCTACTTGTGTTGTGTGATAATTGTGTTTTCGGATAATACTAATGTTTGTGGTCTGTGAATTTCCTGATGTATTTCCTAATGACCTACCTGGGGAGTTAATTGATAGGGAAATTGAGTTCACCATTGATGTCGTACCCAGGACACAACCAATTTCTAAGACCCCTTATAGAATGTCAACTTTTGAACTGAAAGAGTTGAAAGTCCAACTCCAAGAACTCTTAGACAAGAAATTTATTCGCCCGAGCACTTCACCTTGTGGTGCTCCAGTCCTATTTGTTAAGAAAAAAGATGGGTCTTTGAGGCTGTGTATTGACTACCATGAGTTGAACAAAGTAAACGTGAAGAACAAATATCTATTGCCCTGAATAGATGATCTATTTGACCAACTCCAGGGAGCACAAGTGTTCTCCAAGATAGACTTTAGATCCGAATATCACTAGTTAAAGGTCAAAGCTGAAGATGTTGAGAAAACGGCATTTAGAACTAGATATGGGCATTATGAATTTTTAGTTGTGCCATTTGGGGTAACCAATGCACCCGCAGCCTTTATGGACTTGATGAATAGGGTTTTTAAACAATTACTAGATGAATTTATTGTCGTATTTATTGATGATATTCTGATTTATTCCAAAAGTAGGGAAGAGCATGAGAACCATTTGATAACTGCTTTACAGATTCTCAGAGAAAAGAAATTATATGTAAAATTTTCCAAGTGTGAATTCTGGCTTGACAGCGTATCATTTCTGGGACATGTAATCAACAAAGATGGCATATTAGTGGATCCGCAGAAATTGAGGCTATTGTTGACTGGTCAAGACTAACCAATGTGACTGAAATCAGAAGCTTTTTGGGGCTTGTAGGGTACTATTGCAGATTTGTGCGAGATTTTTCCAAACTTTCTATGCCATTGACTCAATTGACTTAGAAAAATGTGCCCTTTGATTGGACTGACCAACATAAATTAGCTTTTCAAGAATTGAAAACTAGATTGGTAACTGCATCAATTCTGGCATTACTTAATGGAAGATTTATAGTGACACTTCGTTCAAAGGCTTGGAATGTGCACTAATACAAAATGGAAAGGCAATTGCCTATGGTTCCCGGCAACTCCAACTGCATGAAAGGAACTATCCGAATCATGACCTTGAATTTGCAGCTGTGGTGTTTGCCTTAAAATTTTGGCGACACTATTTGTATGGTGTGACTTGTGAAGTGTATACAGACCATAAAAGCCTCAAATATTTCTTCACCCAAAAAGAATTGAACATGAGACGAAGGAGACGGTTAGAATTGATTAAAGATTATGACTTGCAAATTTTGTACCATCCGGGGAAGGCAAATACAGTTGCAGATGCTTTGAGCCGGAAATCCATGGGTAATTTTCATGTTTACTCACCGGTCAGAAGGAACTAATAGGTGATCTAGAAAGGAATGAAATTGAAATTGTACTGCATGAACAATGCGGGATCTTAGCCGTCATTTCTGCTAAGCCTGTAATCATTGAAGAGATTAGAAAGAAACAACTTGAAGATGAATTCTTGAAGAAAATTGTTGATGAGATTGATTCAAAACCAAGGTAGGATTTGTGCTTGATAACAATGTGTTAAAATTTCAAAGTCGACTTTGTGTACCGGATTGTTCTGAATGAAGGAAACGTGTTATGACCAAGGCTCATAATTCAAAATTTTCTATGCATCTGGGGAATACAAAGATGTACCATGACATGAAATAGAATTTCTAGTGGCCTGGAATGAAGAAGAGTATTGTTGAATTTGTAGTTAGATGTTTGCACTGCCAATAAGTTAAAGTTGAGCATCAACGACCTACTAGATTGCTTCAGTCGCTTCCAATACCGAAATGGAAATGGGAGCATATCACCATGGACTTCATTATGGGTTCGCCTCGTTCTTCTCGAGGTATGGACTCTATTTGGGTCATTGTTGACCGTTTGACTAAGTCTGCTCATTTTCTGCTTGTTAAAACTATTTATAATGCGGACAAGTTGGCTAACATTTATATAAATGAGATTGTGAGATTGCATGGTGTGCCAGTATCTATCGTATATAATAGGAGATTCGAAGTTTACGTTAAGGTTTTAGCAGAGTTTACAACAGGCCTTGGAAATTGAACTGCGACTGAGTAGTGCCTACTACCCACAAAAAGACGACCAATCTGAACGAACCAATCAACGTTGGAAGATATGCTCAGAATCTGTTCCCTAGATTTCCAAGGCAATTGGGAGACCTATTTATTGTTGGCCGAGTTTGTATACAACAATAGCTATCATTCAAGCATCGAAATTGCTCTTTACGAAGCTTTGTATGGTAAGAAGTGCCGATCTCAGATTTGATGGGCTGAGGTAGGTAATAGGCCTTTGTTGGGACCAGAATTGGTGCAAGAAACTACAGAAAATGTGAAATTGATTCAGCGACGATTGAAAACTGCACAAAGCCCCCAAAAGAGTTATGCGGACGTCCGAAGAAGAGATCGGGAGTATAAAGTTAGTGATCACGTGTTTATTAAAGCGACTCCTATGAAAAGGAAAACACGGTTTGGAGTGAAAGGCAAGTTAACACCGAGATATGTTGGGCCTTGTGAAATCCTTGAAAAGATCAATCCAGTAACGTATCGGGTAGCCTTACCGCCGATCATGGAACATATGCACAATGTTTTTCATGTCTTAATGCTTCAAGAATATTTGAGAGATCCATTCCATGTGACTGAGCCAACTCATGTGCTTCTGAAGGAGGATTTTACTTATAAAGAACGACCAATACAAATTGTTAACTGTCAAATCAAAAGACTGAGAAATAAAGAAATTCCGTTAGTAAAAGTTGATTGGCAAAACCATGGAGGAACCAATGCTACATGGGAAACTGAAGAAGATATGATGAAGAGATACCCAGAGTTGTTCCTGTTGGACCCGATATTCTTCCAAAATGAAGGTAATTCGAGTTTGGAGGACCAAACTCTTTAAGGAGGGAAGATTGTAACAACCCCGATCCATGATTAACTGTTAAGCCATGATTAAGTATGTCTAACGAGTAATTAAGATGAAATCCTGAGTTAATTACATGTAAATTGCATTGTTTGTATTTATATTTGTCTATCATAGGAATATCTGTTCACGTTTCTGTTTTGTTTTGTGAATTAAAGGCCTTATCGGCATCTGATCATGAAATTGACTTCAGTTATGTGTTATTTGAAATTTTTAAAATTTTATGGTAGGTTTAATTGAAATTCGGTTCGGAATGAATTAATTAGAATAAATAATACCCATTTGCTTAGTTTAAGCCAAATTAAGTCAACTTAATAGGGCCTCTATAAGGCCCATGTATACTCTTGCCTACATTACACACTCTTGTTCTTTCACTCTAGAGACTTCAAATGTGTTGTGTGAGAGAGAGAGAGAGAGAGAAGAGAGAGAGAGAGAAGTTGATTTCAAGAAGGAAATGGAGGAGTTACTAGGCAATTAACGGGTCAATTGGAGAATTGAGCTAGTACTCACCAAGAATTCAAAGAATTAAGGACTTCAGGTAAGACTTTCATTCCTTAAGCTTTCAATTGACTCACCTTTACAAGAATTCAAGAGAATTTAGTTGATTTATGCAGGAATTGAACTAGTGAGGTAGGAAGGAGGAACACATCATGCATGCATGCATATTTTCTTCCATTTTGAGCTTAATTGCTAAGATTTCTTACATGCATGCACCAAGTCTACCATAGTTTTGAGAATTCACTACGTTTTCCATCAATTTGCCTTTTTTGATCATGATTTAGAAGCTTTGAATTCACTCCATTGCATGTATGATATGTTTTCAAAGTTTTGAGTTGACATTTGAGTAATTGGCCAGCTTTTGGACCTTGATTTCAGGAAATGATCTTTAATTCTCCATGTTTTCCGAGTTTAGACATGTTTTCTCAAGTTTTGGAGCCCAAAGGTTGAGTTTGAAGGTATTCAATTCGAGTTTTGGACTTGGAAGTGCAATCTGGAAATTCCAAAATTTGCACCCTCCGCTCGAGCGACCACCTTTTGTTTTGCACTTCTGCTCGAGCGACCAAAAATTGGCTTGAGCGTAAAATGCATGCTTCCAGAAGTTTCCAATTTTTGCAGACCATTCGAGTGGCAAGAGTTGAGCTCATAGTTCTAAATATCGCGTATCGGCCGATACGTATCGGAAAAATGGGGTACCGCGACGAATACAGGCCGGTATACCACTAAGATTGAAAATCGCAGGAGTATCGGCCGAGTCTCGGTACGTATCGGTTTGTAACCGTTACACAAGCCGCGACGGGCCGATACTCATCGGTTCGGACCGGTATGGGAAAGAAAAAGCTGAAAAACCTATGAAATGATTTTTAAAATTTCACCGCCGCGACACTCAATTCCCGATACGTACCGATCGATACTACCGATACCGATACTCCGTGATCGATACCGTTACGTTACCTGATACCGCGATTTAGAACCTTGGTTGAGCTCAAGCATGGACTTTAGTCTCACGCTCAAGCGAGGGTCGAGCAGAAAAATAAAGCAACCAGTACTTTTGCAGAGTTTACAGACCGCTCGAGTGACCACTCACACTTTGCATGTTCGCTCAAGCGAAGGAAGTTACGCTTGAGCGCGACCCCTGTTTTCAGCAAGTTTTGTTTAAGTGTTTCCAAATGCATTTTAGCATCCTCATTGCATCCTAGGCCAAGATTAAGACATAGTAATTAGGGTAAAAAGTAAAAACACACCAAGATAAGAAAGAACTAAGCTAATGATTTCCAGTGTGTAATTCAGTACGTATTCGTTCTATATCTGTGTAGATTACGCGCTGCAAGTTATCTAATCTGTCTGCTCTATTGTCTTCTTGGAACCATTGTGAGTAATAACTTAGTAAAGCTAAGTTCAACTTTATTTTATTTCTGTATAATGAAATAAGATCTGTTCTATGAAATGTTATGTTCTATACAATAAATGATGTTCTGATTTTTGACAAATATTCGTGGCACAAGTATGTTATCTGTTCCCAGTTCGGAGGTTCCTTTGTAGAATTGACAAGTTTTATGTACCTGGCCGGAGGTTCTTTTGTGGAACTGACAAGTTATCTGTTTCCGGTCCGAAGGTTCCTTTAAGGAACTGACAAGTTATCTATACCCGACCGGAGGTTCCTTTACGGAACTGACAAGTATGATCTTTGTTGCTCAGTATGTGATCTGTTAGCGCTAACGGATATACCATGTATGAACAAGTATGTATTTTGATTTATATCAATGACTTAAACAAGAATATGAATATGAATATGAATCTATTTCTGTGCACCGATTTAGTTATGGGACATCATTCATTTAACCCCTTTACTTCATTATTATTCACTGGGCTTTCGTTCACTGTTTATATTACGTATATAGGTGAGCAGACGTGTGACCAAGCTAGAGTAGCTGCTTGGAGAGTTGGGTTAGCCAGTCACTGTGCCTCCCGGGGAGGTTCCTATCTGAAAAGTCAAGTTTTGAGAATCATAAGAAAGATTTTTTTTTGTTTTTTTGTTTTTGTCTACTTGTACATTGGGCTAAGTCCCCTAAGACACTATTTGTATGACAAGGCAAGAAGTTTGATATTATGCATATAAGTTTTAAATTTGTATCACATGTTTGTCAGCACACCTCAATGGACTACGTATATTTTATGTATTCGCTTCCACAGCACCTTAATTAATGTTAATCTGTTCAGAGGCCTTGGGTAATCCTAGGATTACTGGCTAGTTACGACACTAAACATATAGGGACGGGTTTGGGTCGTGACACTACAGTTGTAGCTACGACTGGTGGGTATGTTGAGGCTAGTGCGACAAACACATGTAAAAGGTGTTCAAATGATCTTGCAGGTGTATCACAACACTATAGAGCTGCTATAGCTTATTAATTCTCTTGTAACAAACTCCAAGGCAGTTAGAAATTTAGTTAGACCTTAGTTAGATATTTCATTGTGTGTATATATAGCTACCTTGATCATATAGATCATTTGGTGAACTGAATATTAATCATAGACATTCTCTTTCTATTTCCTCTGTTCTCTGGTTCTGTATTTCCATCAAGTTGCACAACTCTTTTTAGCAACTAATGCCTTTTAAAAATTCACAATTATATCAGTTGATTTTTTTATAGGTATCGCTCAATACTTCAAAATATCACTACATCAGAACTAATATCGATTCATCTCTCAATATTGTTATTTAAATCCTTGCTCATTAGGATTAGTTATTTGGAGCAATTGATATGTTTTGGAGCAGTTGTAAAAACTCACTACGCCAAAATTGGGCTTTAGCAGCGGTCTTTTACCGCCGTTATAGGCTGTAAAACCGCCGTTAAAGGCTTTAACGGCGGTTTCGTTACCGCCGTTTATGCGCGTGTCGGAAAAAGTGAAACCGTCGTAAAAAAGCAAATTACCGTCGTTAAAAGTCGACCAAAAACGGCGGTAATATAGGACCAAAAACGGCGGTTTTTTACCGCCGTAAATAGGTTCAAATTTTTCAAAAAATAATTCTTTCTTCTTGCACTCCCCAAGTTTTGAACCCAAGACCTCTCATCCACCCACACCAACCACTCTATCACAGCTACTCTTCATGAAATATATTCCCTAAATAAATATTTAAACATTACTTTTACTTTATTGTAGATGGTTTCGCCGGAACTCGCCGGAGTTTCGCCGGAGCACGCCGGAGTTTCGCCGGAGCTCCGCCGGCAAAGACCGCCGTCATTAACGGCGGTAATGGTTGGGCATTAGCGGCGGTTTTGTTACCGCCGTTAAAAGTAGGCATTAGCGGCGGTTTTTTACCGCCGTTAAAAGTGGGTTTCATTACCGTCGTTAAAGACACTTTTAGTGGCGGTTTTTTTAACGGCGGTAACGAAACCGCCGTTAATGATACATTAACGGCGGTATTAACGGCGGTTTTCGTTACCGCCGTTAATAGTACCTTTAACGGCGGTTTTCGTTACCGCCGTTAATGCCCTGTTTTGGCTTAGTGACTCAAATTTATGGACATAATCCAGTGCATCCATTTGATTGTAAATGAAATGACATAGCCACTAACCTTGCTCAATCCTCAATTCATAGTGGAAACAAGCACTTCCACAAAAGCAGTTGCCACCCCACCATTACATAATACAATCTGTTGGGCAAACTAAGAGGGTTCAACATAGTTCGGTTTAATTTGGTCCGGGAAAAAATTAAAGATCTAACTATTATTTATGGTTTTATAAAATTTTAAACTAAATTTAACCATAAAATCCGTGGAACTAAACTGAATGGAACCAGGTTAAGTTAGATTTAGAACTAAAAATTCTAGAAACCCACTTCCATTCACAACACTCACAAAATATTACTCACAAATATTACCCACATCCAAACGCCAAAGATGTGGTCGTCGGTGTAACTTTGTGACGCTTTAAAAGCGTCGCTATATTAGTATAGGTGGCGTTTTTTAAAACACTGCTAAATGTGCTGCATAACAGTACAATGACGTCACGCCACTTTTAGCAACGTTTTAAAAACGTCGTGATAGATCTTTTCTATTTTAAAAATATAACCGTTAGCATTATTCTATAGTGACGTTTAAAAATGCCGTTATAGCTTCATATATATATATATTTGAAATTGTGCTAATTCTGTGAGATTGAACTAAAAAAAAAATAACTGTAATAAAGATGAAAAATATTCAATATATTGACTAAATTAGGTAAACATAGTACTGGATCAATTCATGCTTCTTAATATACAAAAATATTTCAATTCCAAGATGAAATAAAATCAAACTAGTGCCTAGTGGTAAATTGAAAGTTATTACAAGACAGATCGGCACAAAAGATGCAATTCAAACTAATTATACATACAAGTACTATAAAAGCATCTATTAAGAAACAAAAATTTCCGGATTTTCTGTTGACGCAGTTAAAAAAATGTCTGAAAGATCATTGGAAAAATAAAATGAGATCTAATGTGCACTCTTCAATTCAGTCATAAGTTGCCAAAACTGCTGCTGCAATTCTTTTCAATGATTCAGAGGCCTTATGCAGATCAAATTCAGAAAATGGAATGCTGCAGGGAATAAAAGTTATATCAGAATTATATGTGAAATATGAAATCAACACAATCTACTAATTACCAGATAACAAAGATGCTCAAGTGTAAAACCTTTCAAAATCGAGCAAAAAATCTTCTGGGTCATAACAAATACCTGCCTTAAGCTTAGGTCTCTTAATAAGTTCAGAAATTTCATCAGCAATTGAAGATTCACCAACAGATAAGCCCACAGCAAGTGCAAGATGTGCTGTCCCAAAGATAAAAATTTAAAACCAGGAATTAAAAGTCATGACGTGCTGTTGTGTTATCTGAAGAGAAGACAGTTTCAAGAATAAAAATTCAAGTTAAGGTAAGAGTAATTAGACAAAGACAACTAGTTCAGTTTGCTTCCATGAATTTTATTTTCCTAAAGTTTCAATAAGCAATGCAACATCATACATAAGATTCAGAATTCAGCTTCCTTTTGTTCTGCTCAGTAGTGCTCACATCTTAAATGGCCACTTAAAGAAAAGATTACAAAGCAAAGATTTTATTAAAGATTACAAATTTTCTATAAATAGCAAGTACCATCTATATTGCATTATTTACAAGATAGAAAGAAAGAAAAACAAGATCAATTTGCAAATCATATCAAGTTTGTCACTAGAAGACATCATTACTCCATGAGTTCTGTTTTGACATTAAGAGTAACTTTTTTGCTTCTTGCTCTATTCATATAGTGTTGCAGTAAATTTATCCTTATTCATGACAGCAAGTGCTCGTAGCAAAATGTGAAGTAAAATATGAAAACTCCATCTATACAGAACAAATAAACGAAGGACCAGAAGATACCATAGCCACTTCCAGAAATGACAAGACCTACGAGTCTTTTGGATTTTGCAAGAAAAAGAAAAATGTTAAATTACAATATTATACTAAACTCCAAGAAAAGGGTTGTTGACAACTTCCTTACGTAGGTATGAAAGGATCTTAATTTGCCACCACGAAATTAGCAACCCTACCAAATTGTGAAGTCCAATCAAGTTTAGGTTTGGTAACAGAACATGAATAATTCTTAAGATAAAATATAACCTTTTCAAAAAAAAAAATAATCAAGATTTTTTAATTGCACGGATGAATTTGTATGGCATAAAAAGAAGGGGGGGAAAAAAATCAACTGCATGCTATACAAAACAATTGCAAGACCAATCATGTACTCTTTACAGCACTGGGAAGCAGGTTGAAGCCTTCCAACAAACTTTAGTTCCCCCTGCTTACAATAAAACTATTAATGACATTTTTCCCGTTAAAAAATAAATAAAGAAATAAAAATTAACCCAAAGGACAAAAAGATATGGAGAGGAAGACAAGATAGGCAAAGTTTGCAACATCAATTGACAGTTATTGGTGCAACGATTTATTAAAACATGGAGGAACATGTATGTAAATCTCTAGCATTTGGAAAATTCAATTTCATGGTTTTTATTGGAATGAAATTGCTGTAGGAATGTCGTCTAATTTTCTGCAACCATTTTTACAATTATAGACAAGTTTATATAATTAGCAAAGTTTTGGAGAACCAAACATTGAAATTGACAAGCATTCTCTTCACATCAGGCGTAGAAAACATTGACCCTCAAGGGCTCGTTAGGCTCACACTTGAGAGGATGTCCCTCTGGAACATAGATCCTACAGTAATTATCATAGGCAGTAGAAAAGCTGATCCAAACACCGTGGATAGGTAGAAAATTAGGGAAACCATTAAAGTCCAACATACAGTTGAAGTGATCACATGTTTCCTCTCGTCGGGAAGGAACAATTCACTGTAGGGATTGAAATGAGAACCTGTCTTTCCTGGACTTCTAGTCCACTACAATTCAACCCCATCAAGTCAGCTAAACTAGCTCCCAACAAATCCTGTTTGGTTGTGTTTTTATTTCCGGTTCTTGTTTTTCTTGTTTTTAGAAAAACAAAAAAATGGAAAGTTTGAAAAGGCTAACCATTTTCATTTTTTAGCAAAATTAGTTTCTGAGAATTTTTGTGAAACAATATGCCAAACCATTTTACCGGAACATGAGAACAGAAAAGAGAAAACAAAAACAGAAAGAGGCTAGTGTCATAAACAACTAGATAGATAGATTCTCACCAAATATATAGGGTATGCAAACCTGGGGAATGGAACTTTAAATCTTAGGATTTTGGTAGATTCATCCAAAGTCTTGTATATCTTCTCAGGAAACTGTAACCATAAGAGTAATTAATTAAATGCTAGCATATATGAAACATTGGAACCATAAAAAATATATACATAGAAATGCTATGTATCCAGAAAAAAATGAATCCGATATGCACATTTCAAATTCTATACACTTTTCTGGATACATAACATTGCTGTAAAAAAAAATAAAAAATTATCAACAATATTGTTAACTACTAAAAAAGATGAAAATATGAATGGATTAACAGAAAAAGATGAGCAGAGAGGGAAAATTATAGAAGTATTACCAGTATCCATGATTCATCATTTTCAACATGTCCATGATTCTGATGGTGAGCTCTGTGGCTAATTCTTCTATAATTATATATCAATCATATGCACAAACACCATTTCTTCACAAACTCAATCTAGACAGATATACAAATATCAGAATAAAAGAGTTAAGATCAAGAACACACCATCCATGATAAGGAACCAGAATTGACGAATGCAGGAGATGTCCAACAACACTGTTCAACAAAGGTTTGTCAGAAAAGCTTCTGTGGCCACTGCAGATTAAAAAAAAACAAACAAACACAAAAATAAGCCTTCAAATTTAATTCCAAAATAGGAATTGTAAGCATGTTATGTATAGTACCAATCATGACCAAGAACAAACAATGCCAAAACATTATTCCTTGGGCAACCCAGTAAAAAGGCCAAACAACCCAACTGTCAAAGAAATTTTCAATGCAGCTAATCCAAAAACCACAATAACAGCGCTAATCACATAACTAATAGATCGCCATGGGTTCTTGGCCCAGCAGTGGCAAGGAATGGCAGCTCAAATCTCTGCTATCCTAAACGGAAGAGGTGCACCGGGGTCAAATTTACCTTCACCGCGGACCATATCAACCCCAATCATGGCATTCCCTTCCATCTCCTTTGATGAGGCCTTCGGTGAAGAACTGACCATGCTAAGTCCACTATCTTTATCTGCAGAACAATTGGAATGTAGTTTTAAACATTGTTACAGGTCTTAAAATTTTTGAATACAATTGTTAACGATTGAACTTGCCTAGCAAAATCAGAAACAGAACATGTTATGTTTTGTGTAGATTTAAGGGATAATTTTGAATTCTGATTATTCTTTATCAATGAGATTATGCAATCATGAACATGAGAATATGGGGTTAACTTAAGCTAGAGTGTGAATTAAGTGGGTAACTGACATTGGAGGATAAAGATAATTACGGGTCCAGACCCAAAAGCTCTGTCAAAATCCCTTACACATTACATATACATACATATATGATATATGAGTAGAAAAAAATTGATTATGAGGTAGACCCAAATGGATGAAAAGTGAGTAATGATGATCAACGATGAAGAAGAAGAAGAAGAAGAGAGGTGTGAATGTGATAGTAGTAGAGAGGAGGGTGGTGATAATACAGATGGGCAAGAGAAAAAAGAAACTACTCCACAAACAATAGTAAGATGTGTTCTGACTATTTTTGCCCAAATTTTAGGAAACATGGCCAAATTACAATGCATCCAGTCTATGGCCCAAAAAGATTACATACTATTGTTGGCAAAAATTAAAGTGCCTTTAACAAATTTAACTTTAGGCTAACTGATATAACAAGAAACAGAGTAAAATCATTACATCATATGCAATCTAAAATCAATACATACCATTGTTTTAGTATTAATTGCTTATATTCACCTAGTTCACAAGAATCTTATTCCAAACTCCACAAATACTAAGCAGAATTCCCTCAAACAAACCACAGTCAATGAGATGGAGTGATATCAGTCATAAACTTGAATCTCAAATGAATGCTGGAACTGAAATTACAGCATAATCAAGTGCATGAAAAAAGAAAACAATCCATATTTATATTCTTTAATATTTTTTTCCAATATTTTTTTCCCAATTTTCTCAGCAACCAAACAAAGATACAACTCATCAATCACTGAGAGAGAGAGAGAGAGAGAGAGACGAGAAGGAAGAGTGTCAGTGGGAGAGAGAGACGATGGAGCTCACCTTAGTAGACGATGGTGCAGATGGTGGAGACTGATCTGAATCTCTGCGATGAAATCACTAAGATGAAATCGCTCTGAATCTCTGAGATAAAATCACTGAGATGGATCTCTGAATTGCTCTGATAAGGGTTTAGAGAGGGTTGAGAGAGAGAGAGAGAGACACTAGAGCTCACCTTCGTTGGTCCTCGCTCTGAGAATGAACAAGCTGTGGAGCTTTGAAATCGCTCTGAGATTTAGAGAGAGAGAGATAGAGAGAGAGCGCTCGAGATTTGGGTCTTAGGTGAGTCCCAGATTCAAAATTAGGGTTTGAAAAGAGGGAGAGACCAAGTGCGTGAGGCACAACACATTTGGAGGCGTTTTCAAACGCCTCTTATTATAAAATGGTGTCGTTCTGTTAAATAAATATACGATGTTTTATAAAATGTCGTTAAATATTAAAAAAATTGACGTTTAAAAATACGTCGTTAAAATTACCTCCTAAACCCCTTTTTCCTGTAGTGTAACTTAGGAGAGAGAAGAAAAGATTATGATTTATCTTCCTTTTGTTTAGGTAATAGGTGAAAAAATAAAAGAAAATATATTGATTTCTCTCATATTTTATTTGGTTAAACTATATAAAAGAAAAGAAAAAAATAAAAAGAAATGATATCATGTTATATTACCAAATTAACCAAGGTGTTAGTATTTTTATTTCTTATATATCTAAATGAGAGAGCTTAATGATTTTATTGAGAAATATGAAGTAAATGATTTATCATCACTTGACAAAAAATATACCTGGTGCAATTCAATAGCAGGGGAAAAGGCACCAGTGGATCCAAAATGGATGGAGGTGTTCAACTTAAAGCTATGGGGTCTTCCAAGGCTCATCTTTGATCATTTTCTCTGCTGGTAATGGAGGATGAAAGAGACTGAGGTCCTAAATCCTTTAGAATCATTAATGCTTGGGATTTACACCCAAGTTTTCTAACCTTTGTGGAGAAGACCTGGAAGGGGATAGAAGTTGGAGGATGGGCTGGTTATGTCCTATTGAAGAAACTGAAAATATTGAAATTAAAATTAAAGAGATGGAATAAAGAGGCCTTTGGGAGTGTTAATGTGAAGTTGAAGGAAGCAGAAGAGGAACTTCATCATTTGGATTTATCTATTGAAAAAACTAGAAGAAGAGTAGTCAAAGATCAGGTATGGAAGCTAAGCAAAATGGTTGAGTGGCTGTGGTTGCAAAAATCAAGACTCAATTGGAATTTGAAAGGTGATAGATTTTTCCATGTGATGGCCAAGGGCAGACAAAGTAAAAATGAGATTTCTTCTATAACTGTTGGGATTGTTGTGTATGAAGAATCTACTCAGGTTAGGAAAGAGGTCTATGATCATTTTAAAAATTAGTTTACAGAGGAATAGAGAGTACGACCTAAGTTAGGTGGTCAGTTTAAATCAGTCCATGATTGCCCTGGCTTTGAAAGGTTGGAAGCAGAATTCTCAGAGAAAGAAATTAGGTCTGTAGTGAGAGATTATGATGGAAACAAGGCTCCAGGGCCAGATGGTTTTAACATGGCCTATTTTCAAAAATTTTAGAAAATGATGAAAGGTGATTTACTAAAGTTATCTAAGGAGTTTCATAGGAATGGCAGGTTGATTGTGGGAATTAATAGCTCCTTTATTTCACTAATATCAAAGATTGAAAATCCAGTGGGGCTTCGGGACTATAGACCAATAAGCCTAGTTGGATCATTATATAAAGTATTAGCAAAAGTATTGTCTAGTAAACTAAAAGTAGTGCTTCCTCACATCATCAGTGACACTTAATCAGCTTTCTTAGGAGGAAAGAACATACTAGATGGTGTACTTATTGTTAATGAGGTTGTGGATGGATGACAAAAAGCTAAGAAGAAGGAAGTGATTATCAAGCTTGATTTTGAAAAGGCTTTTGATTCTGTGAATTTGTGCTTCTTATATTATCTATGCTTTTGAATTTTGGGTTTGGTGTAAAATGGATTAGTTGGATAAAAGAATGTGTTACCACTGCAAAACTCTCAATGTTGGTTAATGGTTCACCAACTGTGGAGTTTTGCCAACAAAGGGTCTTAGACAAGGTGATCCTATGTCCCCTCTTTTGTTCAACTTAGCAGCTAAGGGTCTTAATGTCATGACCCAAACCCACCCCCTAGAAGTTTAGATCATAACTGGCCAGTAATCACTTGATTACCTACGACCTCAAACAAACATAAAGAATAATTATAATAATAGGGCCATAAGCGAAAGCATATAACCATGATGAAAGTCCATTGAGTTGTGCCAATATGATAAAAAATATATGTTGCTTATATCATAGCACATTCACACATTTACATATCTATGCAAAACTTATGTACAATAAACTCAACACTTATAGTTTACATATCAAAAACCATCATAGCAAAATCAAATAAAAGTCATAATATGATATGAGTCAAAGACACAAGCCCCATCTTGGAGACTCGACCAATCGAGTTCACAAAAACAACTCCTGAAGCAAACTCTAAGGTTAGGCTCCATGTTGCTAATCATCTACATATACATACATAACATAGAGTGAGTGAAACTCAATGAGTAATAATACAGTAAAGATGTTTAAATGAATGAGCCCATTATCAAAGTAAATATAATATCATAAATTCGTAATCTTTTTCATGATCATAATTACAGAACAACCTCAGGCTTATTGATATTACAAAATGGCCTCGAGCCCAACATTTATCGGAACGGCCTCAAGCCTACATATAGTACAAAACAACATCGGGCCCAAAGATATGAACACATGTCATGGAACGGCCTCAGGCACACATATTAACAGCTGTTCAAAACAACCTCAGGTCCAATCATAAGTTATCATATCATTAACAGAATGGTCTCAGGCCCAAGCACATTATAGTATAAACGGAACAACCTTAGGTCCACATTGCATATGTCATATAACATTCATGAAACTCATTCATTTCAATCAAAACACAATTTCAAAATAAGTCCCCATTCATGGATCAAAATGATTAATTAAAAACTTATATTTACAATACTATTACTCAAAATGTGTTGGGCCTTGCGGCGTTTCCTCCGACATACGACCTTAGCTCAAATCTTGAGTTTTCCCCTTGAATCTTTGAATCCCTTTGCTTCCCTTATTTAACTCTAGGAGTTCTCTTTTTCCTCTCTCTCTAACTCTCTCTAGCAAGTGTTTTGTTGATGTAAGATGATCTCAAGACTTAGTCTTACTAGCTATATACATATATAACTTAGGCTAATTGAACTCAAGTTATCTTAATCTTAAATTTAGCCTAATTAAACTCAATTAATTCATTACGAATCGTAATTTTTCAAAATTTCACAGTATGTTCTAAAAATCATACTAAACACAGATATAAAGTCAGTTTTGGTTTCTGGAACCTCTAAGACTTTCAATGTTCAATTCAAAGTTCTAATTGCAATAGATTTTCCTACACTCAACAGAATAATTTCAAAATCACATAATTCACACAATTAAACATGCAAATTTATATCAAACACATAATCACATGCATAATTAAAAGGGTTGAGTTATCACACTTAATATTCTTATGTCAAGAGCACAATAAATAAGCCTGATTAAAAGGGTGAAGATTGGTGCTAGTGGTGTGATGTTATCTCATCTATAATTTGCAAATGATTCTATATTATTATGTGAAGCAGAAGATGAGGAAGTGTGTAATATTAAGAGGGTTTTAAGATGCTTCGAATTGATCTCTAGACTGAAAATAAATTACCATATATAAGAGTCAGGTGTGTGTAGTAGGTGTACCTGAGGAGTCTCTCTCTATTTTTGCCTCAAAGCTAAATTGAAAATCCAAGACATAACATTTGAAGTATTTGGGGCTGCCTTTGGGGGGCTAATCCAAATAGAAAGGCAACTTGGAAAAGAGTTCTTGACAAAGTCAGAAGTAGATTAGCAGGTGAAAAGGAAGCTGCTATCATTTGCAAAGGGGCTCACTTTATTAAAGTCTATAACCTCTACCTTGCCAATGTACTATTTATCACTATTTAGAATGCCAGAAGGGGTAACAAGAGAACTAGAGAAGTTGCAGACTGCTTTTCTTTGGAGTGGGTCTGAGACAAGAAGATTAATTCACCTGGTTAAATTGGATAAACTTACAAAGAGTGTAAAGCAATGGAGGCATAAGGAGAGTAAGGCTGGTAAATGATTGTATGTTATTAAAATGATGGTGGAGGTTTGGCAAGGAGAAAGATGCTTTGTGGAGAAAGATTATTTGCAATAGATACAATTTGGATGTAAAAAGCTGGTGCCCTCTTTTTAGCTCAAACATTAGGTACTCTTGTGTATGGAAAGGAATCATTTTTATAGCTGAGAGGAGAAATAACTTGATGGTGTTCTATCTTAATAATTTTCATGTTAAGGTAGGGGATGGTGAAAAAACTAAATTTTGAAAGGACAAATGGTGCTTCAATTTTTGTTTGAAAGATGAATTTCCTATCCTTTATAGATTGGTGATGGAGAAGGAGAAATCCTTGAGATTGTTGCATGAGAGGATGGTGGTTTCAGGGGACTGGAACTTTCACTTTAGAATAAGATTGTATGAATGGGAAGAGAGGGAAGTAATTAGACTTAAGGAGCTTTTAGTGTTTGGCACTGGAATGCGTGATGATCTAGATGATAGCCTAGTCTGGTTTGCTACATGCTCTGAAGTGTTCTCTGTGTCTTCTATATATAGAAGTGAAGATGTATCCCTTGGTCCCTCCCTTAAAACTAGTAAGTTAGTGTGGAATAAATTTGCATGCACCTCCAAAGGTTCAATTTTTCTGTTGGTTAGCTTAGAAAAACAGAGTCAAGACAGTTGATTTTCTCCAGAAAATTGGTGTTATTCAAGCTAATGCATCAACTCTTAGTGTTTTCTATAGCTGTAAATGAATCAGTTTGCTATATTTTGTTGCACTGTCATTTTGCTTGGAAGGTATGAGTTGCAAAATTGGTGGGAGGTACAAGGGACTCTACCATGTTCTATTGAAGTTGTACTATAATGGTGGGAAGGAGAAAGGCTTAATAGAAAAAGAAAAAAAATGTTATGGAAAGTCATACCTCTAGCTGTCTTGTGGTTATTGTGGAAGCTTAGAAATGAATGTGTTTTTCAAGTAGTTACACCTAAGTTGAAGGATTTGTATGACCTGATTAAGATATGAGTTGCTTTGTGGTTGAATCAAAGCTATAAGGAGTTTCACTACATAGTTCAAGATTTCTTAAGCAATTTGAGGCAAATCAGATGCTATGCTAGGAGTAGAATTGTATTGGGTTAATATGGTACTCATTGCTGCTATGTGCATTTCTCTTGTATTTGTTATGTCTATGTTGTGCTCATCAGCTGGTGTAAATTTTGGTTTTTGGGTTGGTGTCTTACCGTGTGTGGTGCTAACAAATGAATGGGCAAGCTTCTCGGAACTAACATAATTGGGATCAAGTCGTTTTATTATGATACTTTTTGCACCCTCACTCTTTATTGATGATTGTCATTGTATTATTGCTTGATCATTATCAATAAAGTGTCTTTTTGACTGTTTCGAAAAAAAAAAGGGTAGTTTTAGTATTATAGCAAAATAATATTTATTTAGTTTTTTTTTTTTTTCACTCCCAATCTCTTCACTTTCGGAGAGATTTAAAATAGGACTATGAGATAAATGAGTTTCTCTAAATTTCTTTTTATTTCACTCTATTTCTCTCTTTTTTGGCTTATCCAAACGAGTAATATGAATTAAGAGAAATGCAATTCTTTTATTTTCTTTCCAAATCACTCAATCTAAACCGATTGAAAGAGAGATTTTGAAGATTGGAATGAGATGAGGGAGTAACAAAATATGAGATGTAAGGGTTAACAATTTATGTACACATATGGGGTATTAATGAAGTATTTGAATGTTTATGATAAATAGCAAATTGCACATATAGTTAAACGGTGTGGTTCGATTTTAAATTGAAATTATAATTATAAAATGATAGGTTGAAACATGATGTAGAATTCACCCATTCTAAAAGTTAAGACCGAACTATGCATTGAGAATACCAATCATATCATATGATTTAATATGGATGAGGTTGATCACTAGGATCTAGTAGACAACGTATGACCAAAATCTAACATACTTTCATGCCCCAACATTCCTGGCAATCAAGACATGCAGAGAAATGAAATGGACTCATCCAGCGGATCTGAATGATGGTATAGATTGAGCTAGCCCTTAAACTACTCAGTTCGACTAGTAAGACATATCCAATAAATAAACAAAAACTAGCAAAGAGTTTATATCTATACGTAATATTTATTTATTTATTATTATTTTTTGGATCTGGCAGAGAGAATTATATTGATGAAAAAACCTATGAGTAAAAAGATGGATACATCACAGATAAATCGATGCCAAACCTAAAAGAAATGCAGCTAATCTCTTCCAAACTAAACTGATAAGAGCACCCATTAAAGCGAGGGTGATTATTGAGTACTCACAGAGACGGTCACGTGAAAAAATGGTATATTATGATTTTGTGTTAAGTAATTGAAAAACATGACAGACAAGGTGCCTAATGATTGGTGAAGAGTGTAAACACATGATATTTCAGAAGTACTTAATATATATATTTTTTTAAATGAAAGCAATCAGAACTTGATCATCATGATCAAATCTTACAATATATCCAACACTATCTGTATATATTTTTTTTAAACAGAAAAATTAAATTTATTGATGTTAATACAAAAGTTGGAACATGAAACAAACTCAAAAAATACAAACAAACCTAAATCCAAAACGAAATTGAATCAAACTCGAACAGAAACCGAAATACCATTACAAGATAACATAAAAATAGGAAACTAAACTTTCAAAACCCTAATTTACTTCTCTTTTCCGTATTAGGATTTTGTAACAGGTAGACAACAACGAACTGATAGTCCCACACATAAGATGCAACAGATCAAGGGAAACCAAACAGCGGACGACGGAAGATTGGATGCAACCATTATGAAAAAGGACATGCAAATAAATGCAATCCCCACTTGCTCAAATACATTTGCCTTCCAACGATCCACCACACGAAGCGAGATTCCGAATAGCAGTGCGACGAGGGAAGCAGAAAGTAAGCACAAGATCAAATCCAAAACTGGGGGGGAGACCTGTTTGCCGTGTAGTGCCAAGAGAATTGCGGCCATAGGCCATATGAAAGTGAGAAACGATCTCCCCATCTCTAGATCAAGAAAAGCTTGGGCCATAGAGTTAGGTAAGTAGGTTCGAATTTGGGTTTGTGAAGAAGTTGATGAGATCGTTGGCAGTGAGTTCGGCAAAGGATCATTGCCTGAAGATTCAACAGCTTCAACACCATGAGACTCTACCTGGAAGAAAGTTCGAAAGCCAAGGATACAGCTTTTGATGGGCGATAGCAGTCTAGAAGAAACCATTATTCCACTGAGCAATGGCTTCTCAACTTCCAAGGTTTATGTATTTGAGCACAGAACAACGAAATTCTTAAGGAGGCAGGGATAGGAATAGCTCAATAAGGGCTATACAAATAGAAGCAAAGCGAGAAAGCGATCTCTCTACACTTAGGGTTTAGAGTGGCCGACGGGGAATAAAAAAATAATCCAATTTTCTCCGACAGCTAAGAAATGAAAATGACGCCTGACGAAAACAAAACGAAAAACTCATATCCGGTTCTAATCCGCAAATTATACAGGCTACAACATGATCGTCTTTTTTTTTATCAGTAAAATGAAAAAATTTATTAATAAAGAAGGCAAAATAGAAGTGAAAGTTATGTCAATAAAATAGAGAAGTGCTTTATTGATAATCCAAACCCATCTATTTAATAAATGGATTTAAACGGGTTGGTTAAATTAGATACGGGTTATACAAATAAACCCAATCAACTCATTTATTTACTTCATTTGTTTTATAATTATAATTATAATTATTATTTATTTATTTATTTTTAATTTTTTCTTATGACGACGATGGCGGTGGCAGAGTGGTGGTGGTGGAGTAGCGGTAGTGGAGGAAGAGGTGATGTTGGTGGTGTGTCGACGGTGGTTGTGGTTGTGGTGGTGGTGGTGGTAGTGGAGTGGTAGTGGTGAAGGAGAGAGTGGTGATGGTGGTGGTGGTGGTGATAGTGGAGTGGCAATGTTGAAAAAGGTGGTGGTGGAGTAGTTATAGTGGTGGACTGGCAGTGGCAGTGGTGGTGGTGGAGGAGGTAGTAGTGGTGGTGGTGGTGGTGGTGGTGGTGGTGGTGAAGTGGCAGTAGTAGAGGTGGATTGGTGGTAAAAGTAGTGCCTATTTAGACGAGTTTAAATGTATACTCATGCCCAAGCCATGTAAATTCAATTTTAACTAGATTGACAATGAACAATCCATTTAAACTTATTTATTAATTTGAACGAGTTTATATAAGTTTTAAATAGATATAATTAAGCGGATTTATGGATTTAGACAGAATTTGTTTAGAACAGCTTTAAAATGTCGAACTTTTTTTCAATTTTTCTTATCATTAGTTAACTTTTGTTAAATTATATCATTGTTTTTTTAATTTCTTCATTACGTTTTATGTAACAAATCTGAAAAGTTTTAAAAAAAATTTTAAAAAATGAAAATTTATCCATAAATCTCATATTGAGGAATGGTAATCTATTTAATCCTAAGAATTTTTTTCCCAATTAGTCCTATTAATTTGGAAATACGAATTTAATATATACTTTCAAAATTGTGTTTACAGTTATACCTTATTTTCATTTTCATTTTCATTTTTTTTTTTTTTGGTGTGCAGGAAAGGTAACATGTGCAGCCTAATATTTTGTGAAATTCAGTTGAGTGAATCTAGTGATACAAATCCACATTAATTTTCATTGAGCATAAGATCTTCTGATATGAGAATCGTTTTTAGGTGGGGTGTCAAATTTAGGGTGGATTTTGATATAGGAATTTTTTTGTTTCACAATGTTTGAAATGTGAAAATTTTCAAACATTCCAAAAGAAGTACCAAAATCCCTTAGTAAATTTAGACAAATGTGTAATTTTGCAAACTGTGTGATTTTAATTTAGAATAACTTGAAATGTGAGATTTTTCAAACATTTCAAAAGAAATATAAAAACTTCTTAGTAAATTTTGAGCAAATGCATAATTTCAAACTGTGGAGTTTTGATTTGGAATGATTTGAAATGTGAAAATTTTCAAACATTCCAAAAGAGATACAAAAACCCTTTAATAAACTTTAGATAAATGTGTAATTTCAAGTGTAAATTGTAAGGTTATACTGTTATTTCCACACATAGGATTGTTGGGTTCCTTAGATTATTTGGAGGACTTGTTGATTACTAAAGATATAGAAATAGGATTTATTGGTGCTTTTCCCTTGAAAAATTCCCAAAAAAAAAAAATCAAAAAATGACCCAAAAAAATTGAAAATGGAAATTGTTTTTGTCCTTTCTCGGCTTTTTTCCAAATTTTTGTTAATTTTTTTTTACTTTTCCAATACTTTTAAGTCCAGTAAAACTCAAAAACCTAAAACTTTTAGAAAAATTTTAAAACATGTTGACTAAAGATGAAACAAAAAATCAACAAAAAATAAAACCCAAAAGACGACTAACATATATAAGAAACTTGAATGTTAAATCTAATGTTTGTATAATTATGTCAATAATGTAAAATCAAAATATATCTATAATAACTCCTTAGTAAATCTAATGTTAGAAATTTATATATTTATATTCATATTATATATATATATATAGTAATGAACCCGTGTGATGTGCGTAATATAAATAAAAAAATTCCTTCAAATTAATTTTTCATAAAATTTAATGCATATACAATATAAAATTATTTTAAAAGATAAATATAGGATTATAATTTTAAAATTATCGTGTTATAAAAATATAATTTATATATATGTGTGTGTGTGATTATTGTAGTTAATTATTTATTTATATGTATATGTATACAAATATAAAATTATTTTAAAAAATATATTATAAAATATGTAATTTAGTTTTAGTCCAATCGTACTATAACAGTGTAACTTAAATAAATTTATGTAATATTAAATTATAAAATAAGTAAAATTAGTGATTAAAATAGATGGAGGAATAGAATTAGTAATTTAAAATTAAAGAATGTTTTTAATTTCTTAATTTCTTTTTTTAATCTTTTGCAATTAAATGTATATTGAAACCGAAGTTGACCAAAAAATATATATTTTTAAAAAAAAAATTGAATAGAAAATATGTTATTGTGGGTGTGAGAATTAAAAATTAAAATTTTCTTTTTAAAACAATTTTAATTTGATAAATGGTTGGATTTGTTTGATGTACATTTATATATATATATATATATATATAGTATAAGAATTTATATGAATAATGAATTTGATTGAATGACAAATAAATAAAAAGACTACGCCATCTTTAATATCCTTAAAACGTGACATTTTAAAATATAAAGTGATAGAAAGTTCCACATAGGTGTCACATAAGAGAGGTAAAAGTTAAAATAAATATTACTTTTAATACCATACTAACTTTGGATTGGTAGTGGTGTCGGTGATAATGATGGTAATTGTGGTTGTTGGGTTCGATGACTGTTGTTTAGTTTGTATAATATTTCTCAAATTTATAATTATTCAAACAATAATAATAATAATATAACATTTAATTTTATGTGGTCTGATTAACTTTGAGAGGTTCAAGTTTATAAATTTCAACTTTCCTCCATAACTTTTCCATTAATATTTTTTCTTTAAAAAAAAATTTAAAAAATTAGGGAGAGATCTCTCTAGATATTTATGTAAAAGTTTAAACGCATTAGAAGTTTGGTTGCTAGGTAAAGTCCCTAAATTTTCAAATTCTAGAAGAATAAGAAAAAGTTTGAGATAAATTGTCAAAAACGACCTTACAACTTATAACCCTAATTCTCATATGATATTTTTTTACATCTGAAAAATGATCTTACAAATTATAACCCTAATGTTCATACGATATTTTTTTACAACTTATAACCCTAGTTTTCATAAGGAAAAGTTTTTATAACTCTTTCTTTGTTCAATACTATTCTTCTACTTGAATTTTGTATTTTGTAATAGACATTATTGTTTTATCCCTCTTTCATTTAGATTTTGGTTTAAGTTCAAATGAATTAGTTAGTGAAATTTTTCTTGACTTTCGGCAATTTCAATAGATTTGGCCAAAGAAATATCACTAATTATATTTTCTGAAATTGCAAAAAGTTAGAAAAATTTCAATATCGCAGCAAAATTTTCTTGCAACAATTAGAATTTCAAGTGACATTTTGGAGAAATGAAATTTGATTGTGCCAAGTCAGTGAAATTTTACATCGTCAGTGTTCACCAGAGAGTTGCCAGAAAATGATCACCAACAAACGGTGGTCATCGTCGAGTGACTTTTTGGAGAAATGAAATTTGATTTTGCCAAGTCACTGAAATTTCACATTGCCAATGTTCACTAGAGAGTTGCCAGAAAATGATCACCAACAATCGGTGGTCGTCATTGGAAAATTATCATCAGTCGCCAACGGTGACAGTGATGTTCAAAAGTTGGTGGGGTAATGAAAGTTTTGTCCAAAAAAACTCAGTGTCCTTAAACCAACAATATATTTTAATTATCCTTAAATTAATGCACAATCTTTTCCAAGGAGTTTAATTAAAAAAAATCCCAAAAAATTAATATCTTCTTGGACAATTTCCTCGATAATTTTTCTTACTTTTCTTTCACTTTTTTACTAATCTTCTTCTACATTGAAAACAATCCAATCAAATATACATATTAAATACGTAAAAATAAAATAAAATATTTATTATATATTCTATTTTACTCAAGTGGTATGGGTTTTTTTCATTAGACCCAAAGTCCATAGTTTGAGCCCCACTCCTCACATCTATCTAAATTTTTTTGTGCGATGTATGTGCAATTCAAAAAAGTTCAAGTAAAACAAAATACTTATTATATATTATTAGTCACTCGAGTGGTAAAAATTTTATTCATTAGACTCAAGGTTCAAATCCCATCTTTTAATTTTTTGTATTAAATAAAAAAAAAAATAGACACTTGATAGCATAAGGAGAAAATGCTTCAGAACACCACCAAAATTGTTCACTTTATAATAGTATACATAGATAGATATATGGAATTTTTTCATTGAAATATTTTTATTTCATAGTTCTTGTCAATTCATATTTAGAACTCTATTTATCTTTAAGAAAAAGGTACTTGTTAGAAAATCTCATTTGGACAACTTATATCACATTTAATCTTATGAAAATTCTTATAACTCATCAAGTCTTATGTAATACAAAATGACTACATTGTCACTTGTAACATAAATAAATATATATATATATATATATATAATTAAAAATAAAAATAGGTAAAGAATGCATTAATTTAGGGACATAGAATCAATTTGGATAGAAATGCACTAATTTGAAAATTTGAAAACATTATTCAAATAAGTGAACAATCAAAAAGCATTCAAGAAAAAAAAAAAAAAAAAACTTTATTTTAACTGTGGTTTGGCCCAATTGTAGTTTATAAAGTAAAGGCTGTACTTGGTATTTAAAATAAAAAATTAAATAGAAAAGTGGATGAGACTCGAACCCAAATTGTAAAGAAATTTCTTGCCACTTAAGTAACACACATATTATAATAATGAGTAATATTTATTTTAACTCCTTGTGGTGTGGCCCAATTGCACTTTACCTCCCCGTCTTTTAAAAAGAGCCATATAACTCTCATGTGATTTTAGATTAAATTGCAATACTAACACTAGTGATTAAAAAGATAATTATACCCTTTCTATTCTTTCTGCACGTGTTTATAAAAGATTAAGCTAAAAAAAAAAAATTAAATCAAATACTTTCAGTTAAGAATCTTTAATTTTTTAACCCCTAATTTTTGAAATTTTAACCTATTGACTAATTTAATCACGTATAAAATTATAAATTATTCACATACATATACATTTATATATGAACAAGATAGCATATTTACATACATATAAATATATATACTTGTGCATGTATTAAAAATGAATGGTGGATTTAATTATTGTTTGTAATTTCTAACCTTTTAATCTAATTATATTTTAGATTAAAATTAATTATAAATAGTTAAGTATTTATTGTAATTCCTAACATTTCAATCTTATTTTAATCTAATTATATTTTAAATTAATCTTTAATTATTATTTATTTTATATTTAATTTAATTATTTTTAAATTAATTCTTAATTATATTTTATTTGTTAAATCAATTCTTAATTATATTTTATATTTTAGATCAATCCTTAATTATATTTTTATTTTATTTTATTTTAATTAACATCTTAACAATTTTCATTATAGAAACATATAGGGCCATATATGTCTTTTCACATAGTTAGTTTTGGAGGGAAACAATGATTTCCTTGCCTGCACGTCAAAATTTGTCAAGTCAGATGGAATAACTAACAACTGCAGTTTAGTCCAAAATTACAAGAGGGGTAAGTGCCTATTTCCAAATGATAGGAAAGTAAAATGCAACCAGCCTAAACCATAGGAGGGTAAAGAGGATTTTTCCCTATAATAATTTTTTTTTATTTTTACTTGCTTGAATTGCACACGCATCGCGTGTCCCAACTACTAGAGTGTATGTATATTTTTTTGATCAGCAAAAGAGAAGGAAACATTATTGATGAACCAAGAGAATATATATTACATCAACAAAGAAAATGGATGAGTGCAAAAAGCATTATAAAGAAACAAATCAATCCCAACTAGGTTGCCACCGATAAGTCCGCCCAATCGTATACTAGCAAACCATCAAGAGTTGGTATGTAACCAACCACAAATACAGAAACCAACCACACCCAAATAATAGCTAAACAAAACTAAAAACAACAGAAATAGAAAAAAAATAGACCGGTCTACTAGGCCGAGATAACTTCAGCTTGGGCCTAGGGTTGCGAGCAGAGATGGGCCAAGTTTAGTAAGGCTGTGAGGATTGGGCCGGACTGCGGAGTAAAGTCAGAAAATAACGGACATCAAATGTTTGATCGGGAAAGTAGCCAGATATAGGCGTTGACCGAATAGAATTGAGCCTACGTTCCTAGCTAGACAAAAGTACTTTGATAGGCCCGGTAGGAACTTTGACCGACCAAACAAAGCGTTTGACCGACTTAGCTAGGTCTTTGACTGGTCGTAAAGACCTAGCATTGGCAAAAATCAAACAGAAGTAGCGCAACCTTAGTGATCGGTTCTGCTCAGCCAGCTTAGCCTGCAATTAGGACTTGGTCAGTAGTTACATAAATGGCAAGCAACCAGGGAGATGGATTGATTGGCCCAATTGCTGATCTAGAAGTTGGAATGCTTCACTTGGAATCGAGTAGTCATGGTGTTAAAGGATGGACATTGTCCTTTAGGAAGTTAAGTCCTAGTGGGATTCTAAGAAGATGAATTAGAGTTCTATTTGGATTCTACCATATGGAAACACATAAAAGCTTGGAGGTTAACCTAATCGAGGTAATGCAATTTTATTCATAGAATTCATAGAGAGCTTTTCTTCATATTGATCTTGAGTACTGACTTAAGCATGCGAGGAATTTTCTGGCACACACCCACTGGTAAGTTCATCGAAGTTGTGATTGTAAGTCATTCCTAAAAATCCTAATTCTATACAATTAGATAACTACATTTTACACATCGAGTTTTGAATAGTTTCTGAACTCTACTATCATAATTCAAATATGTGTAAATCAACTAAATAACTGTATGAGAACCACATATATATCACATGAGTAGACTAATCCTAAAACTATTGAATGCATGTAGCTTTCTACAAAACCACCCCATCGTTGGACTAGATATGACTTCCAAACCCCATTTATTATTGGACTGGTTGTTCAGTAGGCATGCAAAGTTATTCAGTAGCCCAACAGCTTCACTTGGCCCAAATTCTCTCATTGTTCAATGTTCAACATAGGTGTCCATCAAATTCAAATTATGATACACAACTGCACCAACATTGCTATTAATACCCTCTTTGCCAACAGCTATCTTGTTTTAGCTCTCAACTCCTACTCCTCGCCTCATTATTCTCATTATTGATCTCCTTCTTCGGCTCTTTCTAAATCACAAGAAATAATAGGGATAGACAATTTTCTCCGCTTTACCCCACTTCGCCCCGTATCCTTAACTCAGCCCATATGGGTTTTATGCGCCCTGATGTGGAAATGGGGCAAGGACAGGGATGGGTTTTGCTCCATTGCTCTGATTATATTTATCAAATATGTTTATATATATAATATATAATTTAAAATTTTACTATAATAAGTAGGAGGGTAAACGATTTGATTCGGTTAGGGTTGAGGAAAACATTAGTAACAAATTGAACATTTCGATTTTATAGATTGAGTAACCGAAACAAAGCATATACTATAGTTCGATTTTATTGATTTTATTGGTTTGCTATAGAGAAGGGATTCACGTGACATTATAAAGGATGTCATAAAAACTTATATAATTTTAAATTGGGAATAAATGAAGAAACATGGTAAAAGTTGCTCTGTAAATCCCTTCTTTCCTAACTTTTATTACAAAATGTGTATTATTAATCACTTATCTTTTAATATTCAAAGAATTAAAAGGGCTAAGTATTTAAATATAATATTTTGGTCAATTTGATTTGTTTCGGTGAAAAAATTTTCAACATAGAACCATACCATATATTATAAAAAAAAAAAAATTTTGAAATTTTAGTCTATCTTGAGTGATCGGTTTGGTTTTATAGATTTTTCTTACAATCCTAAAAATAAGATTAAAAAATAAAACACTAGACATTCATTTTCAGTCATTTATTTCTCATTTCATTTATTTCAACCTTTCATTAATTATAAATCATTATTCACAATATATCATATTATTTCTAAATTTTATTAGTATTCCAATTCTTAAACTTAGAGGATGTTTGGGATGATTTAAATAAATATAATTTTTGATTTTTTATAAAAAAATATACAAAAAAAATGTAAAGAGGTAATGTGATATTAAAAAAAGATAAAAAGACAAAAAGTATGCTAATATAGGAGATGTCAAATAGTGTCTTACAAAATCAATCTGCTCCCGCTCTGCTCCAATTTGTCCCTTCCCCAATACGATACAGTATGAGAGCAAAACATTAAGAAATTATTCCAAACCCATCCTGTTGCCACCTGTAAGAAATAGTTGTGCCCAAGATTGTTGAGTTTGGACCGTTTGGCCCATTCTTATACCAAAAGCCGAACATTGCCTTATTTGGTTTGAATTTTGAGAAATTATTTCAAAAATAATTTTTTAAAGAGAGTGTAGAAAATTTGAAAATTTGTTTGATTGCATATTTTGAAAATAATTTTAGAGTTTTGGATTATTTGATATTATTTTCTAGTTAAATAGATGGATGTGAGAGAAAAGTGAAAATGAGAGAAGAAAAAGGAAAAAATGATTGATTAACGTGTAGTAGAAAGAAAAGTAAGTTTGAATTTTTTTTAAAACAAATTTCAACCAAACATATTTTTAAAATTTTTTCTCTAAGAATGTATTTTGAAAGACAAACCAAACATGCCTCTATGTTGAGTTCAAACTGGGCTGGCCATAGTTTCTTTGTAGAACCTGGCTTTATTGGAGACTAATAAAAATGATACAGCAACATGATACGTTCAACTAAAATTTTAAATTTTAGTTTTTATTATACCTTAATATAAATTTACTAATAAGAATAATACACATTAAATCATAACATAATTTTTTTGTTCTCACTGAACGCCCTAACAACTTGTATGTATTCTTCATATTCAAGTGTTTTCATCTTCTTTTTCAAATTTCAATTATTTTCTCTTCATTTTCTTCATCACTCTAAAACTCCAATCCATCACACCAAGGCCTCGTTTGGGAAGTTGGCTATTTTGATAGACTATTTTAGTTTTTGACTATTTTAGTAAGTTAAAATATTTGTGTTTGGGAATAGAGTTTGATTTTTTTGTAGTTTGATGTGATATTTGTAAGTGAAAAAAAAAATGAAATGATTATGGGTTTAATGTGACATTTTGTCTTACTGATTATTTTAGCCCATTTTATCTTTTTGTAGATTTTTTCCTAAAAAAGCCTAAAATTGGCTTCCCAAACACCACCCAAAAAATTCGTTATTATCATCAATATTATTATTTTTTATTGTGTTGTTCTTTTAAATAGAAAAAAATTGAATAAAATCAAATAATAAATAATAATAATAAAAGGGTTTATTTTCGTTTTTTTAGTGAGAGATATGAGCCAAATGTTAGTGGAAATTATGGTAATTTCCTTTATAAACTCTAATACCACTGTTGGATGTGGGAGAAATGTGTAAATCACTTGTTGTGATTCACAAAGAGACACAATATTTAACGTGATTCGGCCTCACTGCCTACGTGTAACAACCCCGACCTATGATTTATATGGCTAATAAGTAAATAAGATGAAATTCTGAATTAATTGCATGTGCGTTGCATTATTTGAGTTTATATCTATTTGTTGTAGAAATTTCTATCTAAGTTTCTGAATTGATATGTGAATTGAAAGCCTTATCGGCATCTGATCAAGAAATAGACTTGATTTATGTATTATTTGAAATTTTTGGGAATTTATGATAGGTTTAATTGAAATATGATTCAGAACTAAATAATTAGAATAAATAACGTCAATTAATTAGTCATTAATTAAACTTCCTAATTAGCCTATATAAGGTAACTTGTTGACTTAAGGGCCGTTACTTACACTTTCATTTCTCATCTTTTTTGGGTTCTAACGTGAGAGTGAGAGTGAGAGTGAGAGAGAGAGAGAGAGAGAGAGAGAGAGTAGGAAGAATTGAATCTAAGCTTGAGGATTGTAGAAAGTTAGAAGAATTTGGGGGTTTTGGCTTGGAAACTCAAACAATTGGCCATCTAGAGTACAATTGGAAAGCTAAGGTAGGGATTTAACCTTTTAGTTATGTAATTGAGATAGCTAATGTTAGAATTCAAGTGAATTGGGAGATGAATCACAAGAATTAAGCTAAAATTGAAGATTTAAAACTCAAGCCATGCATACATGCATGTTTCATGGCATTGTGAAGTTGTTTCCCAAAAATTTTCTCTTTCATGTTCTTATTTTGGGTTTGTTCTAAGAATTCAACATGTATTTGAGTTAAACACTTCATTTGATCATGTTTTGAAAGCTTTCAAGCCAAGACAATTCATGCATGTAGTCTTCATGTTCTTTAAGTTTCAAGCTTGATTTTGTACAATTGGCAAAACTTTTAGGCTTGATTTATTAAAATGATTTGTAATTCTTCACATACTATGAGTTTCTCAATATTTTACTAAGTTTTAGCCCAAAAATGTGTGTTTAGAAGCTTTGAAATTGAATTTTGAACTTAGATCAGCAGTCTGGAAATTCTAGAATTTACACCCTCCGCTCGAGCGGGGGAGTCTGCGCTCGAGCGGGAGAGTATGCGCTCAAGCGGAGAATACGAGCTCCTAGAAGTTTTACAGACTTTACAGACTGCTCGAGCGTAGGAAGTTGCACTCTAGCAGAGACCCTTTTTACCCAGTCCTGTGCTCGAGCGATTGCCGAGCATTCGTCGAGCGACAAAATCAAGTAACCAGTACTTTTGTAGACTTTGAAGACCTGTTCGCTCTATTTTTAGAAATTTGACTAAGTATTTCAAGTTACATTGTGGTATCCTCATTGCATCCTAAGTATTCTTAAGTACTAATTAAGACACAATAATGAGGATAAGGATTAGAAACACACCAAGATAGAAAATAAACAAGTTAAGAGTTTCCGAGTGTGTTTCAATATGTGTATCTGTTATCTATTTGTGTAGGTCATGCGCCGTGAGCTGTTTAATCCCTTTGGTTTGCTATCAAAGATATCTGTGAGTAATAACTCTATAAAGCTATGTTTGATTACAAGTATTTTTAGAATGATAAGATATGAACTGTTTTATGAAATGCTATTTTATGAATAGTGAATGAATGCCGATTCTTTGAAATGTATTTGTAGTATCCTTAGCAAAGGCCCTCGCCCAGGGGAAATAATATTGTGGCTTATGGTCATGAGGCCCTCGCCCGGGGGAAACAATACCGTGGCCTACGTAAGTTATATGACACCCGGTACCAAAGGTTCCATTATGGAACTTAATATGAATGACCAATGTGATTTGTTAACGCTAAAGGATGTACCACACATGAATATGATAAGAAATTTGAAATCTAAAATCTGATTTCTGAATATGTTATGGCATCATTCATCAAAAATCTTTACTATGTTATTATTCACTAGGCTCAAACTCACTGTAATATTTATGTATATAGGTGATCAGGCGTGGGACTAGGCCCAAAGTTGATGACCTGGAGTTTTGGTTTTGTCAGCCAACCTCAGTGCCTCCCAAGGAGGTTCCCGTTATGAAGTGACCTTGTTCTGTTAACAAGTCTTAAGTTTTGGTTTCTTCTGTTTATTAAACAAGTTTTTGTAAGTTCTATTTACATGGGTTTTGGTGACGTAAGACTAATGTAATATGACATCACTATTATATAATTAAAGTTTTAGATTTACTGTTTCATGTATGTCTGCTCAACTCTATGGACATTGTATTTGCATAATTGCTTTTGCAACCCTTTATATGACATGATATTTTGTTCAAAGACCTTTGATAATTCTAGGATTACTGGCCGGTTACGATGCTATATGACATGATATTTTGTTCCGAGACCTTTGAGTCTGTTTCTGCCTTGGAGCCAGTTGTGCCAATAGATTTGAATGAAACAGCAGTGATTTTCACACTCTTGTGTTTGCTTTTGCCTTGTGCCAGTTGTGCCAGAAGTTCTGAATAAGATGGCAGTATTTGACTAAAAACTGTGTCTTTTCTGTGCCTTGAAATCATTGTATTGACCTAAGTTTTTCAAAACTTTTTGAACACTATAGTGAAAACAAAGAGGGAATAATTTCTCGGGTTTTGTAAAATTTGATCAACTGAGAAAAAGAGAGGCGTGTTAAGCCCTTAATGAATGAGATCATGCGTGTTAATACGAGTACTGGAAAGGATCCTAGCTTGATCCAGATTGGTTCTACATCGTCTTCAGTGCGAGCGACTAGTCGCTTTCTTAAAAGATTTCAAAAAATGTTTTCCGCCGTCCTACGAAGACCTGTGTGGAATCACTCTTGAGATTGTGCAGCATAGGATTGCTCTTAGCCTCGAGACTCGACCCCTTGTTTTTAAACCTTGAACTTGGATTCAGAATGTTCAACGGTCAACCACAATGTGAGGCCTGTATGGCCAGATTTGAATCAGCCCATGAACTAGGGGCAAAGAGATCAGATATGATCATAATAAAGCTTGTAAAGTTGGATGAGAAGCAGCCCTTGAACTAGGGGCAAAGAAATGTCAGATGTGCTCGAAGAGTCAAAATTGGGACATTTCTCAAGTTAACGAAGATCAGTAAGAATGCCAAATCCCAGAAGGGAGGAAAGAAGAAAGTATTGTTGAAGGACAATCGAGTTCCTATCCACAACACTGGGGGCAAATTCAATTCCCATTGGATGGACTCCTACATCATCAGCAAACAACAGCCATTCTCCTGGATTCAGATGGCTTCGAGATCTCAAACCATTTGACATGGACAAAGCTACACTTTTACCCTTGAGAGGCTCGCTGGGTCGAAAACCCGGAAGGGCGACCCAGGCAAAAGTTAGAGCAAGAAAAAGCAAAGAATGAAGAAAAGAATGAAACATGAAAAGAAAAGAAAAAGAAGAAAAGAAATGAAAAGAAAAAAAAAACAGAGCTCGCAAGGTTGAAAACCCGGAAGGGCGGCCTTGGCAAAAGTTAGAGCGCAAAAGGAGAGGTTAATACCCGAGTGTACCTTAACTTGGAACTACGTCAGGCTTGATTCCCATCTTTGGGATACGTAGGCAACTTCATTCTGAAGTCCAGCCATAAACACTTCCAAATCGATTCTGTCCATATAATGGTTCTGATCATCTTTGTCTTCTTTGTATCCGAGAGTTCGGTTGTGATCGTCACTTTGAAGACTGATTACAGTGCGCTGTGGTGCCATTCAGACAAGGGGCAACTTTCCGTTGCCATGTAGTGCCATTTAGACAAGGGGCAATTTTCCATTGTTTTGGATCTGAGGTTGTGCATCTCAAGGGTAAATTCCATGTTAGTCAAGCAGTGGCCATTTGCAAAAATAGTTTTTGAGGATTTTTAATGAAGTTGACTAATTTTCTCGAAAAATTGTTCCATTTTTCCAAAACTGGACCATTTCTTGGACCGAAAAAGGGAGAATTGTCAGTGCTCATAGCCTGACTTGCATGATTTCAAATCAAAAAATCGAACAAGCATGTTAATCTAACTCTCATATTGGTCAAAATTGTTTTAGTAGAAAACCAAAACAAAAAATGGTCAAAATGATGAACTAGGGGCACAGTTGAGTCAGGCTTCATGTCTTTCCCCTATTCTCATTGCATTTGCCAGAACAAGGCACCATACTTGCCGGAAAGGGCACCGCATTTGCCAGAATAGGGCACAACTGAAGCTAACAAGCAAAGGGCTGAAAGCTCTCTCATCCTCCAAGCAGCGAGGTATCAAGCCAAGTGCGAAGCATGAATTGAAAATAGAGTAGGGTATTCCATTCCCTCATCTGGAAAGGTCTGGTCACATCCGAACTGGCCACGAGCGTCGTCAACCGATGTCAGTTGCTGATCTGCTACATATCCAGTCGCACCACAACCCCTCTGCGGGAGAAACTCACTGTGGTGAGCGAAAGAAGGAGAATCTGGTAAAATACCAGGGGCAAGAGCCCGCAACTTCCTGTTTATCCATCAACCACCCAGGAGAGGGATAAAAAATGAGAGATTGAAGAATAGAGAGATGTGCACTGAGAGAAAAGTGATGGAAAGGGCTTTTTAGAGAAAAAGAGATTGAGCGCCAGAGTGATGTGAGAATCACAAATAAGAAAGGGTGGGAAACAATATCCGGAGAAACAGGCTCCTTGTGCACATTTGAGTCTTGTGTTTTGTTGTGTTGTTTTGTTTGTCTCGATTCTTGTTCGAGTCGTTTTGAGTGTTAATAGATGTGTCTAGGTTGTTTTACCTTCGTTTTCTTTTTGTTGAGTCGTTTTGATTGTGGTCGGTCGTAGACTCAATACCCGGTTCAGAACTTGTTTCGCAATTGCAATTTCAAAAAAAAGAATTGTTTTGTGCTCAGAGTGTTGTGCCATTCTCTACATCTGTGCAAAACAGGATTTGTTCTTTCATAAAACCGCAGGGTTCAACCCAGGTCACGTGAGAACAGTAAAACAAGGACCTATCTGAAGCTACATAGGTTCCAGACTGCAAAGCAAAAGAAAGGAGGGAAAATTTGGAGCATCTGAGTGTGTTTCAACTTCAGAGAGTTTTGAGATTGCATTTCTAATGTACCTCTTCAAGCCTTATCAATGCTCCGAAGTATGAGTGTGCCTCTACCTCAAGCTCAAGTTCAAGCCTGCTTCAAAGCCAGAATGGCAATCAGAAGTGCCCTCCTGAATACCAGTTCCTGCCAGAGGCATCTTGGCTGTGTTTGCAATGAGTTCCTAAGAGACCAACTGCGACGGTGGAAACTAGAGTTCGAATGGTTGTTGCCTAGAACACAAAGGTTCGGGATTTTCGAGACTAAAGTCTAGTTTAAATACCCAGGGGTGTATCCCCAACTTGAAATCTGTATGGAAGCCCCATAGGTTGAGATAGCATGTATGCGCCTCAATTCTGGATACTAAACCAACCTAGTCTGTCACCCCGTTGGAGAATAGGGAAAGTTGTAAATATGATCAGGAAGAAAAGCGGCATCCGTGGTTTTCACATGCAGATGTTATCTCTTGCCAATATAAACAAGGTGTACCCTTTTCGAGCTGAGTGTGTTGCAAAGCCCTTCGAGAGATAAATCGGAGGCACCAGAGGACATGTTCGATGCCCCTCTATTGCATAAAATGTGTAACGCCCCAATACTACACTATTGATTGTAGCCAAGGGAGAGTCACTGTTAAGGTGTATACGTTTAATTATATAGAATACCAATACATAACAACCATAAAAATATTAATTTCAAAAGCTGGTTCCATTACATTACATCCCAAAGAAAATTTAAATCTTCATACGAGTCTTACAAAATATCAAAAGAGAAATTTTTAACTTTTCTAAGATAGCCAAAGGTCTTCGAATGTTTCAGACTCGTCGTCTCCAGCTATATGTTCCTCTTCGGCACCTGGCATAACACGCCGTGAGCTTTGAATGCCCAGTAAACACACACGCACCCCAACCCTTTTTCCCGAGTCCAATACACAATCACAAATATAACATCAAGTAGTAGAGCATGATACACAACACAACAAATAAATAAATGGTTACAAGTTAACTGTTAGTAAACTAGAAATCCCCCAAAGAGATTTCGTCCTCCCAACCACAAGAATCGGATTCGGTTTATTCGGTATGCCCCCTCTTTTGCTGCTTTGTTGCAGAACTAACCTCGGATGCCTACCATCGGTTATATACCGCGTAGCGCCAACCGCAGGGCCTCAAAAGAGATGGTGAAATAGGGCCTTGCCCAAAACCCTCCTCACACCAAACCACCTAGGGTCCGAATACAACCGCTCCGTTCAAGGGTTCCGAAAACCACTTGCGCAAGACTTTAACTTCCAATTAGGGACGCATCCCAACAACCATATAACACATTTTCTCATCTTTCCATTACTCAAGTGCTCGAAAACCCAATACCCTCCCAATTAGGTTTCCCGTTGAGTTAAATGTTTTAAGTCAAGGTTAGTCCAACCTACAAGATAATAATATCCACATAAACATGCATCCTTAAGATGAGAAAGATAAATAACATAACATAACACATAAAATATCTTGCCAAGATATGATCATAACACATTTTCATGAATACAAGGACATAAAACATCCATACATAACAAATATTTCCAGATTTAATATCACATAAAGATTAAATTGAAAGGACTAGTTTAGATCCTTCACTGGACTCGGTCTTCCTATGATTCTTAGAGAATTTGATCTAGTTTCTAGAACATTTTTCGGAAATGGGTTTGCTTTTCCAGATTTTAAGTTATTTAAAAAACATTCCAGCGCTGTCCAGATTCTGTCCAGACCCGTCGATCGTTACGAAAATTTGATTTTCTTGCAAACCGCTTAGTGTTTTTCAATGAAACCAATTTTATTTGAAAGCTAACTCCTTAAGGAAAATTTTGACCTAAAATAGAGGTCAAGAATAATTTTATACATTTTTCTGGAATTTTTGAAAGTGGGCTGTAAAAATAGTTTCTAGGGTAGATGTCCAAAACAAGAAGATTTATAAGAAAAGGGTTACACCAAAGGAAAGTTTTCGTTTCTTTTGTGAAGAAAGCATGCTAACCAGCATATATTTAACTCAGAAAGTTTGCTTGAAGGTGTGTCCTTGGAAAGTTGAGAGATTGATATGGAGAAAAAGATGGTTTTGTACCGAGATGGGAAAATACAAAAGAGATAGAATCAATACTCAACTCTTAGCATTTTTAACACAAGTAACTAATAAATAACAGATCTGAAACATTATCTAGAACCCTAAGAACATGTATTTGAAAAAGGGAAAATGAAAGAGAAGGTTGTGTTGTGGTTTACCTGCTAAGCTTTGAACAAGATGGCTCTCTTCTCCCTTCCTCTTCCTCTCAAAATTCCTCTCTTGTTCTCTTTCCTCTCCTTAGGTCGAATGTGGAAGTGTGAGAGTGTTGCTTGGTGATATTTATAGGCAACCTTGGTGTAGTTGGTATTGAAAGGTTGTCATTATAGCCTACTAGTTAGGATATGAAGGAACCACTACTTGAAAAATGAAAGGACCCTAGCCCACTAGTTAGGTTATGAATGAACCACTACTTTGAGATTTAAATGAACACTAATTGATATTAAATGAACACTAAACACTAATTGATATTAAATGAACACTAACTAGAATTAAATGAACACTAGTTAGACTATGAATGGACACTAGTTGGAATATGAATGGACACTAGTTGGATTAAATGAACACTAGTTCGAAATAATTCTACTAACTGAGGACTTTAAGCAAATAATTTAAACATTAGGCTTTTAAAGAGAAAACATTTTTCAGGGGCTTCACAAAATGTGCACTTTCATATACACTTCTGTTGCACGCGTGCCACGCATCGTTATGATTCATGCATAGAATATGCTTGCTTTCAATTCTGCATAGAATATGCTTTCAATGTTGCATATAATACGCCTGTCTCTTGCATAGAATATGCTTGCATTCAATGTTGCATAGAATATGCTCTTGTTTCATACATAGAAAATGCCCCCATACTTGCATAGAAAATGCTCGTATCTTTTGCATAGAAAATGCACTTGCATAGAAAATGCATTTCATCGCACTTTTTTGTGCACCTTACTTGCATAGAAAATGCATTTTATCACACTTTTTTGTACACCTCACTCGCACTGTCTTGTGTACTTACACTTTGTATCTCACTCGCACTCTCTTACGCATCACACTGTTTTGTGCAGTTTACACTCGCGCTTTCTTGCGCATTGCGCTATTTTGTGCACTTATCACTCGCGCTTTCTTGCGCATCGCACTGTTTTGTGCAGTTTACACTTGCGCTGCTTTGCGTATCTTTCTTGCACCTGTTAGTGCATTGCTCGCGCTATTTTGCGTACCTTTTTTGCACCTGTTAATGCATTGCTCGCGCTATTTTGCGCACTTTACCTGCACTTGTTAGTGCATTGTATCGCACTATCTTGTGCACACCCCTACTTGCATTGTTATGCACCCTTCCACCCGCATTGTCATGCACTCTTCACATGCATTTGTCGCGCACGTTTCATTTGCATTGTTATGCACCATTCCACCCGCATTGTCATGCACTCTTCACATGCGTTGTCGCGCACGTTCCATTTGTATTATTATGCACCCTTCCACCTGCATTGTCATGCACTCTTCACATGCGTTGTCACGCACGTTCCACTTGCATTGTTATGCACCCTTCCACCCGCATTGTCATGCACTCTTCACATGCGTTGTCACGCACGTTCCATTTGCATTGTTATGCACCCTTCCACTCGCATTGTCATGCACTCTTCACATGCGTTGTCACGCACGTTCCATTTGCATTGTTATGCACCCTTCCACCTGCATTGTCATGCACTCTTCAAATGCGTTGTCACGCACCTTACTTGCATTGTTATGCACATCTTGTTTGCGTTGTCACGCACCTTACTTGCATTGCTATGCATTGTTCACTTGCATTGTTATGCACTTTTCACTTGCATTGTTATGCATATTTCCATCAACATCATATGTGCACGCGTTTATCTTGTGTTGATATTATATTTTGATATAGCGTTGATCATATGTTCCTGTTATATTGTACTTGTCAAAATCTCTCTTTTGTGTAGGTACGATATTGTATGTACGGTTCGTTTGAAGTTGATGAAACCAGACGATATTGTGTGTATGGTTCATTCAACAGAAGTTCCGGTTCAGTTTGATTACTACCTTTCTCCACTCGCGTGTGTCGCGTTTGGACGTACCCTTCTCCACTCGCGTGTGCCGCGTTTGGACGTATTCGCACTGTCTAGCGCATCGTGCTTTCTTGCGCAACCTTTCTCCACTCATGTGTGTCGCCTTTGGACGTACCCTTCTCCACTCGCGTGTGCCACGTTTAGACGTATCCGCACTGGTTAGTGCATCGCGTTTTCTTGCGCAACCTTTCTCCACTCGCGTGTGTCGCGTTTGGACGTATCCTTCTCCACTCACGTGTGCCGCGTTTGGACGTATTCGCACTATCTAGTGCATCACACTTTCTTGCGCAACTTTTCTCCACTTGCGTGTGTCGCATTTGGACGTACCTTTCTCCACTCGCGTGTGCCGCGTTTGGACGTATTCGCACTGTCTAGTGCATCGCGCTTTCTTGCGCAACCTTTCTCTACTCGCGTGTGTCGCGTTTGGACATATTCGCACTGTTTAGTGCATCGCGCTTTCTTGCGCAACCTTTCTCCACTCGCATGTGTCGTGTTTGGACGTACCCTTCTCCACTCGCGTGTGCCGCGTTTGGACGTATTCGCACTGTTTAGTGCATCGCGCTTTTTTGTGCAACCTTTCTACACTCGCGTGTGTCACGTTTGGACGTACCCTTCTCCACTCGCGTGTGCCGCGTTTGGACGTACTCGCACTGTCTAGTGCATCGCACTTTCTTGTGCAACCCTTCTCCTCTCGCATGTGGTGCGTGAGGACGTCTTCGGTTTCGAACACTCAGATGCGTTCCGGTGTTCAGTTATTCACTTTCTCCTCTCGCGTGTGCCGCATTTAAATGCTTTTCTCCTTTTGCGTTTGATACGCTAAGAGGTGTTTCATTTGAGACTCCGGGTGTCCTCGGTAGTCGCTTTTAGCCTTCTCCGTGTGAGACGCAGTGAGAATTGCATAATTTTCTTACATCCTTTATGTTGGAATGTGTGAGACTATTCTTTCTTACTCGCTTGCTTAATTGTTGTATTTTTTTTGCATAAATGCTTCATCACAGCTTTCTCTGCATGATCATAAGTTATGCTCGGCATTGTGCATGTCATTTGCATCTTGCCCCTGCCTGCGGACTCATCTTTTTGTTATCTTGTATGCTTGTCTAAGTCTTCGGCCTCATCAAAAATGGGTCGTCTCTGGGCTTTAACATTCACTCCCGTCATCTTATGACTTTCGAGTTCTGTCAAAGAGGGGCAACTGTAGACACCCCATTTTTGACCGTCCTTAAGACTTGGATGTCATCGTTTGAACACATGATGATCATCCATGCTCGTGTTCGTTTTGAGTTCCCGAAGGTCTCGGCTGCGTGCTTTGCCTTAGAATCTCTCAACTTGTCTGTTTTGTGCTTGGTTGTGGACCAAAGACTTGTGGTTTTGCTTCTGAGGGAAGAGGGTGGCTTGTTGGCCATCCCTACAACTCATCGGCCAAGCCTTGTGCTTGTCGGCCTTGTTTTCTTGTCATCGGCCATAAGTGGTGGCCGATCGGCACTCTTTTTGGCCGATCGGCACCCTTTTTGGTCGATCGGCCATATCTTTTGGCCGAGACCTTTCCACCTGCTTTTGCTGATATTTTTGTGCCAGCTGTGACAGCTGGTGAGCACAGATTTCATCCTCCATACACGTGTATGGAGAGATTGAAACAAGTCTCAAGCTTGCTCAACAAGCTTGAGATTTGATTTTCTATAAGAATGGAGAGCCCTCTCCCTTTCCAGAGGTTCTGAAATCTTGATATAGAAGATATATATCACTCTCTCTCTATATTTCCTCTCTCTCTCTCTCTCTCTATATATATATATATTTGCACTTGTTTGTACTCAAAAGTGTAATTTCTTCACACTTTTGCACTAAAGCACCTAGTGAAACACCATACTCTTGTTGCTGAGGTACTTGAGGTTTTTGTTTGAACTCAAAGTTTGGTTTTTAGCTCAGAAAGTTGCTGAAGTTACCTCTTTGAAGTTGTTCTACAAGGGTGAGTCACTAACCTTCTTTTAAGCTTTGTGTTCATTGCTTACTTAGCCTTATTTGCATGCTTATTTTGGCTTAACTCTCAACTGTAAAAAGCTTCATTTTCATGTGTTTGAAATGATTGTTTAAGGTCTTGTTGGTGTTGGGGGTGATCTACCCCCTTGAGTGCCTTGTTTTGCCTTGTTTTGGGCCACCCCTTTAGGCTTTTGTTTTAGCCTTTGTTTGACCTTTCTACCACTGAATTCCACAGGAATTTCAGTGGTGGAAAGTGTGTTTTGAGGCTTTAAATAAGAGAGGTCATCCCCTCTCCTTGTGTCTTGCATGCTTGTATAGATGGCTCATCAGAGTAGCATGTTTGTCTAGCATGTATTGGTTCCATTTCAGCAAGTTTTTGGCATTATTTTAGCATGCCTCAACTCTGTTTTAGGTTGGTTTGATAGCATCTTGCATGCTTCACATGCTTGTAGTGCAATCTTGCATGATAGTCTAACATGCATCATGTGTTTGAACCATCATTCTAGCATGTTTTGGCTTAACTCCAAGAAGCTTTTGGCCATGTTTTACCATGCTTAAGGTCTGATTTGTGTTGTTTTGGTCATACATGCATTGATTTCTATAGCCATGGTTCATTCTAGCTCATTAGCCTTGAGTTTCCAAGCCACTAGCATGCATTGCTTGGGCTATTCACATGATTTGGCATCATTTGTTATGTGATTTCAGAGCATGTTTCATTGCCATGCCCTCACATTTGTCACTCTTTCCATGCTTTGAGGAGTTGGTTCTTTATGCCTTAAGAATAAGCCATTGCGTATGACATTTTGCCTAAGTTTGTAAGCTACCATATCAATGTGTATTTGGTCTCATTTTGCCATAATATAACTCTGATTTTTGTTGTTGAAGTCACCTTATGCTTGGTTTTGATAGGTGTAGTGTAATACTCCTTATTAGCCTTGCAAGATCATGCTTCATGCCCTTCATGTTAGATTGTTTTGGTGATGCTCCATGCATGTTTTAGACTCATTTTGACATGATCTAAGACTGTTTTGGGTTGCCTTGACTATATGTTTCATGTATTGCATAGCTATGGTGTAAGTCCTTTGGCTAGCTCTAAGCTTTGAGCCCACTAGCATGCTTCATTTGTTGTTTGTGCATGATTTAGCCTCATTCAGAATGTAATTTCAGAGTTTACTTCATTGTCACACTCTCATATTTGTCACTTCTTCATCATGTTTGAGGGTTGTGTTCCTATGCCTAGTTGAGGAGCCATTACATGAGCATGTGTCCTTGGCCCCCTTTTGTGCCTAAATTTTGGTATGTTGGCCACTATTTTGGACCCTCTTAGGTCTGTCCATATGCGGTTTGGTCCATTAAATATTGCATTACATGGTCCTTACCATTGCATGTTTGTTTGCATATTGTTGCATGACATTGTTATTTGCATGTTGTTGCATTTTCATGATGTTTAGCATGTTAATTAGATAGCATGTTGTTGTATGCTTGTTAGATAGCGCGTTGTTGCATGCTTGTTCCATTGTATTGTTGTTGCATGCTTGTTGCATTGCATGTTGTCACATGCTTGTCGCATTGCATGATTTTTGCATGCTTGTTGCATTGCATTGTGTGTGCATGCCTTGCATTGCATTGTGTTTGGATAGGGTGTTAGTCCAAACACGAGGAACGAGGGACGTTTCATACTTGAAGTGATGAAACGTGCCTCATTTCTCGGTCGCCGACCTTCTTGATCAAGCATGATCGAGGTTAAGGCATTTTTGTGCCTTTTGTGCATTCATGTGATATTGATTTGTGCAACTCAGCCTCTTTGGCCATCATGCATTGAAATGTGTGATTGATGGCTCGAGAGCCGAGCATTGCACTTCTTTGAGCTTTAAACATGATAAGGAGTGTGGTTGCACACACATTTTCTTGCAAATACACTGCCATGCCTCTGTTAGTGCTCTATTGCAGTAAAAGGAGAAGTTTGCAGGAAGAAGTGGCCAATTGGCTATCAATAATTGGCCGATAGCCTCGAATTTGGCCGATGACCATTATTCTTTAGCCGATGGCCATTCCCCTTGGCCGACTACCCCTCAGATTGTTCCTAAGGTGGATTAGAGGCATCTTGGAAGTTAGCACAATTTTCAGAAGCCCAGAAGTGTGCAAACAGAGGCATCATGAGGCACGATAGTGGATTTCCGAGCGAAGCCGACCGAACATGCATCTCTTCCTTGCCCGCGAGGCCATTTCACTGCTTTTGATTAGTTTGCATGATTAGTCATTCAATTTGTTGTGTAATATCTCAACTAGCTTAGTATAGCTATTTGTTTCGATTCGGTTGTGTAATAATTAATTAGCTAAGTTAGTTAATTAGTTTGGTTTGTAATAATTAGTTTAATTAACGTAGCTAGTTAGCTTATCATTTAGACCCTCCGTCGAGAGGGTGAATTTTGTAATAAGCGTGTGTGTGTGTGATGCATGTCTTCCAACCCCACGTCCTTCTCCATTTTACTTAACTGCTTTCGATAGTTAGTTTTAGGGCATATTTCAATTAGCATCCTTATGCTTGCATGCGTGCATCCATTCATCTGTTTTGCATGCACCGGGCTCGGCGCATCATGCTAACTGCATTGTATTTCAATTCCAATTTGAATACATGTTATCTAGTTGCATTCACATGACATCTTAGAATAGCTGAACATATCTTAGTTGTATTTTGTATGTATTGCATTAAGCATTCTTAACATAGCTAGGATCATGCATTGATTACTAACTAGCTTCTTTTTTGGCTCGGAGTACACTGTGAGTGTTTTCGCTTTAGCATCCCTGCATGAGATGTGTATGTTGCCATGTTAGCATACTTGCCATAAGGCTAACTGCTTAAGTAATTAACTGCTTGAATGCCCATGGGTGAAGGTTGGATTGCTTGAATTGGAACAATTCATCAAAATGTGCGTTTTAAGCCCACTTGAGAGTGACAAAATCATGTTTTCTAAGCCCACTTGAGGGTGGCAAAATCCATGACTTAGCCTACTTGCGAGTAGGACCTCTAAACCGTTTTCAAACAAACGAACATGAAGTGTTTTGTTCCAACTTAGGTGATCTAGTCTATACTTGTATGCTGTGCGCATCACATAGTAATTCTAGGTTAATAACTGGAATAAGAACGCATGTGTTTTCAAAAAAAAAATATCATGTTAGTAAAGGCCGATCTTTGATCAGGCAAGCGGGGGTGCTCATTGCATGACCTTCCCCTCTCGTACCCAAGTTCCCGAGCCGAGGCAACTTTGGTGATGACGGATACGTGGCCTTAGGCACGAGTCAGGGTTTCCTAAATTTCCCAAAATAAAACATTTAGGTGGCGACTCTGTATCTGGCAAAGCAGTCCATGTTTGGCACTTCTTTATTAAAAATCGATTTTCCAAAACGATTTTCCGGATTTAGACTCTTTGGTGATTTATCGGTCTCACATTGCACTTTGTGAGATTAGATTCAAAACCGTGACGCGATTCCGAACTGTAGTAGCTAAGAACAAAACGATTCGCGCCCTTACATGTGAAGAGCGGAGTTCCAGGGCGGTCTACATCGCCCCGAAAAGCTCTCCGGTTGCTCTCTTTGAGGCTCTGCCTACAGGGTGTCCTTGAGAACTTGCTGCGGAAACTTACCAAAACCAGGCTGGATAATGCACCAGTGGCCTGCCGGCCATGATAGATGGCTGCTGGCCAAGAGTGGGCACTGCTGGCCAACAAAGGAAGGGTGTCGGCCACCAATGTGGCACTGCCGGCCACTGGTGTGCTGTGACACCATTCTGCAATAGAGCACAAAAACAGAGGAAATAGTGGGTCTCCCAAGGGTATGTACGTTCCATGCCACTCCATATCACCTCAAAACATCAAGGGAGAGGCACCATTGGATCCAAGACCACCAATCAAGCATCGCAATGCATGATGACCAAAGATCCAACTTACACAAATTCGATGAATGCACAACAAACAAAACAAGCAAAACACTAAGACCACGACCTTATCATGAGTGATCAAAGGCAATGGAGACAAAAGGGATTGGCTCACTTTCATCACTTTGAGTATGAAATGGGCCAATCCACCTTGTGTTCAACGTAACATCTGGTTGAACACGATGCAATGCAAAATGCAACATGCTCATCTATCAATGCTAAGGTGGCATGTACAAGACTCAATCATGTAAGCAAGGCATGCAAGACATGTTAAGGGCCCAAACACTAAGGCTAGTGAAGAGCATCATACAAGAGGCATACAACACTAATCTCAAATGGTCAAACCGGCTATAGACAGACCTAAGATACTCCAAAACAGTGGCCAAAACATACTGAAACTTAGGCAAAAAAAGAAAGGAATGCATACTCAACTCATGGCTCGCAAGCAAGGCACAAAGCTCAACACTCAAACACATTGAAAGAGTGATACATATGAGAGTATGACAGGGGCATATGCTCTGAAATAACATGTTAAATGACACCAAGGCATGCAAACAACTCAAGCTTAGCATGCAAGAGGCCCTAAAACTCAAAGCAAATCAAGGCATTCACACAAGAGACATGTAATATATAGCCTAAATGACTAAACTAGCTTTGGACAGAGCTCAGACATGCCAAGTTGGAGGCCAAAAATGTGCTGAAATGGCAGCCCAAGAGCTTAGACAAGCATGCATGCAAATTGGCTCATGATCAAGGCACAAGGCATAACTTTCTAAAGCATTGAAAGAGTGGAATATGTGAGAGTGTGACTATACCATACACACTGAAATCATGTAAGAACTGAGGCTAAGGCATGCAATCATCACATTCAAAGCATGTTAGGGACCTTAAACCCAAAGCTAGTAAAGTCCAACTACACCATAGCTATACAAAGCTAAGCATATATGACCAAGACCACTTAAAACAGACCTCAAGCATGTTAAATCAGTGGCAAAAATGTGTTGGAGCAAAGCTAACACATGCTAGAATGATGAACTAAAGCATGGAGCATGTTAGGCCAATGAGCATGATTGCACTACAAGTATAAGATGCAAGCAACCAATGACCAAACCAACCTAAAACAGAGTTATGGAAGGTCCAAAAAGTCACAAAATCATGCTTGAGCTAAGTCACAAAAGAGTAAGAAAGCATGCTCAAGTATAAGACCAATAAGGCAAGCAAACAAGACAAGAGGAAAGGGGACCACCCCCTCCCATTTGAGACCTCAAAACAAGTTTTTCACCACTGAAATTCCTCTGGAATTCAGTGGTTAAGAGGCCAAAACAAGATAGTTTTAAAGGGCTCAAGAGATAGCACAAAACAAAGCAAACAAGCCATAAAAGAGAGGGAGAACACCCCTAACCCCAACAAGGCCTTAAACAACCATTTTAAGCACTTAGAAACAAGAGTTTTGCAGTTGAGAGTAAGGCCTAAAAGAGCATGCAAGGATGGCCAAATACTTAAGCAAAACAAAGCTTAAAGAGGGTAACTACTCACCCTTGAAGAACCACTGCAAAACAGCAAACTCTGAGGTGAAAACCAGCTTAAAACCACTCAAATAAAGCTTCCAAGTACCTCAGCAACAAGAGGAAGGTATTTGAGTAGGTGTTTGTGTGCAAAAGTATGAAGAAACACATACTTTAGGCACTATTGAGCACAATATAGAGAGAGAGAGTGAGAACTCTAAAGAGAGAGAGAGATTTTCAGCTCTTAAATGTCTGAACCCTCTATAAGGGGGAAGAACCTCCCCTTATATAAGCAATGCAAGCTAAAGCTTGCTTGACAAGCTTAAATCTGCCTTCATCCCTCCATACACGTGTTTGAAGGATGGCTCAGTGAGCCACAGCTGGCCCAAAATATCTAACAAATATCTGCTGAAACAAGATGGCTGCCGGCCATCTGTGGTGGCCGACAGTGCCTCATTGATGGCCGGCAGCCTTCTCTAATGGCTGACATGCAATCAAGGACATCACAAAGCAAAGACCAATTCATAGTCCATAAATGAGACAGAATGGAAATGGGGTTTGGAAGGATCAAACCTGGAACATCCTGCAGCGAAAGTCGAACACTCGACAAGCAATCAAACTTGTTGCTGGATGAACCTACAAGAACATCCGAGTCTTGAGGACGGTAAAAAATGGGGTGTCTACAGTTGGGTTTGAAGTGATGTGATAGAAAGATGATGTGACTTAAATAAGATAATGTGACTTAAATAGGATAGTGACTTTTTGACTTTTTGCCTTTTTTAGGATACCCCAAACAAGGCCTAATAATCTGAACACACAATTTGAACACAAGAAAACAAATAGCAGCTATCCAAATTCAAATTGAACTCCTCAGTCTAGGAGTTTTTTCAATCTTCTAGAGACTCCTTTTCAACTTGAACTTTGCAACCTCCAAATGCACATTGATGAAACTTCATGAATTTTTCAGGAGCTTCTAGTTTCTTCTTCTCTTCTTCAAATTCAAATTGAATTCCTCTTATTTAATTTGGAATTCTTTGGCACCTTCTTTTTCAAACCCAAATTGAGTTTGATTTCCAACAACCCCCCTCAAACTCAATTTGCTAGATTCCTTTACTCTGAGCAATCTTCAAGCTTATAACTTCAACATCTCTCCTTAAGCTTGATTCTTGACACGATGCCTCATATCCACTCATGGATCTCATTATGACCTCTTGTCTACTCTTTGTAGTCAATTCTTTATTGACTTCTATCTCTCTTGGAACAACGTCCTGTTGTTTGGTGCTGTTAACCTCCTGTTGACGTCTTTTTTCTTGCAAATCAACCATCTATTGTCTGTTGCGTGGTACAATCACCTATTGTCCATTACAGTCAACCACCTATTGACTTTTGTCTTTCCAATGTCACAAAGCAACCAAATGTTGTTTGTCTCGTCCACAATATCTGGGATGTCTTCTATCACCTATTTGTGATGTCTCCTTTGTTGTATTCTCCGACTCCCGCTTCGAAGAATATTTTTTCACTTCAGCTCTTCAAATAAAATTTGTAAATTTTTGGTATGGAATTTGCAAAATCTGACCACACAGATATGTCTGGAATACTCCAAATAATTGGAAGGTACTATTAGATTGTCAAAATCAGACTTCAAATGGCTCAAATCTAGGAAAAACAATTTGGATGGTTCTGATCAACAGTTGCACCTCAACCGTGTCACATTGGAAAATTCCTTCTGATTCTCCGTACAATGACGTCAGAAATGCTTCAGCGGCTTGGCGACCTGGCGGCGCGACTCCTCTCTACGGCATGGCTTAGTTTGGCTCTAGATGACACCAGCAACGGTAATGACTGACGTCAGCGATAGTCATCTTCTTCGACAGAGTTGATTTTTCTATGCAACTTTGACTGGTCCATACAGCTTTGTTTTAACTTTGTTTTCAATGCGGTTTTTTCCACAATGATCATTTCGATGAGGCCTACATACTAGTATAATCCAAAGCTGATTTTGACAACTTTGATTTCTGGGAAAATTTGAAATCACCCTCTATTCTTCTCTGTTTTTCCGAAATTTTGGCGCAAACTGGCTCTTCTAGCTCTTCTCACTCAACTCTCACTGAGTTACCCCTCTCATACCGAAAGAGCTCCCCTCTCTGCCACAGAGGGTCAATCTCTCTTACTCTTTGAATAGAGCAACTCTTTATAACTCTCAAACTCTCTTAGAATCCAATCTCCCTGACTGGAGATGGTTTTTGTATCTCCCACTCCTGGAGATTACTTTTTTTCCTACTGTGTCTCAACTAATCTCACAACCTATCTATTTGTAAGCTAAACTAATAATCTGAACACACAATTTGAACACAAGAAAAACAAACAGCAGCTATCCAAATTCAAATTGAACTCCTTAGTTAGGAGCTTCTTCAGTCTTCTAGAGACTGCTCTTCAACTTGAACTTTACAGCCTCCAAATGCACATTGATAAAACTTCATGAATTCTCCAAAAGCTTCTAGCTTCTTCTCTTCTTCAAATCCAAATTGAATTCCTCTTCTTCAATTTGAAATTCTTTGGCACCTTCTTTTTCAAACTCAAATTGAGTTTGATTTCCAAAACCAAACAGTTTACACAACTATTGTTCTATTAGCCAAAACATAAGAAAGAAGATACGGTGGGACTCTTTCCATCCAAACACTTTGTTGCTCCACTTGGATAGCCATTGGAGCAAGCAAGTGAGCTGCCTTGTTTCCGTGTCATTTTTTTAGTATGTGAGCAAGAAGAAGATCGAAAATTTCGAAGAGCGCTCTTGACTCTTGAAAGGGTTTTTTAAAGTATTGTAATTTATAATTTTTGATTTATTTATTATTTGGGTATACTTTGAAGGGTAATTTAAATATATATATATATATATATATAAGATGTATTGAAAGTAAATTATAATCCTAAATAATTAAGGAGAATTTACGTCTAGATCTTAATAGGTGGATTTATTATCTAATAAGTCTTATAATAATTAATGACGTTTGTCATTAAACACTATTAAAAACCTTCACTAATTGTTTATTTTCAGTGATAATTTGAAAATTGTCACCAAAAAATCCCTAATTATAAGTTTTAGCGACAGTTTAAAAAACACGTCACAAAAAAAGTCACTAATTTTCAATTTTCAATAACAGTTTGAAAAATTCGCTACAAAAAAAATCACTAATTGTAAGTTTTAGTATCAATTTATAGAAATCATGACAAAAAAAAATCACTAATTGTCAATTTTTAGCGATATATATAAAAAAATAGTCACAAAAAATTATTTTTAGAGATAATTTTATTATGACTTATTTTCAATAAAATTTAATAAGAATTAAATTTAATTATTAGAATTTATTGATAGTTTATCCATAAAACTTTAACTGCAATAAGATTCCTTGTACGTAAAAAATAAAATAAAATAAAAAAGTATTGTAATTACAACACCAAGTGGGGCCAACTAGTTTATTGCAAAACAAATGTGAAAAAGAAAAAATTATACACAAACCACTTGTTAATCTCATCATTATTAATTCTGCTAATCAAACACGGTTTTATAGAATTGGACGGTTTAGTCTAGGTCTGTGGGCCTATCACGAAACTTATATGTTGACTTTTTGGATACACTTATAGCAATTTTTCTAGAGACAAATTTAATTTTGTTACAAAAATTATTTAGAGACTAAAATAATAATTTTAGGGAACAAAATAATTGATCGTAAAAAGTCTTATATATTATAGTGATCCGATTTCTTTAACTTTTAGATCTTATTATATAATTACTCATTAAAAAAAAATTAGAATAAATTAATTCAATAATTATAGCCACCCAATTTCATCGTATTAGTCCTAGTATAATTTAGAAGGCAATTCGTCTATTTACTAAGATAAATGTAGTTAAATCAGGTGACTATTTTATGCTGTCTATTCGACTATGGACAACGAAAAACTGACCAAGAAATTTATCACCAAAGCACAAATTTGGTTGGACTCACTCACCTCACTTAAAAAATATATATATATATATATATACAGCAATACTAGGTATCATGAAAACCTTTCATAAAAACAATTATGAAAGCTTTGTGATCCTTAGATTACACTTAGAATAAAGCACCACATACTAATCAAGGTAATCCAAGAATCATAAATTTTTCATGATCATTTTCATGAAAAAATTTTCATGATCCTTAACTTTTTCGATATATATATAATCGTGACAAGTGTGGTGATGCTATGGATTACGAATCTTTTTTCGCAAAAATCATCTTCAAGTATTTTCTAGTCGACCAGCTAAGTTTTTCCAGTCGTTTGGCAATAGGTTCGAGATGCTTTCGTAATATACTTTTTCGTTGGATTGGATCTAACAATTTCGTACTTTGAATGTATGCATGCATGCATGAGATTGTGTGTAATGTAACGGGCAGCAAACTAAGTGATGGATTATATGGTATAACGAAGATTTTTTTTTTTTTATTAGCAAAAGGAAAGCTTTATTGATGAAAAAACATACAGAGTATGATAACATACATCAAAGATTATAACACAGATTATAACAATAAGTGGAAGCATTTAATTACATACCTCTCTCTGTTCTCCAATAAGTTCTCCAGTTGTAGTGGATCAAAGACATAATAATGCAGTCTCAGATTTATTTTGTTTTCAATTTGTTGATACATCGGAGGCCGTAGCTTGTACCGGGCTATTCTTCTGTATGCTAGGAAAGACTTGAACTTTCGATCTCTTAATATGGTGTGATGATCAGCTAGTTGTCCCAGACCCAGTTGGTCAATGCACTTGATCAGATTCTGATTGTACTTAGTTTTGCAGATACATCCTCACTACTGCTGACAATATATATATATATATATGCAACTAACATATTTATACTGTTTGAATTTGAAGATGCAGTTTGGTGCATAGTTTCAGGAAGTAATTCTTTAACCTTAAATTGTTTCAGTGGCTTGGCTTACTGTTTTTGGTGATTTTTTTATTAATTAATTTTTGTTTTTTAGTGAATTTTTTAAATTACAGGAACCGAACTGGAAAATTAAAAAATAAATAAAAGAAAAGTTTTTAAAAGAAAAGTTTAATAAAAACAAACAAAAAAAAGTCAAAAATAGTATACTCGTTTGCAAAATATTTTGGCTTTTTAAAGTTTTTTCTTTGGGAATTTTTTGTAAAAATATTTGCATTTTTAAATATGTCTACGGATTGGGGAAAAAAAATATATATATAATATATATTCACATGATTAAAAAAAAAAAAAAACTAAGATTAAAAAAAATATGACTTATTTAGATTATTCCAAACAGCTCTAAAAGAATATTAAATGTAATAGTGACACCATCTTACATGATATAACCGGCCAATAAAAACCAATGAATAGATTAAGTGGAAAAATCTTGTTTCCTATTAACCCAACATTATTGTGGCCCATACTATAAAATGAAATCGCTCACCGTAATAGCTTCACATTTTCATCCAATAAATTATATATATTATGAGAAATAATAATCACATTAGTAAATTTTGATTTGTTAGTCAATAGTTAACCGATATAATATGATGAATGAAAATTGAGATTTAAAGCATTAGGAGGTTTCTATCATTTTTAAAAAGTTAATTACATTTTTTATAGGGGAAATTACCCTCTAGTCGTAGCTTTAAAAAATTATTACATATTAATGAATTTTTTTTTTATTTTTAATTAATATTTTCTGACACCACTACGTTGTTATTTACCCTTTTTTATACCCAAAATATGAGTATGTGAAAAGCATTTTTAACTTAAGGCCTCTTTTGCGGAGTTTGACTTTTAGTTTAAAAGTCAAAAAATTATTAAAAAATTAAAAAAATCAACAAAATATATGTATAAAAAAATTAAAGATTCTCATTTCTCTATACTTTTTGTATTTTTTTCGTAAAAAGTCAAAAAGTCATTCCAAATATACTAGTTTTTTATCTCATATTTTAGTTAAAAAAGCCCAAAAAATTACCAAAATAATCTGTTGTTAGTGTAAATTTACAAAAATAATTATAGATTAACAAAAAATTTATCAATATTAATAATTAAACTTAAAAGTTTTTCAATGTTTTTGTAATTATTTTTTTTCTGTATACATTGGGTTGTAATTATCCCTAAAAAAATGTCCAAGCAAATGTGACTGCACTGCATAAATAAATTTCAAACCTATTTCGTACTTCATCTTTTAATCATTTTTTTTAGTTAAATTTATTTTATCTCATCAGGTTTTTGTAGCTGGAGCACTTTACTCTTTGTAGTTCAAATATAAGCAAAAAGTTCTCATATAATTTTAGACTAAAGTGTCACCATTAATTTTTCCATCCAAACTAACGGAAAGTATATCACACACATAATTTTTTATAGTGAGTTTAGTTTCTGAAAAAATAAAGTGAAATTAATACAACAAAAAGATAATTTTACTTCCATTTTATCCAAAATTAAAATATAATAAAGAATTAATCTAAAATATAAATATAATTAAGGACTGATTTAATACATAATTAAATAAAAATATAAAATAAACAATAATTAGGAATTTATCTAAAATATAATTAAATTAAAATTAGATTTAAAACTTAGGAATTACAATAAATAATTAAATATTTTGAATTAATTGTGATCTAAAACATAATTAAATTAAAATTAGAAAAAAAATTAAGATTTACAATAAATAATTAAGAATTTATAATTAATATTAGACATTATAAATTATGTGTATGAGAGAGAGAGAGAGAGAACAAAAAAGGTATAGGGGTTTGAGCATATTACAATCATTTCACGTCTATAGTTAACGGCTACACTTTAATCTAAAATCACATGAGAATTTTCTGACTATATTTGAATCATAAGAGGCAAAGTATTCTAACCCTAAAGCACAAGAGAATAAAATAAATTTTGCTCTTTTTTTTCTCGTTATTAAATGGGCAACTAATAGTTGTTTTTTAATTTTTTGAAAATAAAATAAAATCAAGAATTCGTTTAATTTTGTTGAAATGACAAAATAATTGAACAACCAATAGATAATTGTCACATTTTAATTTAAATTTTAGAAAATTTTAAAATCAACAAATTTAGTTGAGGGTTTTAAAGCTCTCAGATCGCCCTCTTTTTTTCCTTTTTTTTTTTTCCCCTTCTTTCTTTTGAACAAACATTGCCTCTTGTTAAAACCTTACTTTACAAGCTTCATTTGGGAAAAAGGTTGGGTTGGGTTGGGTTGGGTTGGGTTGGGTTTGAGATTATTTTAGTCACAAAAAAATAAAATAAGTTTTTTAGTTTAATAAAACAAAATATCACATCCAATCCATAGTTATTACATTATTTCTCTCACAAAAAGTCAAAAAAATCTTTCTCAAACAAGACTTTTTAGCCTCAAGTTAAAAAAATTAAAAAACTAAAAGACAACCCACTACCCAAACAAACCCCACAATATACAGAGAGATAGATAGATGTGTTTATCTAAACCCGCTTGTTGTGTTGTGCCAAGAAATCAAGATTAGTTCCCTACAGCCAACCACTATAAAATAGAGGACGGGGCTTACCTCTAATCCATAATTTCGACTCAAGAAATATTATTTAGTTTTGTGAGATTTATAATAGATTTCGTTTGATAATTTGAATAATTTATTTTGTAGAGTTTTTCGTGTATATTATGCACACAAAAATTAGGTCAGTTTGATAATCGTAATCTATTTAATTTATTACGTTTGTCATTAAAAAAATAAAAGAAATGATTTATTTTTAAAAATACACTTATCGTTCATTATATATATATATAAATTTAATAAATTAAATAGATTATGACTATCGAAATAACTTAATTTTTTTTTATAAATAATATGTGCAAAAAAATCTTACAAAATAAATAATTTAAATAATTGAAACAAAACCTAATAAATCTTACATATTCGAATAACACTCTGCAATCTAAATTATAAATTATGAACTAGAACGAATCTAACTCCTAAAATATAATACATTTGTACTTTTGTCAAGCCTTCTTTAAGTCAAAATTATTTAAGACTTGAAAAGGTCATACGGCCGCCAATAAGTTAACAACTTATGGAATGCCCATCTATCAAGAAGAAGGCCAGCAAGTTGACTCAAAAGTCAACATTTTTCACAGTTTTTTTTTTTTTCCCCCCTATAAATGTAATTCTTCCATTATAATTACCGGCATTGCCTTAAAATAAAAAATAAAAATGAAAGAGTAAGATCCTATTAACATGTGCCCTTAGCGTACATATTTAGAAAGTAATAAATAATTTGAACAACTTCTATTTGTACGAGGAAGGTGAAACAAAAGTGAAAATAAATTTAATATTTTTGAGAAATTAATTTTTTTTTTTAGAGCATCTCTAATGACAAATGTTATAATAGTATTATCATTACTATAATTTGGCAATGAATAGTAAAAAATAGTAGAATTATAGTAATGATGTTCTAATGATCAGACACTATTTTAACAAAACCAAATACAAAAACTAGTGTGTTCAGGACAACTATCTAATCGTTCGAGCGATCATCTGGCCAGTCGTCCCGAATACACCAATTTCTATGTTTGGTTATGCAGAAATGACGATTTTGCAAAAATTATCTATTTTGCTAGGAGGGAGAAACGGAGGGAAATAGTTGGTTTTGGCTGAGTTGGTGAATATGGCAACTGTCAGAACTCGTGTTAAATTTGACATAAACTTTGGTATTTACCAAATTTGACAGCTGTCATATTCACCATTGGAGCACCACTGCTGTTATATTATAGTAATGACAGCTCTAATAACAAATCATTGGAAACGCTCTTACATGAACAAAAGTAGTCCCATTTTTGTGTAATATTATGGTGTTAAAATAAATAAATAAAAATAAAAATAAAAACTATAACTTAGTGTTTGTTTCTTTTTAAGGTACTAACACAGTGAGCCCCTCAAAATATTTATATTGCAAAATAAAACTTTCTAATTGCAAAATATTTGTATTTGGTTGATTTTTAAAAATTAAAATTTAGTTTGATAAAAAAATAAATACAAAAAAAAAAGAGGATATTTTTAAAATTTTCAAATTACTACTTTCTCAAAAAGAGAATATTATATAAAAATAATCAATGTTTATTTTTTTTTTATCAAAATATTTTCTATTTTTTCCAAAAAAATAATTCTAAAATTCAACCAAATTAAAAGTGTATTTTAACAAACCCAAATCAGAATTTCATCAAAAAATAAAAAAAATAAAAAAAACTAACACAACCATGAACAAAAAATAGTTCTTTACTTCATATGGACGAGTGGGTGAAAAGAAATATTTTTTTTTTTTTTTTTTAAAAAGGTACAAAAAATAAGAATTGTGATGCCAAGAGGTCAAATGAAAAGAAAATAAAAAGGCCATTGTGGTCTTATTATAAAAATATTTATTGAGTTCGAAAAGGTTTTTAAAACTTTTTATTCTTTCTATATAAGTGGGTGTAGTTATTCTTATTTAATGCTTCTTTAACATATGCACATATGTTAAGAACAACATTGATTTAGTCCTCTAAAATGGTAGTATTAATGCCAACTTTAATGAGCTGACAGTGCAAGAAAAAAAAATAAAAATAAATAACAAAGAAAAGCCAAACTATCACATCAGTGGTGGGGTCTATATAGTGTCACATCATTAGTGGTGTATTAGTGGTGTTAAATTAGTGGTTTAAAGCATTTTTCTGTTAAGAAAAGCCAAAAAAGTAATTATTGGACGGGTAACATACCAAAGGAAAATGTTTTAGAGCTCTAAAACAGCTCTAATTTGTTTTTTTTTCCCACTATAATTTGTGTTTTTCCTTTTTTTTTTCCATTTTTTTTTACCACCAACTGTATAAAGCTCTCTTCATTGCCGCATACCAAAACCTTAAGGTCATGTTTAATTCACAAGACTAATAGTGAAGTATTAATAATCCTATTTAATTAGTGTGGTATTCATTATCCAATTGGATTAATATCTATTGAATTAATAATCACACCCCTACCCCATTACTAATAATCCTACAAATTTGTTGGATTAATTATCCATTGGATTAATAATCCTAAACCAAAATGTTAAAACAAATATAGGATAATTGGGCCCACGGATTAATAATCTCAATCCCATACTCTAATCCACCTAATCAAACATGCCCTAAAAGTAACCTCAAGAATAAGTGAGAAATGAAACATTTACTAATGCAATTAATTCGGTCTAATGCAATTAATTATTCTACACTTGTGTTGTTATCATTCGGTAGTGCTACATGCACCAATTAGTATACTAACTAATATATCAATACTAGTTATGACATTATTATTGATCTCACTGATTATACAAATTACAAATATCAAAAATTTCTTAAATTATGTTACATCACCAATTGGTAGTTAGTACATTAACCGATACATATAACATTATTCATTATCATTTTAATAATGCAATTAATTCACAGGAAGTGTAAGTAAAAAAAAATAAAAATGAGTGAGTTTGTGCACAGTTTGAGTTTGTGCTTGAAGTTGAGGAAAATCCTATACAAGTCCTTTCACAAATATTTTCTTGAAAGAAATACTTTTTCACAAATCTAATTTTGTATTTTAGACGTAATCATAAATATTTTTACAAATTTGCGGATGATTATTTTAAATTTTTATGATATCTCCCCATGCATAAATCACTAGATCAATTAAGCACCATCATCGCCACATTGTTAAATTCGGTCTTGCATATTTGGCCTAAGTTCCTCATAAATTTTAACATTTTATTTTTGAAATTACAATTTATTTATACACAGACAGAATGTCCTCCCCATTTTTACATCATTTTAATACTACTATATTTAATTATAATTTTTTGAGAATTTTTTTATTGTCTTTGTTATTCTTTTCTTCATCCCTATTAAAAGCACGACTATTTTTTGAGAGATTGACCAATAAGTTTCGTATTTTGAACTGTCATTTAGCTCTTTTAGATGTATAATGATTCATTTGCCCGTCACATTAGAGTGTCACATTTGGAAAAAATATACTAAAATTTTTTTTAGTGTTACATCATACCCGTCACGTTAGAGTGTCACATTTGAGAAAAGTACACTAAAATTTTTTAATTTTTTTGGAGTGTCACATCATATCCGCCATGTTAGAGTATCACATGTCACGTTTGGAAAAAGTACAATAAGAAATTTTTAATTTTTTTAAGAGTATCACATCATACCTATCACGTTGTCACGTTTGAGAAAAGTATACTAAGGAACTTTTATTTTTTTTAAAGTGTCACATCATACCTGTCATATTGTCACATTAGAAAAAAAAATACACTAAAGAGTTTTTATTTTTATTTTTTGAAATGTCACATCATACCTGCCACGTTGTCACATTAAGAAAAAGTGCACTAAAGAAATTTTTTTTTTTTTTTTTGAGTAAAAATTTTAGAGTGTCATATCATACCCGTCACGTTGTCACATTTAAGAAAAGTACATTAAAAAGTTTTTAATTTTTTTAGAGTGTCACATCGTTGGAGTGTTACATTAATACCTACCACATTAAAATATCACATCATACCTATCATATTAATAAAAGGATATAGCTGTCCACCAAAACACTACCAAAATTAAAAATAGAATCACACGAAAAGAAACTCTCCACTAACAGAACTTAACTAATCAACAGAAAAAATTTCGAACTAATTAGAATATTTACTTGTGAGATAGAATTTATTGGTAAATATCCCTCTTTTTTTTTTTCTTTATCCATATATCCTTGTGTTTTTGCTTTGGTTATGCTAATAATCCCCAACATTTGGACTATCGTTGTTTAATCCCTTAGTGATGGTGTATATGTTTCTTTCCTCATCCATTTGCTACAACTAAATTACTCAAAAGGCTTACATCTCAACCCACCCCACAAATAAATATTGCATGTAGGGCTGATATTACGTAATAATATTACTATTCAGTAAATATTAGCAATTACGATATTATTAAGTTAATGAGAAATTATTTAATATTTTTGTAGTAAGTCTAAGTGATGTTCCAAATAAATAGTTATTAGTTTAAATTATGAAACCTATTATTTTTGTTTTAAAGTTTTAAGAGACAAACTATTGAAGTGTCAACTTATGAAAGAAATAGAGCAATACTCCAAAAGACAGACTTAGCTTTTTATTAGCTAATAACATTACAGAAAAGAGGTGGATTGCCTCCCTTAGACTCTTGGAATCTATTATAGGTCTCGTTCCGTTGATTTGAATCATTCATTTTGTCAAGCACTTATGTATATCATCCATACGAAAAATTATATTGATCCAATAATTATAACATATTTTTATCACATTTGTCACCAAAAAAATGAAATGGCCTATTTTTAAAAACACAATTATCTTTTATTCTTTTGGTACCAAACACAATAAATTAAATATATTATAATTATCAAATCGGTCTAATTTTATTTATACATGAAGTACCTGATAAAATAAATAATTCAAATTATCGAAACGGGACCTTATAGACTTACACAATGCCCTTCAATCCTAGACGTTTATGTCTCCCTATATAAAATAATGTCATCATTACATTTAAGAATTTTTTTTTTTCTTCTTAAAGCACCCCCTTTAACTTTTTTTTTTTTTTCGTAGAACAAAAAAAAAAAAAATGCTCCATAAGAATATCATAGCATCCGTGAATCTTAATCCCAAAATAACTAGTTGTCAATCATATTTAACCTAATACATAAGAAAAGATCCACCACTAAAACACCTAATAAAACTCATTCACGCGCTACAAAAATGATCAAATATTAACGGAAATGTTTGAGAGCTCGAGAGAGTGGCTCGAGAAATGGCTCGAGAGAGGAGAGAGAGAGAAAGAGAGAGGGAGAAGAGAGAGGAGAGGAGAAGAGAGGAGAGAGGGAGAAGAGGAGAAGAGGAGCTCACGCCGAGGAGGAGAGAGGAGAAGAGGAGAAGAGGAGAAGAGGAGCTCACCGGCGTCGCAGCTCCCCACCCCGGCGTCGTCGCAGCTCCCCACCCCGGCGTCGCAGTCCCGCCGTAGCTGCTCCTCGTTCGTCGCTGCTCCTCGCCGATCGTCGCACCACGCCACCGCCACCGCCTCGCCCTGCCTCCTCCTCCAGCAGATTTATGGCCCCCTCCCCTCCCTCCTCCTCCCCTTCCCTCCTCCTCCTCCCTTCTCTTCTTCTCCCTCCTCCTTCTTCTTCTTCTTCTTCTTCTTCTTCTGAAACTGAAACGAAAACCAGAAAAAAAGAAAAAAAAAAAAAAAAAAACAACAACATCAAAACGACGTCGTTTTCGACACCAAAACGACGTCGTTTTGGTGTCGAGCCACAGTCTCGAGCTACGTAGCGGGGTCGAAATATTAATTGAAGTACAGTGCTCGTAACTCTGCAGAGAGAGAGAGAGAGTGCACCGCTTAACTGAAATTCCAATTCACCACCAAAATTCATTCAAAATCTTGGCAGGATCAAAAGCTCTCTCTAATTAAGGTGATTATTCAGTATTTTCGGGTGATATTTGATTCACAAAATTAATAGTGAAATATTAATAATCCTATTAAATTAGTGTGGTATTCACTATCTAATTGGATTAGTATTCATTGGATTAATAATCTCACCCCTACCTCATTACTAATAATCCTACAAATTTATTGGATTAATGATTAATAATCCAAAACCAAAATGTTAAAACAAATATAGGATAATTGGGCCCACGGATTAATAATTTTAATCCCATGATCTAATCCACCCAATCAAACATGCTCTTGGAGTATGAATACGTGATACTCCATAAAGTTTTGATTGGTGGAGAAGCGTAAGGGCTCACAATTTATATTAGGAATGAAAAAACAACATAAAACTAAGTAATGAATGAGTGACTTAAAATATGACCACGTAATATTCTAAAAATATTAAATAATTTTCCCTCTATAACACACACACACACACACAGCTGTCCCGGGATCCTCTCCACAGCCTAATCTGACTTTATGCTTGAAATTGCAACTTGATGATCCCACAAACAGCTCACCCGTAGAGGTTTCACTCTCCCCTATACAACTCCCCGGGACAGTTGAATTGTGAGATTTACTCATGATGTAGTTTTATTATTCATTATTAGTAATATTTTATAATAATGGAACATGACTGTTATATTAAAGACGAAATTATACTAATACTTTTTGTATTCTGATTCTTATATTATTTTGATGTTTGTAATTTTAATTATATTTTTTTATTTTGTCTCTATTTAATCTGATTGACAACAAACATTAATATTCTTTATGAAAAATGCGCTCATGAGTAATATGTCATATTTAAGAGATAAATAAAAAAGAAATGATTTGGTAAGTTATCAGAGAAAAGAAAGAAAAGATTGTGATTACTTTTCCTTTTATTTGAACAAATTAGACAAAGAAAAAAAAAAAGAAAAAAAAGAAGAAAGAAATGATATCAATTTTTCTCTTATCTTATTCGGTTAAGCTATATAAAAGAAATGATATGATATGATGTTATATTACCAAATTAACCATTTTATAGGTGTTAGTCTTGTTATTTGTTCTATATCTAAAATGATAGTTTTGGTATTATAACAAAATAATATTTAATTGGAGTTGTGAGAGAAATGTGTCTCTCTCCAAACCTTTTTTTTTTTTTCATTTCTTTCCATTTCTCTCCTATATAGTAATCCAAATAAGGGATTGAAATCCATTTCTCTCCATTTATTTTCTTTTCTCTCCAAATTACTCAAACAAAACGAAATGTTGGGGATAAATTGTAAACTTGCTCAACTAAGTAAGTCAACATTAACTAATTTGATAAACATTTTTCGTCAAAAACTCTAATCAGCATTGTTAATTGGACTAAATTGATATAAAATTTAAAATTAAGGTCAAAATTGAGTTAATTAAAAGTGTAGAGACAAAATGACACAAAGAGCAAAATGCAGAGACTATTAGTGCAATTTACCTTATATTAAATTTTTAGTTTTGGTACAAGCTATAAAATATAAGGTTGACTTATCTCAAGTTCAAATTTAACTATGAGAGAATTGTATAGACCCATAAAACCCACTATAGGTTCCATTTTGATTATTCGATACATTCATTTAAAGAGTTCTTCGTGTATATCATCTATGAAAAGATTTAGATTGATCTGATAATTGTACCATTTTTATTTTATCGCATTTGTCTTTAAAAAAAACAAACATAAAACAATTTTGTTTTTCAAAATAAATGAACTATTTTTTTTAGACAAACGCAATAAAATAAAATAAAATAAAAATATGATAATCAAATTGATCAAATTTTTTTTTATAGATGATATATATAAAAGGAAAAATAAATAGTTTAAATCATTAAAATAGAACTCATAATAAACCGCACAAGTTAAGACATAACACAATCAAATTCAGATTTAAACTTGAATAAACAAAATTTTACAATATTTATTAGTAGTTCAATTTTTTATTTTAAATTCTATCTAGTCATACACATTCTATATTAAAATCTGTGATCCATTTCTGTCCATTGACTTGTTCTTAAATTTTTACTCAACACATGGAACCCCAGACCTTGATTTATGCAACAGCAGATTCCTCACTATGATGGCCTCCTGCCATACAACAACCACTTGTCCCCCGCCAACCGCACATGCACCCACTCAATTCCCTATTCCACTTCAACTCATTCAAATATTTCCTCCATGTGTCCAAATTCTATTTCTATTCCAACTAAGGGTGAATTTGGAATCAAACTAAAAAAATTATAGTTTTTTTTTTAATTTGTTTATCTTTTGTATTTTTATTTTTTTTTAGTAAATTGTTCAAAAGTCAAATTTAATGAGGGTATAAAATATTAGATCCAGTGAATTTTTTTTGCTGATGAGAGGTTCATCCTTTGTGAAAAGTCATTTTGTAGATTTTGGAAGACATTGTTTTCAATTTTACTCCTTAAATTATCTGTTAACTTTTTTATATGTTGATTTTTTTTTACTATTTGTTCAAATTTTTATCTATCCATCTAAAATTATATCTATCTATTCAAATTATTTTCTATCTATTCAAATTTATATCTATCTACTGAAAATTTCCCCTTATCTATTCAATTTTTTCTTATCTGTTCAAAATATGTGGGTTTCTCTCTCTATCTGTTTAAAATATGTAGGTTTCTCTCTCTATCTGTTTAAAAATACAAAAGTCTGATTTAGTTGTATAAAATTTCACAAACTCATTTTCTATTTGTTGAATTATCTATTGCAACAACAACACGCTAACAAATCACACACACACACACACAGAGATATCTATATCGTTCTAAGCCTATCTGCCAACACACATACAAACACACACAAACAAATATCTATATCAATATCTTCTTTAGAGCCATTCAGCTTTCTAGGCCTTGGAATTCCAGGAGTCAAATTATCAACATCATCTTCTCTTGGCCTCAGCGAGTCCTTGGGAGACTCTCAGCGAGTCCTAACTTGGTTTAACCTCCAACAAAATTTAGAGATCAAAATTCCTAAAGAAATGAAGACTAATTCGCAAATGATTATATGTAAGTCAATACATCATCAAAATTGCACAAGATCTGTTACAAGAAAACTAGAAAATGAAATTGAAGAGAGATCAATGTAATCACTAATCAGATCAAAGTGAATTTACGAACATTTTAATAAGCACTAGCTTGAAATTGAACAAAATTAAAGTACCTGAGGCTAATTTAAGGAACAGAGAACACAAAAGAGTTTGTCAACAAATCAGAGACTATTACAAAGTAAAGAGAATAAGATCTAAGGCTCACCTTCAAAAGAGGAAGCTTGTTCAAATGTGAATCAGAGAGAGAGGGGGAAGAATGAGAAGGAAATCAAATCTGAGCAAAGAGACAAAGTGAAGAGAGGTGGGTTGTGGTGTACCTCGTCAGAATATCAATCTCTGACATCAAGTCTATAGCGCCTCGAAAATATAACAATAAAATCATCTCACAACATTTATTAAATAATAACACAATTCTAAATATAATATCCTTTCATTCATATGATTCCATTGTACGAAAAGGTAACACATGTAGTTATACATTCATAAGTCCTAACCCTAAATCTATAGCATGTGTTACAAACTAGTGTTGTGAAAGAAAAGTTAAACAGATTTATAAATGTCGTAATGGCTACAACTTTCTAAGACGATACTTGGTAACAACAAAAGTGAGTTTGAAATTCAATACAAATAAAGCCCTAGGCTTGCACAAAATGAATACAACAAAAACAAAACAAGAGACTCTCAGCTCCAAGTCCTCCCAAGCTATAACCTTGGAGAAGGCATATCATCAACACCTGAAAATGGTTTTCTATATAGGGTAAGCCAAAGCCTAGCAAAGATACTCTAACACAGTGTATGAATCTTAACAAAGTTATAAGGTGAATGCATGTGCAATGCTCGTGCCAAAACATTTTATATCTCTTTCTAAAACCGTGCAATGCTAGATTATATCATAATTTATGAAATCACTTTCTTTACAATAGAAAATAGGGCAGTGGATACAATACTAGAAATCTCTAGGTACATGTCTGCAAGTAGACTATATAAACACTACCAATTACCATTTTTACCGGTACTGACCGGAATGCTCGGAACCTAACCGCGCAAGTTTCTAGACTTTCACCAAAGACACACAGGCTAACAATAATACCATAACCACACCCCCTATCTAGATTCACCAAGGTATTCACCTTTTTTTTCTCAAAACAATATACATTTTCAATGTGTTAAGTATGCAACAATGCTCAATGCAAATGGAGGAGAAATTAGTTTTAATTCTCCTAATTCTCATGCAACTTCTATAACAATCATAGCTAGCCTCCACCGATAGCCCAAAACAGGTATCTCTAAACAGATAAATAATTTCCAATAAAAATAATCTTTCCAAAAATTTCAAGATGGGAGTGATACTGCATATCCAACGCCACCACCACTATCATCATCATTCTAATTTCATAAAATCCAACATCATTTCCATTTTCTCTTTACAAAATCAAATATTCACATTTTAGGACAAAATCCCATTTTCTTCATAAATCAAATCCAAAGGAAAAATCCATCATTTTATCACAACTCGACCACATTTTCAATTCCATAACCATTTTCAAGGATCATTTGAAAACCTCTATTTTGATTTCAAAACCAAAACCCTAGATTTTTATCCAAAAATCCCCAAATCACAATCTTGTCTAGAAAAGCAAATAACTAAGTTAAAAATCATACTAAAGTACGGAGAATCCCTACCTTAAAGTGAGAAGACAAGGAAGAGCAAGGGTTGAAGCTCGACGAAGCTGAAAACGAATTTTGTTCTGATCAAAAAGAAGCTCTAAGGGAGCTCCACCCTTTTTCCCAAAGGACAATGGTGTAGAAACCAACGGATGATAGTGTATTTGAGGTTTAAAGATGGTTTCTAGAGAGAGAGGAAGAAAATCTGGATTTTTGGAATGTAGAGAGAGAGAGATGAGACAATGACTCAAAAAGTGAACTTTCGAAACTGATATACACGCAGACTGCTCAAGCGACCAAAACACCGCTTGAGCAATCATACGCAAAAAGTGAGACTGCTCAAGGAAACAAAGTGACCGTTTAAGTAAAGAACACCGCCTCCTAATACTTTTGCAGCCCTGCAAAAGTATTGAGAGTTCGCAAAGACCGCTTGAGCTAAGATCGCTCGAGCGCAAGAAACACCGCTCGAGCGAAGAAAAAACACTCCTAGTACTTTTGCAAACCTGTAAATATACTAGAAGTTCATAAAGACCGCTTAAGCGACCAAAGGACCGCTCGAGCGAACTGACCAAAATATGGGCAACAATTCTATTGAAAAACAAACTCCCAACTTGTTTCAACGCAACCACAATACTCAAACAACCCAATTCAACAAGGAATAAGATGAACAAAGATATAAACAACCAAGTAAAACAAGGAATCCAGACTCCAAAATAATAAACGGGTCGGGTCTAAACCGAAATCGTTATAGAGTCTCTGCCAGTTCGAGAGAGAGATAGAGAAGAAAGAGAAAAAGAAGCTCAGTAGCGATGGCGATGGCAATGCAGCAGTGTCGGCAGTGCCAGATCTGAAGTCTTAGACGACCAAAATTGAAGAGAGAGAGAAAGTGTGATCTCGACTAGATCTGGACTAGATCTTGACTTTCCAGCCAAATCTCGACATTGAGCATGATCTTTCCAGTGGTGGATGAGGAGAAAGAGAGGAGGAGGAGAGAGATGGAGAAGATGGAAAATGTGGAGGGCAGAGTAAGAAACGATGGCAATATGGTGGTGTCGAGAGGGAAGGACGCTGATGGTGGTGTGGAAACGGTGGTGGTTGTATCGGAGATGAAGAGAGAAGAGAAGATGGTAGTATTTTGACTATGTTTTGCACCGTATAACATATATAAATATATATATATATATATATATGAGTAGCTTGGTCATTTTGTATGAGCTTGTCCTTATGGAAAAAATATTTTAGGGTGTTGACCTTTGGACAGAGAAAATTCCAAATTTTGATTTATAGATTGAGTGCCTTTTTTTTTTTTTTAATTGTGTTAAAATTTTTACTTTTAAAAAAATTGAAAAAATCTAAAAAAGTTTTTGGACTTTTTTTTTCCATAGTTTAAAATTTTTTACTTGTTTAGTCTAATAGAACCTAAAATTGTAAGTGATCTGAGCTGAAATGTTACACTTTGAGACTCCCTAACTTATGTTTTTAGTCTTTTAGCTTATGATATTTGATATAATAAAGTGTTTTTCTTCCTCTTCAAGTTAATATCACTCCGGAGACGAAAAGATCACAAAAAGAGGCAAAATCCGCAACTGAGTAGATCCGTTCGAGCGGAATTCACAATCCGCATGAGCGGATTTTCCTTAATCAAGTTTCACCTTTGAGTTAATCCATATGAGTGGAATACTTAAATTGCACGAGCGGATTTGCCTCGTTTTGCATGCGCACATTTTTTACTCAAAATTGACTAGAGGTGATAAAAGGAGGTTTTGGGCAGTTGTTTTACAATCTGAAACCCTAGAGAAAAAGGCTAGAAGCCAGAGAAAGAGAACAATCATCAATCCATGGCATTCTCTTCAAGCTTTGAAGTATTCAACCTCTCCATAAGAGGCTAAGCTTTCCTCTTAGGATCGAGATGAAACTCTAATAAAGTATAATGTAATTTTGTACATTAATTCTAGTTTTTCTTTGGAATTAGATAATTGTTGTATAATCGTTTTATATCTTTATTCAAATAATCTTTTTATTCGATTTATGTATTCGATTTCTGTGATTGAGAGTGCATGATCATACAACTGTTTTATTGTGACACCCGAATTTTTAATTTAATACCATGATTATATTAATTACTTATGAATAGGAAAAAATATATATATATGTACGAGCACGAAATAATCACTACAAAAAAAAGAGTTTTTTGCGACGGGAGGCGGCCGTCGCAAATGCTCAGGAAGCCGTCGCTAATACTTTTTGCGACGGTAATTTGGCTTTTTGCGACGGTAAAGGGGGGTCGCGACAAAGGGGGTTGCAAAAGAGCTTTAGCGACGGTAAGTGCCGTCGCCATTAGTTTAAGCGACGGGAGGGTGCCTTTTTTGCGACGGCACTTTTTCTGTCGCCAATAATGGAAGAAAATATCAGTTTTCGCGACGGCAAATAGTTCCCGTCGCTAAAAGTGGGTTTTTGAGACGGCAACATTACCGTCGCTAAAACTCTGGCAGCTTATAACTATTGGCGACGGCAACGTCTACCGTCGCTAAAGGTCTCTTGTCAATTACAATTTCACAGCTTTTGCGACTGTATTGGTGCCGTCGCAAAAGCCTATTACTGTTTTTTGCGACGGGTTCGTATGCCGTCTCAAAAAAAAAAAAAAAAAAAAACCCTGTTGAGAAATTATTAAAAAAAATTAAAAATAACCTGTATTAAATAAAAAAATAATTATAAAAAAATCCAAAAATTACAGAATAATATAAATACATTATAAACAAAAGTTGACAAATAATGAAAATTAATAATATTGTTCCATTCATAACAATACATAAATAAAAATTCACAACAATAAAAATTATGCCACTACACAACGTCGCATAATACATACATAATGTTGCTCACAAATTTAAATAACATAAATCAAAATCAAAACCAAAAGTTTTCGTCTTCATTCGTTCGTGGGTTACAAAAACAAAAATTGTTCATAATCTTTATACGCCCGCATTCCAGAAGAAGCCAACTGCTACTCAGGAAATATCTGAAAAAAAGAAGATAAAAATAATTAAAAACCATATAATGGTGTTAATATTTTCATTACAGAAAAAAAAAAAAAAATTGACTACTATATAATTAGAAAGATATATAGTTTAGTAAATAATTTTGACTGGACCGAAATCCGGCTCTAACTCCCAAACCGGGAACCCGATTCGAGCCCCGTCTTCTCCCACAAGTCTCTCGTGCCTAGGCGGTCGTGTGTGCCAAGTTTCGTGCTAAACCGACGCCGTTTGGTGATTTTGGGGCGTTAACGCCTCGAATTCAAGTTTCTTAAGGAAGTAGGTTTCCTAAAGTGAAATCCGGCTCTAACTCCCAAACCGGGAACCCGATTCGAGCCCCGTCTTCTCCCACAAGTCTCTCGTGCCTCAGGTCGTGTGTGCCAAGTTTTGTCCTAAACCGACGCGGTTTGGTGATTTTGGGGCATTAACTCCTCGAATTCAAGTTTCTTAGGAACTAGTTTGCCTAAAGTGAAATCCGGCTCTAACTCTCAAACCGAGAACCCGATTCGAGCCCCGTCTTCTCCCACAAGTCTCTCGTGCCTAGGAGGTCGTGTGTGCCAAGTTTTGTCCTAAACCGACGCGGTTTGGTGATTTTGGGGCATTAACTCCTCGAATTCAAGTTTCTTAAGGAAGTAGTTTGCCTAAAGTGAAATCCGGCTCTAACTCCCAAACCGGGAACCCGATTCGAGCCCCGTCTTCTCCCACAAGTCTCTCGTGCGTAGGAGGTCGTGTGTGCCAAGTTTCGTCCTAAACCGACGCGGTTTGGTGATTTTGAGGCGTTAACTCCTCGAATTCAAGTTTCTTAAGGAACTAGTTTGCCTAAAGTGAAATCCGGCTCTAACTCCCAAACCGGGAAGTAGTTTACCTAAATTACATATATATATATATATATATTAACTCGCTGTGCTGAGTAGGGAAAAAAATTTACAATGATGATATGACATGATTATGGATACATGATATATTACTCAGTAATTATTATATAAGTATAATAACAAATCTCACTATATGTAAATGTGACAGGTACACATTATATTAAAATAGAGAATTTCATTTTAATAGTAAAATTCAACATCTTAAAGGCTGATTCATCAAAAACACAAAGATATTAATAAAAATTTTAAAACAAAAATAAAAATAAAAACCAAGTAATACTTCGTGGAAGATTAAATACTGACCTCATGCTCTTGTTGGAAGGAGCCCAATCTATTCTCTTTTGAACCCTTGTACCAAAATACAAATAAATATGAGAGACTAGATTATTTGAGATTTAAATCTGAGGATACATCATACTTTTCAAGAATAACAAGGAACAAGCAGAACCTTTGAAGGAACACAACTAGGCCGAGGCAATTTTAGGTGAGATCCAGCACTCGGTTGGAGTTCAGTCAGAGAAAGCTAGCATTAACCAAGGGAGATGAGTCATCAAAACATATATTATTACAAAACTAATAATTGCAATTATAAAAGTAGCAGTAGTCATTCACAAAAACAGTTCGCAACTTAGAACTGTTGCTCTGTTGCTCACCGTTGTTAACAAAAATGAAAAAAAGGAGGCAACACTAGAACTCAAACATATATATACTTCTAAATTTACCTTGTTAAAAAGATCAACTGGTGGATTATGCTGACCCCTCTTTTCTGTATGGAAATTAAATTCCTGTAAAAAAATCAAAAGATGACATAATGAAATAATTATATTTTGAATTATCAATCTCAAAATATTGATCAGAAATCATAGAATCATCTATAGAACTACCATTGGTACAGTAGTTTCCTTCTTGCTATTTCGGAAAACTCCAATATCTCCTTTACTTGAAAATATCTGCATTTAAACACAAAAAAGATTGAATTTTGGAAAATGCATTGACACATTTCACAAAGATCTTGAATATAATACCTTCTTGTTAAGGGGGCGAGCTTTAAAATTATGAATAAATTCACAGGTGTTGAACAAAACAAAAATACATGGGAAATTTGAATGAATTATAAACATTTTTTTTTCCTCCCACCACAAATCCAAGATATACAGAAACATAGCACAAGACAATTTACGAGTCAATACACAAAAGCACACATGTTTCCATTATTAATCTGAACAAGCACACAACACAAGTAATGAAATTAAGTAAAATGTTGAACAAAACTGACTAAGAAAACACCTTTGACTCTCCAGAGATGCGATCAATCAAAGTAAACTACAAATAATTGAAAGATTTATAGGTATTGAATGTGCTGTCATGTATGTATATAAATATATATCACTATCAAATATGAATCACAGTAAATCAGTTACCCCCGTAGACCTCGAAATGAATGAGAAGAGAGAGACAGAGAAAAAGAGAGAGACAATAATGAAATGCTAAGCAACAAAGAATCAAATACTTGAGGTACCCCTGTAACTGTTGGTGAATCTATTCAATTCCTATTTGGTTATTCACATCCAGCCAACATTTCTTCTCATTCATCAAAATGCCCAATACTGCTAAACGATTTTACTCATCAAACCATCCCAAAATTTAAATGCAAACTCGCAAACCACAAATCAACACACTAAAGTAATAATTATATAAATATGGATATATATATATATATATATAGATCAAGGGATTGAAGGATGATAAAAAGAAAATAGAGAGAGAGAGATTAGAGACCTGGCGTCGAGGGAGACGATTAGATTTAGGGTTTTTTTACCTGTGTGTAGTTCGGCGGTGTGATGAGATGAACAACGAGAGAGTGAGAGAGTGATCGGTGCAGAGATGAACGAGAGGGTGAGAGAGAGAGAGGCGACTGATCTGATGATGATCGGTGCAGAGCAGAGATGAACGAGATCGGTGCAGAGTAGAGATGAACGAGATCGGCGAGAGAGAGAGAGAGAGATGACTGAGAGAGTGAGGGAGACGATTAGATTTAGGGTTTTTTGTTTTGTTTGGTATAGTATAGATGAGGACAAGTGAGATGATGGACGGTCAGATTTGTTTGAAAAAAAAAAATTAATTAATTAAGGTTGAAAATTTATTTTTAAATAATATAAATAAATAAATAATAATTTTTATTTTTAAATAATAAAAATAAAAAAATAATAATTTTTATTTTCTTTTCGTTATTAAGGTTGAAAATTTATTTCTTTCATATATATTTTAATGAAAAATATTTTTTACTAAAATAAAAGTTAAATTTCTGTAGTCAATGAAAAATATTTTTCTGCGGCCTATTTTTTTTATTACTAAAAATCATGAACTAATTTTTTGTGGTAGAGGAAAAGGAGCGGCAGCAGTAGTGAAATAGATAGAGAGAGATAAAGAGAGAAAGAGATATAGAAGAGACAGAGAAGAGAGAGCAGAGAGAGAAATAGATAGAGAGAGACATATAGAGAAAAAGATAGAGAGTAAGACAGAAAAAGAGACAGAGAGAGAAGAGAATGAACGAGAGAGATAGAGAGAAGAGAGATGAACGAAAGAGACAGAGAGAGAAAAGAGATGAGAGAAGAGATAGATAAATCGAGAAGGAGCTCGATAAATAGAGAATACGAGAGGAAGAGAGTGAGCAAGGCGAACATAATGAGGGAGAAATAGACAAATAGACAAGCATATAGAGAGAGAGATGAGTGATGAGTGAAAGAGAGTGAGAGTGAGAGAGAGACGAGAGAGAGAGAGAGATAGAAAAAGAGACAGAGAGAGAAGAGAGAGAGAGAGAGATAGAAGGAGAGAGAAAAAGAGAGAGAAACAAGAGATGAGCGAAAGATAGACAAAAAGAGAGAGAAATAGAGTGAAAAGAGATACGAGAGAGAGACACATAAAAATAGAGAGAGAAGAGAGACAGATAGACAAACAGACAGAGAGAGAAGAGTGATGAGTGAGAGAGAGAAAGAGAAGAGAGAAAGGAAGATGAAAAAATGGATGAAAAGATATAGACAAAGAGAGAAAGAGCGAAAATAGATAAACGAGAGAGAGAGACAGAGAGAGATAAAGAGAAGAGAGATGAGTGAGAGAGACAGAGAGAGAAGACAGATGGGAGAGATAGAGAGAAGAGAGATGAGTGAGAGACAAAAAGAGAAAGAGAGAGACAGAGACAGACAGATAGAGAGAGAGAGAGACAAAGAGAGAAAAAGATAGAGAGTGAGAGACAGAAAAAGAGACAGAGAGAGAAGAGAGATGAACGAGAGAGATAGAGAGAAGAGAGATGAACGAAAGAGACAGAGAGAGAAAAGAGATGAGAGAAAAGATAGATAAATCGAGAAGGAGCTCGATAAATAGAGAATATGAGAGGGAGAGAGTGAACAAGGCGAACATAATGAGGGAGAAATACACAAATAGACAAGCATACAGAGAGAGAGATGAGTGATGAGTGAGAGAGAGACAGAGAGAGAGAGAGATAGACAGAAAAAGAGATAGAGAGAGAAAGAGAGAGAGAGAGAGAGAGAGAGAGAGAGAAAGGAAGAGAGATAGACAGAAAAAGAGATAGAGAGAGAAAGAGAGAGAGAGAGAAAGAAAGAAAGAGAGATAGAAAAAGAGAGAGAAACAAGAGATGAGCGAAAGATAGACAAAAATAGAGAGAAATAGAGTGAAAAGAGATGAGCGAGAGAGAGAGACACAGAAAAAGAGAGATGGGCGAGAGAGATAGAAATAAGAGAGAGAGAGAGAGAAAGAGAGAAAATAAATAAGAGAGATAGAGAGAAGAAAGATGAGCGAGAGAGATAGAGAGAGAAGACAGATGAAAGAGATAGCGAGAAGAAAGATATACGAGAGACACAGAGAGAAAATGAGAGAGAGAAACAGACAGACAGAGAAAGAAGAGTGATGAGTGAAAGAGATAAAGAGAACAGAGAGAGATAAATACAGAGAAACAGGAAGATGAAAAAATGAATGAAAAGAGATGTTATATTAAAAGAGTAAGACGACATCGTTTTTTTTTTTTTTTTTTTTGCGACAGAAAAATACTGTTGAATTTATTCAAACTATTTTGTGACTGTATATATATGAAGCTGTCTCAAAACCACAATCACTATGCTAGGTTAGAGTTTTCCAAAAACTCTTTTGAGAAAATTATACTTTCTTGTTTTCCGTGTTATATTATTTTTACTGAATTTTTTTAATATTTTAAGTAATTTTTTTAATTTTTAGACACACCTAACATAAATACACCTAAAAAGTAAAAAAAATCTTTTAAAAATTCACTAAATACCAAAAATACAAAAGAAATACAATAATTCAATACATTTTTTTTTTATATTTGTATGTATTTATTAATTTTTAAAAATATTTTTTCATAATTTTTTTTTAGATACATTTAAGTAAAGTGCATCTAAAAAAAATATTTAAAAATTAAAAAATATTCACTTAAAAAAAAAAAAACACAAAAGTCACTTTTTGCGACGGTAGAAAATGCCGTCTCAAAAAATCAGAGTATTTGCGACGGTAAAAAATGCCGTCTCAAAAAATCAGAGTATTTGCGACGGTAGAAAAATACCGTCTCAAAAACAGAGTATTTGCGACGGTAAAAAATACCGTCTCAAAAAAGGAGAGTATTTGCGACGGTATCTTCTGCCGTCGCAAATACTCTCCTTTTTTGAGACGGTATTTTTCTACCGTCGCAAATACTCTGTTTTTTGAGACGGTATTTTTTACCGTCGCAAATACTCTGATTTTTGAGACGGTATTTTTTACCGTCGCAAAAAGTGACTTTTTGCGACGGCAAGCGCGCCGTCGCAAATAGTTCCGTCTCATATACCCAGTTTTCTTGTAGTGAATCTTCTTGTGTAATCATGTTGATCAAGTTTGCACTCCTTCAAACGTCGTCACTTTACTTCCTGAAAACACAAATGTGAGCTAGCCGGCGGGTGTGTGCCGGATACCTCTCCGATACCTAAGTCAACAAATAGACAATAGACAGAAGCTCTATGTATTTGAGAGTAGAAATTGTGATACCTGCACATAGGTCTGATCATGAGCTTTTATAGATTCCATCTGGCACAACCTTAGTAGGATTCCAACTCTCCTTAAAAGAGTTCTCCTAGGAATCACACTCCCAAGGATAAAGCCTATCCTAATAACTCCTTAATCACCGCTTATCTAAGTGAGATAGTTACAACGTCTACTACGGCTGGCACAAGACATAACCGTGCTTACACAGCTCGGTGCTAACTAAGTCAATTCAGCCAACATAGTCTGTGGAAGGTCCCTTGCCGAGCTATCCTTTAGCTCGGTCCAATTCCCACAGATACCTCGGTCTACCACTGCTAGACCAGGCCACTGATATCCCACAGTTGACCGGACCAACGCGACCAAGGACAATGGTTACCGAGATAATTACCTTGGTCTGTGGCTCGGCCCAATACTATACCTACCTCGGTCCATTCCAACGAACTTACTTAGTTTGGCCCAATTTATGCATAAATTATCCTCTCAATTGCCCCTTAATTCCATCTGCAACTCATGATTTGGGATTATTTTTCTCCACCCGAGCTAAAACACTCATGCAACCAAACTAAAATAAGCAACACCACCGAGATTAAAATATTCAATCCCACCGAGTTAGGTTAGCTCGGTCTTCAATACTGTGCTTGTCACAGCCTATCGTTTCACGTACCTGACATCATGTCCTATCTGTGACACATGGCACTTATCCGTTGCGTTTCTGTACTGTGACAGGCGTCACACATTTACCAAAAAATATTTGAAAAGTCCCGCCGTTTTCGTGCCTCCACAAAACCCATTACTCGAATCAAACCCTCACTGTTCACCTTCTTCCCCTTTGCATTTCTGAGACCTGCTCTTGTGCCACTTGTGCTCCAGTCCCTTCCTCTTCACTTGCTCTCTTGCTGGCTGGATTTTGCTCTCACGCTTTGACCCGTAAGTTGCTTAATACCTCTTTCTAATGTTCCTTTGTACTCATTTCTATATTTTTAGTATTTTAACCTCCATATACGTGTGTTTAGAATGTTTGAACAAACACTACGAACTCAAAAACCTTACTTCCAAGCTTGAAGGCTCACCAACTAGTTTTCAAAAACATGTTTTTTTATCCAAAGTCGCTCTAAAACCGAACTAGGTACTTGTTAGCGACTTCTAGGTTTGTTCCTGACCGAGCCATAAATCATGAGTCGATCCCATTTTACGACTGAACTGAAAATTGACCATAACCCAAATGTAGTCGAGTTAGGTTTATTTTACTCTGCCTGTTTACTTAGCCCGGTCCAGTTATTTGGGTATAACACTTTATTGTAACTTTGCACTTTACCCCCGAGCGTTTTTGCTCAACCGAGCTATCAGAATCACACCGGCACCGAGCTAGGTGTAGACACCCCATTTTTGACCGTCCTCAAGACTTGGACGTCACCGTTTGAACACCCGGTGATCATCCATGTTTGTGTTCGTTTGGAGTTCTCGGAGGTCTCGGCTACGCGCCTTGCCTCAGGATCTCCGAACTCGACTGTTCCGTGTTTGGTTTTGGCACCAAACACTTGTGTTTTTGCCTTAAAGGGCAGGGAAGGGCTTGTTGACCATCCCCACATCCCACCGGCCTTCCCCTAGCATCACCGGCTGTTTAGGGGTGCCACCGGCCATGGTTTCTTACAATTAATGGCCGGCCGGCACTATATTTGGCCGGCCGGCACTTTTTTTTGCCGGCGATCCCTTTTGCTGGCCGGTGTGACTCCTTTGAACCCTTGAGGCATAGTGCATACCAGCTGTGCCAGCTGGAATGCACCATCACTCCTCCCCGTGCAGCTTGTGGCTGGTGTGACTCCTTTGAACCCCCTTTCCTTCTAGAAGCTTGCACCCTTTGGCCAAGCTTCTTGGAGAAGCTTGGCCAGCTGTCTTAGCTTCTCCAAGAAGCCAAGAGCCCTTTGCACCCTTTGCCCCTTTTGATATAGCTTCTTGGAGAAGCTTAGAATGCTTTTGTTTGCCTATATAAGCATCCTTCCTCTCCTTTGTCTAGGGTTGGAGCTTTTGAATCAAAAGAACCAGAGAATACATACATACATCTGATATATTCCTCTCTCTCTATATCTCCCTCTCTCTCATCCTTAGGGTGTGTTTGAAAGCCTAAAAGTGCATTTTTACCTTACTTTTGCACTAATACACACACCATTACACCTAGCTCCGAGATTGAGAGGTTTTGAGGGTTGATTCTTGAGCTTTTGGACTGATTTTGATCAAAAGAAGAGGGCTGCATTGGCTGTTCTTGAGGTGTTCTTCAAGGGTAATCACTTTGCTTTAGTTTCCCCAAACTTGCACTAGTTTTCTACCTGTCTTGCTTGCTGATTTAGGCTTTGTGCATAACATAAAAAAAAGCTTATATTTTCGTGCTTAAGAACTTTCATTAAGGGTGTTTTGTGGTTTGAGTTCAAACTCACCCTCTTAGGCCTTATTTGGCCTTTTTGGTGCTTCCTTTGTGAGGCTTTGTTTGCTTGAGTGTTTTAGTCTTCTCACCACTGAAAACCAGTGGATTTTCAGTGGTGAGGAAGGTGGTTTGCAGTCTTGTATAGGGGAGGGACACCCCTCTTCCCCTTGTCCCTCTTTTACCCTTGCCTTTTGGCTTAAAGGACAACATGCATGCTTGACTGATTTTGGCCCTATTTCAGAGGTTTTTGGGTGTCTCTAGGTCACATTTTATCTCTGTTTTTGGTCAGATTTGTGCCCCTTTGCATGCTTAACATACTTGCTTTGCATTCCTCTATTTGGCATAGAAATGCATCTTGTGTTTAGGCCATGATTCTTGCATGTGTTAGCCTAACTTCATGAAGGTATTGGCATTACTTTACTATGTTTAAAGTCTGTTGGCCATCTGTTTCAGTCATGCTTGCCATGTTTGGTGTCATCTCTTTGTGTTTTGGCTTGTAAGCCTTGAGTATATTGGCCTCTAGCATGCTTAGCTTAGACCATCTTCATGATTTGGCATCATTTAGGATCGTATTTCAGTCCATAAATCATGTTTGTATGTTTGCATATGTGACCTCTTTCATGCTTCGAGGATGTGTCCTTTTATGCCTAGAAATGAACTTTGGTGCATGCATCTCATTGAAGCCACTTAAGCTGCCATATCAGTGGGTTTTGGAGCCCATTTTTGCATGCTAGAATTCTGTTTTTGCTTGCCTAATTCATGCCATGAGTGGTCATGTTAGTGGAAGTAAAGTGCTCCCTTTTTGTGCCTTAGCTTTAGGCCCATTGGCTTGCATGTTGGCATGAGTGTTTGTCCACCATTTTTGGGCACTTTTGGCCACTGTTTTGGGATGGATTGAGGTCTGCCCCTTTATGGTTTAAGTCCATCATTGCATGCCTATCTCATGTTTATTGCATGGTTGCTTCATTAGGTGTTGTAACATGATGATCCTATTGTTTAGATTGTCCTTGTTTGCATTACATTTGCATCTTGTATGTCCAGCATTGCATACTTGCCATGATAGTTGCATGGCATTTGGCATGCCTTGCATCTTAATCTCATGTTGCATCTTTGAGCCATGTTTGCATAACATGCATTGCATTACTTGGTTTGGGGTGTCAAACCAAGTGTGAGCGTTTAGAAGTGTTCATACTACAAGTGATGTAACACGTCTTAACTCCCGGTCACCGAGGCCCTTGACTTCGACATGATAGGGTCTTGGTCCTCATTTGTTTGTTGCATGCATTTTCACATTGAATTGCAACCTTGGCTCCTTAGGCTATCATGCATCAAATGCACAACTGATAGCCCGAGGGCCAAGGGCCATACTCCCTTGAGTCCGTTACATGATTGGGAGAGTAGCCATGCTTACATGTGCTTGAAATTCTATGCCATGCACTGTCTGTCCTCTGTTGCTGTCAAAACTGTTTTCTGCAGGAAGATTTTGCCGACCGGCAACATTTAGTGCCGACCGGCCATTGGTGAATAGCCGATAAGTTCATCAGCAGCCGATGGCATTTTACCATGGCCGGTGGTCATTTCCCTTAGCCGATGGTGTTATGCAGTGTTCATAGAAGATACCCTGGGACTTTGGCAGTCTTCAGAGAAGAAAGGCAGTGAAAACAGATGCAGCAATGGTACGGTACGGGCTTTCCGGACGAGACGGGTTCGAGCATACATCATTTGCGCATCCCGAGGCGGGGCTGCGGCCACCCTCTTTCTGCATTTATTTGTTAATTAATTAGAAGTTTTGTAATAATTAATTCAGTATTATTTGTTCAGACTGTAACATTTATTTGGACCCTCCGAGCGAGGGCAATTGTGTAATAAGTGTGCGTGAGTGTGTGCATGTCTTCCAATCCCCACTTCTTTCTCCCTTTTACTTACCTGCTTTGATGGTTAGTATTAGGACATATTTAAATTAGCATACCTTATGCTATGCATGCGTGCATCCATACATTTGTCTTGCATGCACCGGGCTCGGCGCATCATGCTAACTGCATTGTATTCCAATACCAAATTGAATACGTGTTAATTGCAGCATTTCATATGCCACGTTTAGGATAGCCGAGCCTATCATAGTTGCATCTTGTATGTGTTGCATTAGCCATCTTAACATGAACTAGGATCATGCATATGATTACTAACTAGTTTCTGATTTGGCTTGGAGTACTAAGTGAGCTTTTATGCTTTAGCATCCTTGCATGCGTGTGAGTGATTGCCATGACAGCATAAATACCATGAGGCTAGCTGCTTATGTGATATAACTGCTTGAATGCCTGTGGATGGAGGTCAAATTACCTAAATTGGAATGAATGCATTAAAACCGAGAGTTTTAAGCCCACTAGATAGTGGCAAAACCGTCTTTCCAAAGCCCACTTGAGGGTGGTGAAACCTGCATTTTAGCCTACTTGCGAGTAGCAAATCACTCTCAAAGCAAACCTAAAATGTTTTGTTCCAATTTGGGTGATTCGGTCTATACTTGTTTGCTGTGCGCATAACATAGTAAATCTAGGCTAATAACCGGAATAAGAACACATAACATTTTCAAAATTGGATATCGCGGTTAGTAGAGGCCGATCTTCGGATCGGGCGAGAGGGGGTGCTCATAGCTGACCTTCCCCAATCGTACCCAAGTTCCCGAGCCGAGGCAACTTTGGTGATGACGGACACGTGGCCTTCGGCACCGAGTCAGGGTTTCCTAAATTTCCCCATTAAAAAATATTTAGGTGGCGACTCTGTATCTGGCAAAGCAGTCCATGTTTGGCACTTCTTTTCAAAAATCTGTTTCTCAAAACGATTTGCCGGATTTGGACTCTTTGGTTCAGAGTTAGAACCGTGACACAAAAGGGAGTCCGAACTGTAGAGTGAAGCCCAAGGGCGCGTCTACACTAGGCTGTCTTTTCTAATTTAACAAAACCATTCTATTAAGTTTCAATGGGTAAATACCGGCTCCTAGTGGACTCACCCGGAGCCATGGCTGAATTCCGCCGAGACTACAGTATTTCTGATGACCTCCACCTCTCTTTAGCCGAGCTAGACACCACACCTTGGGCCAAACCGGGCTTCGTTCCTTTTACCATGATATCAATCGTAGAAGTCGGGCTTCGGTTCCCCGTACAACCCCTTGTATGCAAATTCCTTCACCAAACAATACTGTGTCCAACCCAACTTTCCACAAACACTTATAGAATAATAAACGGCATCATCGAGCTAAACCGCCGGCTCAGCCTCAACCTCAGATTAGCTGAGCTATTTCATTAATATTCGCTTGACGAAAATGACAACGGTTGGGTGTACTACCTTAGAGTAAGAAGAGGCCGAGAAAAAATTATGAAAAACACACCAGACAAAGATCTGAATGATGACGACTTCCTTTGGGTTTCTGGTAATTTTGAAGACCAGGAAGCCCAAATACCGAGCTACAATATAAACTGGAATAAAGGAACTGCTGGTAAGAATATTTCGGTTCAATTTTTCTTTGCTGTTCCAGCTTACTCACCGTGCTAACCCTTGTCTTTCTCTCTTATAGATTTGAACCAGCTAAAATCACACTATACTTATGCCAACCAGGACGCCCTTCGAGCCGCACTCCGGTACCGTCACCGTGATTTGGCCGAGCTATTAAACTTTGAACCGACCTACCGATATAATGGAAGGAGGAAAACCAAAGTTACCGACTTCCTTCTAGAGCCTTCCCTCGAGCCAGATCCCACTATTCCCCAAATCAACCTGATCCCTCTAACAGAAGAACAAGAAATGGCAAAGAAGAGAGCCGTGCGAGCGCTCATCACCGAGCAGACCCCCAGTGAAGTGTAGATCGGGCTGGAGTCGTCTGGCCAACATTGTGAAACCATGGTCGCCCTTCCAACTTCTAGGGCCTCCACATCTCGGTCGAACAAGCGTGCACGTACTGTATCGACCGAACCGCAATGCCTGGTTGATGAGGAGGACACCGTGCTTCCTGAAACCACGCCGCCGAGCCCTGAGCCCGTACACTCTGACCGAGCAAGCCCTTCAGAATGGGCACCAAAAATAACTTACAAGAACCATGCTATATCCACCACAGACTCGATGGTTGCTGACAAAGACCACACGCTTGCCTTCAACCTTGCCAAAAGCGTGTGTCTGCCACCAGACATGGAGTATCATGACCACTTAACCAAGCTAAAGGCCATCCGCTCAGCAACTAAGTCAATGGTGCTTGTAAGTGCTCCCCTCTATTTGTTTTCCATTTCACACAATCTGTTTGCTCGGTTTTTAACATAATCACTACCTCTCCTTCTGCAGGCCATGTAGAAAAACCACATTGCCCATAAGCGCGCACTAGAGCTTGTAAGACAGCGCGGTCGGCCATGGCAGATGCCAGTGCTAAGTCGACTGAGCTAAATGAAGCCAAGCAAAGAATGGCCGACCTCAAATCTGAAAATGCACGACTCACCGAGCTGGTCAACGCGGCGGAAGCCGACAAGTAGAAGGTGCTGGCCGAAAAGAAAGACCGCTACCTGCACGAACTGGCCAAGCTTGAAAAGAAGAAAGATGCTAAGATCACTGAGCTAAAAAAGAAAATGGAATACGCTGAAGATCATGGTTACAAAGAAAAGGAGGCTACCTATGTCTTGCAGTGTGAAGTTGCGAAAGACATTTTTTCAAATGTGGATGGAAGGCAGCTATTATGAAGCTCGGTCAAGGGCAAGAAACCGAGATCTTCCAGAACCCTCTCCCTCACTTCATTCCAAGTTACATGGCGGACTACGCCAATGCCATTCAACAGAAGCTTCTCCAAGAGGGGGAGGAGGATAAAGGATCCCCTGATCCAAACAATGCCCCACCTGCAATCAGTGATCATGGTCTCTAGACTATTCAGACAACTCGAGTAGAGCTATCAGTGTCAAGTACGGTTGAGGGGGCGCCTATGACTGGCCTACCGAGTGGTGAAGCTCGGGTTGATCTAGATGCTGACTTGGACGATCTTTTCGCTTGATTTTGCTTTTTCTTTTGATGTTTGCTTTCAGTGAAATTGTAACTGGGCTCAAGCGCCTCCTCTTGTAATGAACGTTTCAAAATTTAATGAAATCTGTAATTTTCCCCAACTTTTTGCTCGGTTGATAAACTTTTTCTTTAATTGCATCAATTTTGTACAAGTTTAGCCCGTTAGCCGACCTAACTTAGCTTGGTTTCCCCATAGCCTGGCCACCTTGTTTGGCCGAGATAAGCATCTCAGCCAGAGAATAACTTTAGCTAAGTTTTGGTCAATCCTGCCAAACTTCCTTCAGCCTAGATCCTTATCTCGGCTGAAGAAAAAGATGTTTTGGTCATATCTGCCAACCTTCTTCAGCCTAGATCCTTATCTCGGGTGAAGAACAAAAGATGTTTTTGGTAAAACTTGCAAAACTTCCTTCAGCCTAGATCCTTATCTTAGCTAAAGAAAAAAGTGTTAGTCAAACTTGCCAACTTTCTTCAGCCTAGATCCTTATCTTGACTGAAGAACAAAAAATGTTTGGTCACACCTGCCAAACTTCTTTCAGCCTAGATCCTTATCTTGGCTGAAGAAAAAAGTGTTGGTCAAACCTGCCAACTTTCTTCAGCCTAAATCCTTATCTCGGCTGAAGAACAAAAGATGTTTGGTCAAACCTGCCAAACTTCCTTCAGCTTAGATCCTTATTTCAGCTAGAAAAAAAAATGTTTGTCAAACCTGTCAACCTTCCTTTAGCCTAGATCCTTATCTCGGCCGAAGAAAGAAAGAAAAAAGTGTTGGTTAAACCTGCCAACCTTCTTCAACGTAAATCTTTATCTCGGCTAAAGAAGAAAAAGATGTTTGGTCAAGCCTGCCAAACTTCCTTCAGCCTAGATCTATATCTCGGCTGAAGAAAAAAGTGTTGGTCAGACCTGCCAACCTTCTTCAGCCTGGATCCTTATCTCGGCTGAAGAACATAAGATGTTTGGTCAAGCCTGCCAAACATGTTGATTGCCCTTGGTTGACAATAACGACGAACAATTTTTACAGTAGGAAGAATTGTACTGGAGAAAAATACTAGTTTTATTTGAAAAAAGAAAAATTACAAGTGTTTTAAGGAAAAGCTAAAAATAAAATAGTCTGAGATTGGCAGTGTTCCATGACCTGGGAATAGCCTTGCTGTCTACATCTTCCAAGTGATATGTCCCTTTTCCTGCTAAACCAATCACTTTGTATGGTCCTTCCCAGTTAGGTCCTAACTTGCCATCTCCAAGTACCAAATTGTTGCCCATTATTTTGCGCAGTACCCAATCTCCAATCTTGAATTGCCTCAGGTGCACTATTTTGTTATATTTTCTGAATAACTCTTGCTGGTATGAGGCAATGTGAACTAGTGCTTTTTCCCTTCTTTCTTCCGCAAGGTCGAGTTCCAAGGTTATAGCTTCACCATTCAAGTTTGGGTCAAAATTTTCACTTCTAATAGTGGGGAGGCCTACTTCCAGCGGGATTACTGCATTCATGTCATAGGCTAAGAAAAAAGGTGTTTCTCTAGTTGATCGCCGAGGTGTAGTACGATAAGCCCATAAAACATGAGGAAGCTCCTCAGCCCACTTGCTTTTTGCTCTCTCTAACCTCTTCTTCAAACCATCTAAGACGACTTTGTTGGAAGCTTTAGCCTGGCCATTCACTTGAGGGTATGCCGGTGTAAAGTTGTAGAATTCTATCTTGTACTCTTCACAAAAGTCCCTAAAGATTTTGCCATCGAACTGAGTGCCGTTGTCGGATATTAGAACCTTGGGTATGCCGAATCGAGTGATGATGTTCTGCCAGACAAACTTCTTAACGTCTTTCTCTTTTGTAGATACGAGTGCTTCTACTACCACCCACTTTGTGAAACAGTCAGTTGCTGCGAGAAAGAACTTTCTGTTGCCGGGCGCAGTTGGAAGTGGTTCCACTATGTCCAGACCCCACATTACAAAGGGCCACGAGCTGGTCAATGGCAGAAGCTCTCTGGTTGGCTGATGTATTTGGTGTGCGAACTTCTGACATTTCTCGCACTTCTTGACATATTTCTCTGTATCTGCTTGCATGTATGGCCACCAATATCCTTGCGAAATTGCTCGGTAGGCCATTGATCTTCCCCCTTGGTGGCTTCCGCAGACGCCTTCGTGTATTTCGAACAAAAATGCCTCGACCTTACTGGGATGGATACATTTCAGGTAAGGTCCTGTGAAGGATTTTTTGTATAATGGGAATGATGGAGAGAGCCAAAATCGCTGTGATTTTGCTCTAATTTTGTTGGCTTCTTTCTTTTCTTCAGGCAGGATGCCATCTTTTAAGAATACTATGATGGGGTCCATCTAGGAATGGCCTAGTTCGGCACAACATGCCTCGGCTACTTCGGGTTCTTCAATACTTGGTCTGGGTAGGAAGTCGATCAGTAATGGATGTGGGATAGATGTATCTGCCATTGATGCAAAACCGGCTAGCTCGTCTGCTCTACTATTTTCCTCTCGGCCGATTTGCTCTATCCGAACTACTTTGAACTTCATGATCTCCTTTCTGACCAATTCTTGGTACTTAACCATCCTATCATCTTTTGCCTCGTAGTCGCCCGAAATCTAGTTGACTACCAGCTAGGAGTCACTGTACACCATTAGCTCGGTAGCCTTCACGCGAAGCGCTAATTTTAAACCTACTAGTAATGCTTCATATTCCGCCTCGTTGTTTGATGCTAGGAAGCCAAGGTTGACAGCCTATTCAATTGTTAGGCCATCTGGTGAAATGAGCCATTTGGTGAAATGAGGACTATGCCAGTCCTGTACCATGGCTGTTGGATGCTCCATCCACGAAGAGTTTCCACATCTCTCCGACGAATAGCTTCCAGCAAGTAGAGGGATCAGAGGATGTCTTGGGATCAGGGTTGCTGATTTTTTTTTAAGTCGATGTCCGCTGTCGGGGTTTAATCTTTATTGTCTGACTACCTCAAGTCTTTACTTTTTGGTGAGTCCTTGCTGAGAATAGCATGGTCTGTTCCTTTTTCCTTGTCCTCAAACCTGTATGGCTTGCTATGCAACTGGGCGTCCTGCTTTGGGGCTGTGCAGTTCCTGTGGTACTTTCCCCCTTTCTTTCGGTTGCTCCGGTCAAATCGATTGGGCAGACATAATGACTTCTTGGCGTGAACTCGACCACAAAGTCTGCCAAAACCTGGGCTTTTATTGTGGTTCTTGGTTGAAACTTGATATCGAACTGCCCCAACTCCACTGCCCATTTCAAGATTCGTCTGAAAAATTCGCCCTCTCAAACAAGGCCTTTAAGGGGAAAGCCGTTAGGACAATCACTGTGTGGGCATGAAAATAGTGTGACAACTTTCTTGAAGCTATCATCAAAGCTAAAGCCAGCTTTTCCAATGGCAAGTACCTTGTTTCAGCGCCCAGCAATGTCTTGCTAACATAAAAGATGGACGGGTGTTGTATTCCTTCCACTCTGACCAACACTGCACTAACTACATGCCGTGAAACTGCTAACTACAAAAAAAGCTCTTCTCCTGGTATTGGGGTTACTAACAACGGAGGAGAGGTCATGTAGTCCTTCAAGCTTTCTAGGGCATGGTCACACTCATCATCCCACTCAAATTTGGCCTTCAGTGCCTGGAAAAATGGTCGACACCTGTCGGACGACCGACTTATGAACCGATTGAGCGCGGCTGCTAGGCTAGTGAGATGCTGCACTTCTTTGACTGTGTTGGGCCTCTCAAGATCTTGGATGGCTTTGATCTGAGAGGGATCAGCTTCTATACCCTGGTTGGTCACTAGAAAGCCTAGGAATTTACCTGACCCTACGCCGAATACGCACTTAGATGCGTTTAGACGCAACTTGTGGGACTTCAAAATTTGAAACATTTCATCTAGGTCCCTGAGATGGTCCTTCTCATCCTTGCTTTTGACCACCATGTCATCTATGTAAGCCTCCATTGTTCTGCCTAACAATAGTTCAAACATTTTGGTGACCATCCGTTGGAATGTAGCCCCTACGTTCTTTAGGCCAAAGGGCATGACTTTGTAACAGTATAGTCCTCTGGGTGTTGTAAATGACGTAACCTCTTGGTCCGATTCGTACATAGCGATCTGATGGTAACCTCGATACGCATCAAGGAAGCTAAGTCGGTTATGCCCTGCTGTCAGGTTCACCAGTTGGTCTATCCATGGTAGAGGAAAACTATCTTTTGGGCATGCTTTGTTAACTGTTTTGTAGTCCACGCAAACGCGCCATTTGCCGTTCTTTTTTGGCACTACTACAGTGTTGAAGATCCACCTGGGATAATGTACTTCTCTGATTGCTCCTGCCTCCAGTAAGTTTCTCACTTCTTCCGCCACTATCTCCGCATAGTGGAGTGCCGATCGGCGAGTTTGCTGTATAATTGGCCTGGCAGTTTGACGGACATTAAGTTGATGGCAGATGAAATTAGGGTCAATGCCAAGCATGTCATACGGTGTCCAGGCAAACACTTCAATGTTAGAAGTTAAGAATTTCATTACCTCTATTCTCTCAGTGCTGGACAAAGACGAGCTAAGTAAAAAGAACTTTTCTGGGTTCTTTTCATCTATCCTTACCTCTACCAAGTCTTCTACTGCCTTCTGTTCGGCTGCTTTGCCGACATCTGCAAACAGTTCGTTGCTTTCTGGCTCCTCCACCATCTATACAAACCCTTTTGCAGCACGACTGCCGTTTACCATGACGAAGCACTGTTTCGACATGATTTGGTCTCCTAAGACTTCTTCAATCACTCTGGCTTCGTTGGGGAACCGTAATGCCTGATGGTAGGTTGATGCCACCGAACGCATGGCGTGCAACCATGCTCTTCCCAATAGTATGTTATAAGTGAAAGAGACCTTTAATACCTAGAATTCCACTTGTTTTGTCATTGTTCCTGCCTTGACTGGCAGAATTATCTTGCACACTGGCCATTCTGGCATTGAGTTAAAACCGACGAGAGGAGATATCGCAAGCGCCAAGTCCCTGTCCTCCAATTTCAGTTGCTTGAAGGTCTTGTAGTACATTATCTCGCATGAGCTTCCTTGGTCAATCAGAATTCATTTGATGTCGAAATTCTTGACACACAAAGTGATCACCAGTGGGTCATTGTGAGGGCAATGTAGCCTTGTTAGATCCCTGTCTGAGAAGGATACGACGTTCGTTGCCTCTGTTTTTCCCCTTTTGACGGTAGGTTAAGCACTTAGTACCTCCCTCAAGTGCTCAGCCTTTTTTATCATCCCCCTGAGCACACATACCTGCTCAGGTTCGACGATCCCATATATAATGTTGATTATGCCTTGGGGTGGACCGTCGACCGGCATCCCATTCAACCTGTTGTGGTCCTGGGGGCTAGCTGTGTTCCCCTTTCTATATACTGGTCCAGGTGTCTAGCGGCCACCAACTCCTCCAGATGTTGCCTCAATGGTGTGCAATTTTCAGTTTGGTGCCCCTTTTCATCATGGAAGGTGCAACGGTACCTCTCATCATAACCTCTTTATGCTTCTCCCAACTTAGCCGGCCGCCGAACGAAGGGTTCATCGCATATCTCGCTAAGAATTCGGTAGATAGGTTTGTTGAATATTGTGGTGATGGAAGTACGGACTCTCAACTTCCTTGTTTGGGGGTCCTCTCTGTTGGCTCGTCTGCCTCACCCATTCTTGCTTGGGTGTTCTACCGTGTTGACTTTTGCTGCAGTCTTTTTATCCGGCATCGCTGTTGTGCTGGATTTTGCTTTAACGCGAGCGCTATCTTTTTCTACCCGAATATGTTGATGCACTCTCCCCATTAGGGCCTCCATCGTGAGGGGTGGCATCATCATCATTGAATCTCTCAACTTGTTACTAACCGGTAAACCTCGTTTGTACTATGCGATGGCGAGGTTTGTGGAGCAATCCCCTATCTGGTTGAAAGTCTCCCAATATCAACTATTGTAAGACCTCAATGTTTCCTTCTCGCCCATGTCAATGGAGAGAAGCTGGTCAATCTCCACTGGTGTCTTGGTATTCGTTCTGAATCTAGTCACAAACGCCTTTGCCAACTGTGCCCATGAGGCAATGTTGCCTTCTGCCAGCCTTTCAAACCATGTTAGACCCAGGTCACCAAGGTTGGAAGGAAACAGGATACACATTAGAGCCTCGTTTCACCTGTATACTGCCATGACCTAGCGAAAATGGCTTAAATGCATGTAGGGGTCTGACTTCCCCTCATAGGTAGTGAATTTGGGCTGGTGGAAGCCTAAGGGTTGCGGTGCATTCTCAATTGTTAGAACGAATGGTGAGCTCTGTTGCTAACACTTTATCTACTGGTTCGTACGCAAGGCACGGCATTGGCATCCCTTCCTCGACACTCCCATGTGTCCTAGGGGCCAATCGCTGTAGGGATGAAACCCTACGAGGGTCGCGACCCCTTGTGTCCTCATTCCATCGGGCTCTCTCCTCTAGCACTATTCGCAAGTCTGCTGACTTAGGCAACTCCGTATACCTCGATGTCGTTTGGTGCATGTGCGAGGGCCGATAGCTACTTTCTTCCGTATACGACCTTTCAGTCCTCGTTCTCTCAGACCTCGAGTAACGAGTCCTGGAAGTCCTTGATTGAGTGTCGCCTGTTCTGAGGCTCCTACTTTCAGCTTGTGATGGCGTGACTTGTTTGTCACGATCTTCCAAGTGGTAAGAGAGCGTGTTGCCTTTGCGCCCTTCTTCCATCACCACCTCTTTACCCATTATCTGGCGCTTCATTGTCTCCATGTCTGCCGCCATCTTCCTTATTAATTCGTCTTGCTCCCTCACGCGATCCTCCAGAACCTAAGGATCCAACATTCGCTTCTGCCTTTCAGGACTTTGAGAGCGACGAGGGTTGGGGCCCCGTCTCTCTGGTGCGTCCCTTCGGGAGTTTCGTCGCTGGAGGTCTAACTCTCCCATGGGTGGGATAAAAGGTAAGCCTTCGCGTCTTACCGGGGTTTGTCCATCGATAGCAGATTGCGGCAAATCTTCATTGTGCGCCATTGATTTCGACTAAAGAGGAAAACTTTGATCAAAAGGTTTTGTTCTTCGTGTTCTTTCCACAGACGCCGCCAATTGTACAAGTACGAAATAATCTTCTCGTGTAATCCTATTGATTAAGTTTGCACTCCTCCAAACGTCGTCGCTTTACTTCTTGAAAACATAAACGTGAGCTAGCCGGCGGGTGTGTGCCGGATTCCTCTCCGATGCCTAAGTCAGCAAACACAATAGACAAAAGCTCTATGTATTTGAGAGTAGAAATTGTGATACCTGCACATAGGTCTGATCATGAGCTTTTATAGATTCCACCTAGCACAATCCTAGTAGGATTCCAACTCTCTTTATAAGAGTCCTCCTAGGAATCACACTCCCAAGGATAAAACATATCCTAATAACTCCTTACTCACTGCTTATCTAAATGAGATAGTTGCAACATCTACTACGGCTGGCACAAGATATAACCGTGCTTACACAGCTCGATGCTAACTAAGTCAATTCAGCTAACCTAGTCTGTGGAAGGTCCCCTGCCGAGCTATCCTTTAACTCGGTCCAATTCCCACAGATACCTCGGTCTACCACCGCTAGACCAGGCCACTGATAGCCCACAGTTGATCGGACCAACGCGACCAAGGACAACAGCTACCGAGATAATTACCTTGGTCCGTGGCTCGACCCAATACTATACCTACTTCGGTCCATTCCAACGGACTTACTTAGTTCGGCCCAATTTATGCATAAATTACCCTCTCAATATATATATATATATAAAAGGGAAATAATAATAATAAGAAGAAGAAGAAGAAGAATAACAATAATAATAATAATAAATAAATACATAAATAAATAAATTCCTTAGTATATCAAAAAGTGAATATCAGAAATATTTGTTAAAGGGGTAGATTGTGGGACACCACATTTTTAATATTAAATATTTTAGAAAGTAGTAAGTGATGTTTTATAGTTTGATAGTGAGGTTTTTAGACGTAAACCTAACTTATAATCATACGTAATTTTAGGGATCATTATAGATTACCAAAGAGAGTGATAACCCTTAGAATTATACGAAGCCAAATGTAATTAACTTAGGTGACTCTTGGACAAGTCATGAGGTAAGGGTCAGGGGGTAGGACATGTGGCATCACTTCTCAATAGAAACGTGGGAGCAACGTGTTAACAAATAGCCTTGCAACCTTGAGTGGTATGCAAGAAATTGGAGCTATAAATAGTAAAGTGCTAGTGTAAACAAACAAGGAATTGGAGCTTATAACTTGTGAAATACCCGTGAGTTTCGAAAAGAAAGGAAGTAGATCGATTGATAGTAGATGGGAGTTTGTAGTAGGAAAATAAAGGCTAAGGGTCAATCTTAAGGTGAGTTATATTATACAATGAGCTACCATAACATGTTTTATATATGTCTTGAGTCACCATAATATATTTTACGAATGTTTTGAGTTACAACAATTTATTTTCTATAAGTTGTGTTTTATGGTTATGTTAATGTTTTAATTACGTAGATTATTTTCTGACCTCTATTTGCTTCAATGGAAACCCTCAATGGAAACCCATGGATATATTTGTTTAAATTTTAGAAAGTATTTGACAATGATCTTGTAAACAATTATTGTCTATAAGTACCACCACGGAAGTCCCATGCCTTGGGAGATTTAAATAACCATTGGCCTCTGTTTGGCCACTTTGTGGTCCTCTATTTGTCATGGATCCATTGACTCATGTTCTGATTGTTACTCCAGTGACCCATGTTCTATTTTGTTCGGTACTGTGGTTATAGTTATTTACGTAATTTCTGTATTTCAGATTCCGCCACTTAAATTGTTTATTCAACTTAAATTATGTTAATGCTTTAGCTTAAATAACTATCCATGGCTATTTGGTACCCCTATACTCACAATATAATTTTTCTCACTTTGCTATGTGCTTATAGCTGTTATCCTTTTCAGGTGACGAGATTTAGTGGGATCAAGATGGGGGATAAATCACAGTTTTTTTTGTGTGTGTACTATCTGTATTTTTTATTAGACTCTTGTAATAAAATAAAGGCCCAAATGGCTATTTTTATTTCTTTTTAATAAACTTTTGGTACTTAACTATTTTATTTTAATTTATTTAATTTATCCGTTACGCTACTACTACAGAAATTTAGAATTATTTTTATTTTTATTTTGTTGCGACGCCAAGCCTTTGGGTACCAGGTTTGGGTCGTGACATTTACTTTCTCGTATACATTATAGCAATCCCGGTTTTGCCCCGACTTTCATTGTGTTCCAGACTCAGGTTCCGTGATGGAATATTGTATCCATGTCTTGTTATTCTCATTTGACTCTTTGTGTTTGAGTTTTGAAACATGTTGGGCGAGTTTGGAACAGGTTGGTTATTAGTTGGTCTAGATTTTTGTTGCCCAAATTTTGGCTTCTTTGCTCGAATAAGGCTTCTTGCGCTCAAGCAAGCCTTGTGTATTTTGCTCCTTCGCTCGAGCGAGGTTTCTTTCACTCAAGTGAAAATCAGGAGTTCTCAGGTTTTCTTCCAGACGTAACTTTTTCTGGGAAAGATAAAGTTCTTTGCTCAAGCGAGGCTTCTTGCACTCGAGCGAGCCTTGTGTTATTTATTTCTTCACTTGAGCGAGGTTTCTTGCGCTCGAGCGAGGGTGTGCATCTGTGAAAAACCTCAAGGTTTGTATTCTACGCTCAAGCAAGGCTTCTTGCGCTCGAGTGAACGTGTGCGTCTGTAAAACTTCTGAAGCTTTGTATTCTACGCTCGAGCGAGGTCACTTGTTATGTCTGGTCGCTCGAGCGACAACTTCTTCGCTCAAGCAAAGATCGCGTATATCAGTTCGCAGCAGAGATATTTTACATCACTTTTGATCCTCTTTTCCCAAAGAACCCTAATCTGACTCTCTCTCTCTCTCTATAAATACACCTTGATTTGGGGATCTCTCAACCCTTGTCCCTTTATTAAAAAAGTAGAGCATTTTGTAGGCTTCCATTTCATCCGAACAAAATCGAGTTTGGACATCTTTGAGGCATCTTCCATTCTTCCTTTGAGCTTCAACACTTGAGGTAATAATGTTCTACTCTTTAATATGGGTTTTAACCTAGATATTTGTCATTTTATATAAATGGTGGGATTTGGGAAGATTTGGATGAAGTTATTGGGTTTGAATTTTGAAAGAGGGCTTTTCTATATTTGGCTCCATATATGTATGGAAAGTCTTGAACATGATATTACTTGACTATAATTGGCGAAATTGGGTCTTGGGGTTAATGTTTGGAAAAAATGGGAAACTTGCCCTAATTTGTATTAAATAAATTATTTTGTATAAATAATGAAATTGATGTGGGAAGTATAAAATTGGAAGGGGGTATAAATGATTGGTGTAGTTGGATTTATTAAGTCACCCACCTATGGAAATTTGGTAAATTATCTATTTTGATAGATTGTATATCTGTTTAGAAATATCTGTTTTTGGGCTATCGGTGGAGGATAAATATGATTGTTGTAGAAACTGCATGACAATTAGGTGAATTAAAACTAATCAATTGAATTATGTCATTGAATATGATGGTTGGATTAAACCATTGAATGTGTGATTTGGTTAGTCATTGTATATGACAACGTTTTTAAATACATTGTATATGTATCATTGTTTGAGAGGAGATAGGGGATGGGCTCCATTGAAAATTAAGTTGGCTGGAGTGTTCAGGGTGAAAGTCCCGAAATCTTATATATATATATGGGTGTCGGTTCTCTCGGATGTGATTCTGTAAAATGGTAGGAAATAGAAGTGTTGGATTGATAGATGTGTTAAATTGTGAATCATTGAGTTATAATCTCATTTTGGTTGATTAGATGATAATGAATTTGGTAAATAGGTTAACCCGAAATGGATGAATGGGAATGGATTGAGATATGGTTATCCATATTGGATGGTCTTGGAAAAAACATGTGTTGGTTAAGATTATTGCACATTTATCTGATACTTATATCTTAGTTAAATCTCATATATTATTTTAGCATATCTCTACTAGGCTTTGGCTCACCCTACTTGGGAAACTATTTTCAGGTACAGGTGACATGCCGCTTCCAAGGACATAGCTTGGGAGGTTTAGGGGCTAAAGACTCCGTTTTGTTATTTTGTTTTGTGTTAAATGTTTATTCCAAGCCGAGGGTTTTAAATGTATAGAGCTAGGACTCTTTCTTTTGTTGTAACCAAGAGATGTCTTGGAAAGATGTAAGCCGGTAGGGCGTTTATTTTGTTGTAATTAATTAGTGTTACATGTTGTACTTTCAGAATGAATATTTATGAAAATATGATACATGTAATCTCTTTTGTGATATAAACTCTGATGAATGAAAGTAATAAACTTCTTATTATGATTATGAATCTTTTGGGTTGGTTTATCCTTTTTATTTTAAGGGCGTTACATATATAAACTGTGAGACGAGTCATGCTTAGGGGAGACGAGTCGTGCCACAATCCTAGTTTAGTGTGAATGATTTGTGCCGACTGTCACGCCCCAAAATTTGAACAATTAAATATTAAATTAAGACTAAATCCCAATCAATATTCTATCATTCAAATCCTAAAGGTGAAACAAAATCTAAACGTTCTCGTCTCCATAAGGTTTAAGTAAATTTCAATGCTAAAAATATACAAGGAAAAAAATGATAATAAATGCCAACTAAACTATCTATCATAAATTCATAACTATCCAATACCTCCAATATTAAAGTAGTAACAACTAGTCAAAACAACTCAAATAATGTAAAGTTGAAAAATAACCCACAATGCCAAATTGTCAAAATACTAAGGTCATAAAAAAAAAATAATAAATACATAAACTAATATCAACCCTAAGCTAAAAAAAACAAAAGAAGTCCAAGTAACATGTCCAATAACTATAGTTATTTCACATCACCACCATAGCCCCAACTAATCCTGTAAAGGAAGCTCGTTTGCGCTCAAATAGAATGCACCCGATTTGCTAAGAGACAAAACAAGTCAGTATACAAATATACTAGTATGAGTACAAGATTTGACACCCAAGTGTCCACCAGACACAAACAAAAATACACTTAATTTTTGTTACGGGACAAGACAAGTAGTTCCATCCGCACCGAGACGAATGAATAGTTTCCCGAGACACGGTGGCATTTAGTTTCTTACCCGTACACAACAAAATATAAATTGAGTATATAATAAACAAAATAAAAATAAAAACATGGTGGGTCAGCCCTGCATAAAAAGTTAGTAAGACCCACCATCCTGCAAAAAAAAATAAAGTTAGTATAATTTAATCATAAATAACTTGCTGAAGAAGTATAAAAATGCACCATTTCATGCTTAAATAATTCGAATTGACCAAAACTCAAAGAACAAAAATTGTACATAATCAAATTTCCTAAAAGACAATGCGAACGAATTTAGTAGAAACTGAACAGGTTGAGAGAAAAATTTAATAGAAAATCCTAAACAAAATTCGATCGAAAAATCTGGAACTGAAAACAAAAAGAAACTGCTGTAAGATGATTTTTTTTAGAAAATTTTAAAACACGAAAAGTGTTCAGAATAATATTTTACTTCAGTTTATTTGAAATCAATAAAAATGAGCTCATTTCATGAGTTAAAACAGCCTCTAAAATCTGCATCGCTAAAATAAATAAAAACTACTATAACCAAGATCATCAGATTACAAGTTCTAATCGATCTTTTTAGTACAAAGTTAAAATATAAAAGTTGTCTAGAATCATGTATACATGCCTCTGCTCAAATTTTATAATTTATCGAGGTCGTTTACTATTTTTCAACATGTACAAATCAATACAATTCACACTATACCAATAAACATAATTAAATTCTTTATACCTTAACTCCACCACTTTAGCCCTTCACTTCCGGCCTACACATATATCCCATGTGCCTCTCGTATACCTAACACCGCTCCGAATCCAAACTTGCATGGGGATATCATCTCGAGTTTGACCCACACTCCGCGGATGGTTAGCATATGCGTATGCACGTAAATGAAAGTATTCGTCTACTCATGAGAACGAGGCAACAATATATATATACACAATCTCTTATTTACTCATGAGAACAAACATAATAATGCCAAGCCTAAGGCATTTAAATAAATCTCATAATCCTCACATTTTTTTCTTATACACTCTTTCACAGCAACACTCAAATAAAATAATAATCCATAGAGTCATGGTAGAGTGTAAGGAATTTATCTATGGGTTCTAAGTTTATTTTAATTTCATCTATCCACGAGTATGATTACAATCATAAAATAAATATATATAAAAACCCTAAACATTACATACACATCTAACCAAATAATGAAATCAATCCATCATTTACATACAAATACAAAATCAAGCCAACATCAAATAAATAAAAATAAATAAATAAAAACAATGAATCAATCCATCATCTAACCAATATCTATGGATTCTAAATTTATTTCAATTTCATATAACTGTGAGTATGATTACAATCATAAAATAAATACATAAAAAAAACCTTAAATTTGACATACACAACTAATCAAAATAATTAAAATCAATCTATCATCTACATACAAATACAAAATCCAACCAATATCAAATAAATAAAAATAACGAATTAAATATAAATTAAGAAAAGTAAGTTTTATACTCACAATTATTTTTAAAGATCAAAAAATTATTTAAAAAACTAATGAAGTCACGAAAATAAAACTCTAATCATTTTTTTCTTCTCCACTACTCTTCCTCTTGCTGCTTTCTCTCACTGTCGGCTGAACCACAACGCCTTCTTCTCTCACTCTTCCTCTCGCGGGGCTTACTGCTGTTCTCTTTTTTTCTTTCTTTGTGAAGTTCTAACACTTATAACCTAATTCATATATTATATAATATTATATAAAAACAAAATAAATATAACATATATGAATATAGATATAAGATCAATATATATCTAATACCTTTTATATATATAATAATATATAAATATTCAAATTAATTATATATAATTAAATATTACATTAAATTAATTAAATATCCTATTAAATTCTCATATAAGTACACAATTAATAAAGTTAAAAATAAAATAAAATAATAATAATAAATATGACTTACAAAAATCGGGGTCGCTACACCGACCGAAGATGATTTGTGTCGACGTCTTCGATATACTCATCCTTTTGTCAATAATATCGAAGCTTGTAACTGACATACATCTTTATTATCCTGCCATTGATTTACTAGAATTGTGTATTTAAATTATGTGATATGCAATCAGTGGATTTGAGATCCTAAATCTCTCTCCAAATTCGGAACAATTCTTTTTGTTTGTTCAATTAATTTAGTTTTGATTTAAATTTTCATTAGTAAAAATCAATTAGTGTGTTTGGTTTGAGTTTTTTGGATTACGTTTTTTGAAAATTTAGTTTTTTGGTTTTCGTATTCTTTTGTTTTTAGTGAATATTTTTTAAATTTTAAATTTTTTTTACTTTTTTAGATACACCTTAGTTAGATGTATCTAAAAAGTAAAAAATTTGTGAAAAAATATTTTAAAAAATTAATAAATACATAAAAATACAAAAAATGTACTGAATTCTTATATTTTTTTTGTATTTTTGGTATTTAGTGAGTTTCTAAAAGATTTTTTTTACAATTTTTTTACTTTTTAGGTGTATTTATGTTAGGTGTGTCTAAAAAGTAAAAAATTGCTTAAAATATTAAAAAAATTCAGTAAAAACAAAAAAATACGGAAAATAAGAAAGTAAAATTTTCTGAAAAGTGTTTTCTGAAAAATGAAAACAAGCAAGCTGATAATGATACTCTTTTCTTCAAATTAATTTTGAGATTGCCAATCAAATTGATACAACTCAACCCAAAGTCCTTGTGATACAATACTTGGAGAATCCACTGTGTTATTAAATTAGTGTTTTGTTTAACTCTTTGTTTTTATTGAAAAATGACCGATCAATAACGACTCACTAAATAATAAGTCATGTTTAATTTAGTAGTAAATAAGTCGGATAGAGTAGTAAGTGGACATTATAGTTTTATTTAGGGTAGTAAATGGATATGTAGTTACCTCACCTAAGATTTTTGACAATTACAGGAACCTCTCTCATAGTTTTAAAATTACATTAACCTCTTTATTTTTGAAACTATTATCAAGATTCTCCCATTATTAAGTTATTTATTAGTATTTGTTGATGTCATGCTAATGTCATAGGTTATAATACCAAATATGATGAAATTGTCCATTAGTTACCTTATCTATTCAAATGAGAAATTTCACTTACCTCCCCTGAGATTTTGCACATATATTATCAAGGACCCATACATATTTTAGCATTATTTAATAAAATTCTTAAATTTCATGCAATATTAAATAAAACCCTTAAATTGTTAAGATATTATTAAATCACTTAATTGAAAAGAAAAAAAAAAACTTAATTTCATTGATAAAATTCTTAAAAATAAATAATCTCTCTAAAATTAATGTTAGATAATATCATAATAATTTAATATAAGACTTATTCCACACTACATAAATAACTTAAAATTTGTCATTTTAAGTAATGCTTTTATTATTTGATTTTTTTTTAAGTTGAAATAAATGGATTTATTTTTTCCCAATAATTTGCATTACTTATTTATTTAAAAAATTATTATTTTATCTTTTCTCAATTGTATATTATTCTCAAATTTTCTAGTCGATGCATATTTAAAAAAATGAAGATTAATATTTCTTACATGATTAAAAAAATTAAAAAATAAATATAGAAGTAAAAAAAATCTAACCGCCTCCAAATAAATTAAAATTAGTTGATAGGAAATGAAGAATTAAGAAATCATTTGAGAATAATAAACAATTCAAACAATTTATCATTTCTTACACCTAAAATTAAAATTAATCTTTACTTGAATGAAGAAATTATTTGAGAATAATAAAATACTCAATTAAATTGTTATGATACTTAAAATCTATTTCTCCATCTTTATTTGTCTCATTTAAACTATTGTTATTAAAGCAAATCTTAAAATTAATTTCTCACCTTTATTAATGATTGAAATTTTATTTTATTTTTTATTTATAAAAGTTCAAAAACTAGTTATGAAAAAAAAAAGAGTCGAGAAATTAAATTTATATTTTGAAAAAGTCATGAAAAATAAATAATAATTTCATAAATGTTTAATAGGATAAATTAAATTTAGTGCATTTACACTTAAGATGAATGTTGATAATGAATGAGTTTGGTTTAATTGTCAGACATCTCAACAGAGGTAAGATTTTTATTACTTCTATATTTATTTTTAATTTTTTTTAATCATGTAAGAAATATTAACGTGTGTTTTTTTTTAATATGTATCGACTAGAAGTTTAATGAGTCAAAGATATAAATTAAAATTTGAGATAATATATGATTGATAAAAGATAAAATAATAATTTTTTTACATATCAATAAATAAGTAATGCAAGTTGTCGGAAAAAAATAAATCTATTTATTCCAACTTTAAAAAAAATCAAATAATAAATGCATTACTTAAAATAATAAATTTTACGTTGTTTATGTAGCGTGAGTCTTATATTAAATTATTAGGATGTTATCTAACTTTAATTTTAGTGAGATTGCTTATTTTTAAGTATTTTATCAATGAAAATTATTTGTCTTTCCATTAAATGATTTAATAATGTCTTAACAATTTAAGGATTTTATTTTATATTGCATGAAATTTATGAATTTTATTAAATAATACTAAAATATATATGGGCCTTTGATAATATATATGCAAAACCTTAGGAGAGGTAAGTGTAATTTACACATGTTGATAATGAATGAGTTGGTTTATGGGTATTTTCGTCTTTTCACATGCAAACCAAAAGGTAATATCGTTATTTTTACACCCAACTAACGCCATTTGTACTAACTTAACAGATTAGGAAAATCTTAATAATAGTTTCAAAAGTGAGGAAGTTTAGTGTAATTATTGAAACTATAAAAGAGGTCTCTGTAATTATCAAAAACCTTAGGGGAGGTAAGTGTAATTTACCCATTTATTTATAATCAATTGTGTCATTACTTATCACTTATTATAGCAACCCCTTACAAGGGAAATTTGACTATAAACCCCATTTACCTTCCTTTCATTATTAAAAGGACTAAGAAAAAAATTATACTTTCTAAATCCCCTCATAATGATAAAGTCTTGCATAAAGGACAAAATTTATTATTTAAATATTTTATCAGACTATTATACCCTCACAGATACAATGTATGTACATGAATTATGTATATAAATCAGATCGTTGATCTTCTCTCTCGTCATTCCTAATTCATGTACATAATTCCCAAACTGTTCATACATAATTCATGTACATAATTCACAAACGTCATTCCTAAGCTCCAAAGATCTCTCTCCGCATCTTCTCAACTCTCCTTCAACTGTTCATCTTCTCTCTCGTCTAACCCTAGCTTCCTCCATGGCCGGAGCTGTGGAGAACTTGCAAATCGCACTGATACATACATATATATATATCTATATATGTGTGTGTTTGTGTGTTTTGAGATTTGAATTCGAATATATATATATCTACATATTCGATCTCTAATCTATATATATATATATATATATGTGTGTTTTGAGTCTTTAAGATCGGAGATTTGAATGATTGCATAGATCGGTCTCGGCGATCATTTGATTCGAACTCAAAAGCTCAAAGATTTAAAGTAAAATCTGAAAAATCTGTGTGTATGAAAAATCTCAAGATTTTTGAAAGCTCAAAGTTTCAAAAATCTGAAAAATCTGTAAAATCTGAAAAATTTGAAGAACCGGGGTATGAAAAATTGAGATTTCTCTGAAATTTTTAGATTATAGGCCTGATTCAAGAATTATAGGCCTGATTTAATGTTTTTCAAAGTAAACATCGATTGATTCAAGGATTATTGGCCTGATTCAAATCTCAAAGCTCAAAGTTCCATCGATTTTTCAAAGTAAACATCAAATTTCATTTGATAGAACCAGAGTAAAATTTTACTCTGGTTCTATTGCTCTGTTTTTTTCATTTGACAGAACCAGAGTAAAATTTTACTTTTATACAGAGTAAAATTTTACTTTTAGCTTCAAAATCTCACAGTTTACTTATTTTTCAGAATAAAATTTTACTTTTATATAGAGTAAAATTTTACTTTTAGTTTCAGAGTGTAAAATTTTACTCTCATTCAGAGTAAAATTTTACTTTTATACAGAGTAAAATTTTACTTTAGTTTCAGAGTGTAAAATTTTACTTTCATACAGAGTAAAATTTTACTCTGAAATACATAGTGAAGATGGCTTAATAGGAGAGCTGATAGATATGAGGGTAATATAGTAAAAGAAACAAGTTTTAAAATATCAGGGGGTTTTGAAAGTACTTATATAATTCTTGTCCTTTTGAAAGACAAATTAGATAGTGAGGGGGTTATGACCAAATCCCCCTACTTAGAATTAAAATAATAGTTACTATTTATAAACACATTACCGATCATTTATTCTAATTCTACTTAAATAGAATTTCATTGGGTAGTAAGTAAGATTTAATTGAACTTACGATTGATAGAGTAATAAATAATATATCATTAATTAGTAAATGGAATTTGATTGATTACTAAATAAAATATGATATCATTGAGTACTCATGAATACAAGACTTACTATATGTTATTGTCACCCACTTAGTACTTTACCATTTTTACAAAAATTTTTTACATATATTTGCCATTCGTTCTCAATCTATCTATCGTTTGTTCCGATTGTGCTCACCATGACTACTAATCATTCCTTCTACTAACTACATCAAATCTGATTGAGTATTTACTTACCATTCATAAGCACAATATAACATGATTAAATTTGGTCTATTTAATTATATTAAAATAATTGAATGATTTATTTATATAATTTAATTAGATTAAAATGATAAAATAATGAATAAATTAGACTTAGCTCCCCTGAGATTTTTCATAATTACTAGAACTCCTCTGTAATTTCACAAATTACACTAACCTCTCTTTTTTATTATTATTATTATTATTATTATTTATTTTGACATAGTTAAGATTTCTCCCTTCCATTAACTTGGCCTAAACAACATAAACTTGACTGTGAAAATGACCATAACAACCTTTACTCACTATGCAAAACTCAGGGAGCTAAGTATAATTTACCTCAAAAAAATATATGAAGGATAAATTATTATTTTATTTCCCAAACTTTTTAAAATGTAAATATGATCCCTTAACTTTCAATTTCTCTATTAAGTTCTTAAACTTTTATAAAAATTTAACCATTAATAAATGTGAGGAAAAAATCTTTTTTGAATTAATTGTGGGATTTAATGAAAGACAAAACAGTTTAAATGAAAGAAACAAAGTTGAAATATATCAAATAAAAAATTTTTAAAAAAAAAACTAAAGACTGTTTAAAAACTAAAAACTAATGTTTAATTTTAATTTTAGATGTAATAAATGAAAATTTGTTTGATCTTTCATTCCCTATCAATTAATTTTCATTTGTTATAACAATATTATATTTTTTCTTTATTCTTTTTTTAACTTTGTTAATAACTTAGAGAATATGAAGTGGCATTTTTTTTATTACATCTCGATTGAAAATTAAGGACTCAAATATAAAAAATAAAAAAAAAATTAAAATAATATAGGATCGTGAAATGATAGGCGGCTTAACAATGATTGCGAAAAAAAATGATAAAGAAAATTAAGGAAGAAGAGGAGAGTAGAGCAATAAATAAAAAATATGACAAATCACACTAACAGTCCCTTTAGTTTGAGACTTGTGTCACTTTAATCCTTACATTTTCAATTGTGACATATTTGATGCTGAATTTTAAATCTTATTCCAAATAAGGACAATTGAAGATACCATTGTTTAATTTCAAGGGCAAAATCGTCAATTTAATAAAATATAAACTAATTTGACAAAAATAAATGTCAAAAAAATATTTTTAATTTTTTAAAAATTATTTCTATCCACTAAAGATAAAATTGTGTAAAATTGATCAAAATTAATAAAAATTACATGATTAATTTTAAAAATTAATTTTACATGATTATCATCCAAACACATAATAAAAATTAATTTGGTAAAAAAAAAATAAATGTCTAAAAGATTTATCAAATTTACATAATTTTATCTTTAGTGGGTAGAAATAATTTTTAAAAATTCAAAAATATTTTTTTGACATTTATTTTTGTCAAATTAGTTTATATTTTATCAAATTGACGATTTTACCTTTGAAAAATCTAATGATATCTTCAATTGTCCTTATTTGAAACAAAATTCAAAATTCAGAATCAAATGTGTCACAATTGAAAAGTCAAGGACTAAAGTAACACAAGCCCCAAATTATAAGAACTATTAGTGTAATTCACTCTAAAAAAGTATATGGCACTATTGTTGGTTGTAGCGGCAACCATGAATAAAAGAAATAGAAAGAAGAATGAAAGGACAAAAAAAAAAAAAAAGGCAATGGAAATTAATTTAAGAGAGATGGATAGATGGTTTAGAGAAAGTGGATCTTGCTTAAAGAGAAAGAAGAATAAGAAAAATGAGAGAAATGAGAAGAAAAAATTGAAGAATGAAGATGGAAAAAAAGAAAAAGAAAATGGATAAAAAGAAGATATATACAGTAGAAAGAGTATTAATTTAGTGAGAAGAAGAAGATAATATGTGAGCTAAGATCCATGTAGTTGCGCCGATAAGAATAATAAATAAAGGAAGCCTTTGCAATTATGTATAAAACCTCAAGGAGGTCAGTGCAATTTACCTTTTAATATTTGTATTGCTAGAAATAAATTATCAACGGCAAAGGTTTCTGACATCATCTCATTCTATTACAGTAGTGCTATCTATCCCTACCTTTTTTCTTAGGACCCCTCTACATCTTTTATTTTTTTTAATTTCAATTTTGTCCAAACATAAAATTCCATTTTTATCTCCCTTCTTAACCTTCTAAGCATAATTTTCCAAACCCTAACCCTATTCCCACCAACCATTCCCATCACCCCAACACCAGCCACCGTCCCCCATTTCGGCTGGCAACCTCCACTACCATCACTAACATCACCATCCACCCTTACTAACCACCAGCAATGCCACCACTCACACCACTCTTAAACTCTCTTTCTCTTTCTCTATCTCTATCTATTTATCTATCTCTCGCCAGATCGCAATCGCGATCACAGATGATCAATGATGGTGGCAAATCTACCATTCTTGCATGATTGTCATGACTATAGTGCTTGTTGTGATTTCCCTATATTCCGTTCGACAGTTCAAGGCCAAACCACCACCATTTGTTCGGTGGTCTACAACCGAACTACCACCGTTTGTTCACTGGTTTACATTTAAACTTTCACCGTTTATTCAGTACTAGTCTTTCAAACCAAGCGAGACGATTTCAAATAAAGAAAAATTAAACACAAGCATGTGAGAAAGGGCTCCAGGGTATGGGTGGTTGCGATGGCAAATGACCCAAATGAATGAGATTAGTGGAATGAGAGAATTTGGTGAAAAAAATGAGTTGAAGGATCGCCGATGGAAGAAGATGAAGGAAGATGGAGTTGGGAAGGCAGGTCGTCAGGGAAAAAATAAAAAATAAAAATAAAAAGTCGTTGCTAAGGGAAAGATACTGAAAGAGGGTCTCCAGTGGGGGAGAAGGACTGTGAAAGGATTATCGGTAAAGAAAAAGGGTTACCAAAGGTAAGGGGAGATTGCCAGTTGAAAAGTGTTAGGATAAGAGTTTAAAGGGTATATTTGGGATTATGGAAGGGGTCCAAAAAAAATAAAGAATGGAGCAATTTTGGTAGTAGGGGTTCAAATAAATGGGGTGTCCTAAGAAGAAAGGTAAAGGCATTTAGCAATTCCCTTCTATTAAGCATTCTAACATATAGATGATGGAATGGGAAATCTTGATAATAGTTTCAAAAGTAAATGAGGTTAGTTGCAATTATTAAAACTACAAAGAGGTCTCTGCAATTATGAAAAAGGTCAGGGGAGGTAAGTGTAATTTACCCTAAAATAATTGCTTTTAAATAAAGGATTGACTTCTCTCTAGTCTATGTTAGATCGAAGGGTGCTGTTGGGTTTCTGTAGGCCCACCACGTAACCCACATCAATAATCTGAACGTGTATGCATCGTTGAGTACTTCATTCTTGAAAAAAGTCATGTTGATCAGATATCGATAGCTACTTGATTAGATTATATTTATGTTAATGGAAAATATAATTTTAAAAATAAATTATTGATACAAATGTGATCTAGTTAAATAGTTATTAATGTTCAATTAACGTAATTTTTTTCATAAATATAAGATATTTAATAAACTTTACATTGCATATTAAACCGTTCGAATCATCTATATGAATTTTGTAGTAAACCCACAGAAGTTTAACATCGCCTCCAGTTAGAGAGATGTCCTTTCCTTAAACAAAGTCAAGTGAAAACATACCCAACTTACTAGGAGTGTAAAAATGGTCCGTGGCCCGTGGGCAGCTCGAAGCCCTCCCACGACCTAGGATGGGCCCAGCCCATTTAGGCCCGGGCCCGAGCCTAGCCCAACCCGATGCCTTGGGCCTAGGCCTGGGCCATCGTTTTGAAGCCCAGCCCGATCCATGGTCCCGGCCCGCCTAGGCTGGCCTATCAACCCGCTCAAAACCCTACCCGAGGCCCAGTGTTATTTTTAGTGGAAAATAATAAATTTTTGGTAGAAAAAATTTTAAAAAGTAAAAAAATTTATTTAGGCCCACCCAAGCCTTCCCAAAGCCCGAGCCCAAGTCTAAGCCCACCGACCCTACCCGAGGCCCGGCCCACAGGCCCGCCCAATGGCCGAATACCCCTGGGCCTAGGCTTGGGCCTGGGCCTAATGTTCTAGCCCGTGGGTCGGCCCGGCTCGGCCTGATTTTTTGCGGGAGCCCACAAGGCCGGACATGGGCCGGGCCAAATTTGCACCCCTATGACTGACCATTTAAATGTGATCTTACTTGCCGCTCTACGTAAGCAGTACCTGCCATACCTTCTAATTTACTTATCACTAGTTTTTTTTTTTTTAACATAAAAATCTTCACACTCTCTCAGGTCTAAGACAGTGCTCCTTATAAAGATTATTAAAGTATTCTATTGTCTATTTCGAGTAAGAAATTATAACTTGAGAACTTACCCCGACCTCTTAAGACAAGTTCCACTTAAGTTAAGATTTACGCAGCGGGAGAGTATCAAACCCATACCAAGTGTTGTGGTAACAACAACTTGAAACTTAACTTTCTAACTAATTACACTACGCCTAGGAGATTGGCCCATAAAGTTTCGAACTTGAGACCTGAGTCCTAACCCCCCGACCTTTACTAAGTGCGCTATTGCCTTGGGTTACTAGCTGTTATTTTACTTACCACACATTATTATGAGGGGAAATTTCAATTCAGTATAACATTTTTTTTTTTTAAATTTAAATGAATGATAAATTTTATACACAATAATAAGTAAAAATATAATTTTTTCTATAATTTTATAATAATTTTCTGGGAGGCCCACTCATAAATAATTTTCCCTTATTGTGATCCACTAACCACTTAAATTTCATTTGGCAACATAAATTTGTAATCAAAAATTTATTATAAATTATCATATTACTTTCTCTATTTTTTTCACATTTTTTTTATATAAAAAGTCAACTAAAATAGTTAATTCCTTAAAAAGAGCCTTTCTTATGACTAAACTCGTCACTCAGTATGACCTATCTTACCATTAGGGCTGAGTAAAAGAAAAATTATTTGGCTTCTCTTATGTTCAAATTTTGATTTGATAGAATTTGAAGGGTCTGTAGAACCTATTATAAATTCTGTTTTAATAATCCGAACTGTTCATATTATAAGGTCTTCCATATATATCATCCATGAAGGAAAAAAAACTAAATCGATTTGATAATCGTGGCACTTTTACTTTTGGGTGTTTGTCTCCAAAAAAAAAATTTAAAAAATTTATTTTCAAAATATACTTTCGTTCATTTTTTTCGCAGACAAACGTGATAAAATGTAAGTCTTATGATTATCAAATTTAATTTTTTTCATGAATAAAATATATTATGAGCCCTATAAGATTAACGAGTCGAATTATCAAAACAAGACCCGTATTGAGCCTCATGTGCCTCTCAAGTTTTTTCAAGTTAGGATGTAAATTTGAGAGAAACTTAACCAAATATATATATATATATATGACTTCAATTTAGAGTCGAATTGAACTATTTGAATATATATGAGTAATGTGTGTACCATATGCAAGTTATGACATTTGTAAGTTTGATTATAAAAAAAATGGCATAATTCAATATTATAAGAGGCATAACTACTAAAAATATATATATATATTTTTTTTTTAAAAAAAGAGTTATACCTGAACAACGCATAAGGTATAACAAAGAATTCTTGGATCATAATTAAAATAATGTCATAACCAATATCACAATAAATTGTAACTAACATAACAAAGGGGTATATATAAATTTTTTTTTTAATAGACGGTATATATAATTTGATTGCTTCTTTTAGACATTCAATACTTTGACCAGTATCCCATATAATTTATATAAGTTGGTAACACTTTACATAAGTGTTCCTATATAGTGATAAAACTAGTTTTTAAATAATTTTGTTTAAAAAATTATGGTATATTGCTTGATTTTTTGTGAGCAATACATTATGTACGATGATAAATTTTTAAAAATCGTAGTTTCATATTGAATCAAATTGCATTTTATTTGTAAGATCTAATTTAATTTAGATGTTTTTCTTCAACAAATTTACTGTTGTTTTAGTCAACATGCTTATATGACAATTTCTTTTCTTTTTTTACATTTCAAAACTATAAAATTTCATACCTTTCAAAATACGCATCCATATATATATATATATATATATTTATAAAATTTAGATTTTTTAAAATTATATGACGAGATTTATCAAACAAGATCTCAGCTGAATATAAAATTATGTAAAATAAAAATAAAAATAAGTAAAAATTTCACACATTTTTTAATTTGAAAGTGAAATTTTTTTTACACTTTCAAGAAATTGTAACGCCCTCGAAAATAATAACAGTAACCCAACATATAATATTACTTGCAATTGATCTACAACTCCACATATTTCATTCATTATATCTTTGATCATTACAAAAGATGACATATGCGATGTAAATTCATAAATCCTAGATCCTGAATCTATAGCATATGACATGATTTAAAATAAAAGTAAAACCAAATAATTATATACCCTGATGGCTACAACTTTCCAAATTGATATTTGGATACAACAAAATGCGTTTAACTCAATACAGATAAAACCCGAGGCTTAAACAAAAATAATTACTTCAACAAAACAAAATGAAGCCCTAAGCTCCAAGTCCTCCCAAGCTACGTCCTTGGTGGAGACATATCATCAGCACTTGAAAGTTGTTTTCCACATAGGGTGAGCCAAAACCTAGTAAAGATATTCTAACGTAGCATATGACTCTTAGCAAAATTATAAGGTGAATGCACATACATGCTATTTGTCAAACATTTCTTGTTTTCCATCTCAAAACAATGCAATGCCTGATTATAGTTTCAATTCATGAAAATAATCCTTGCAATGTCTACAACAATCAAAACTATCCTCCACCAAATAGTCCAAAACAGATATTTCTATTCAACATGTAATTTCCAATCAAAAGATATAATTTTGTCATTTACAATGGGAGTGATATTACATATCCAACTCCATCATCATCATCAACATAAACATTATTCCCATCTTATGAAACCGAATATCATTTTCTACTTTCTTTCACAAAGTTATATTCAAAATTTAGGAAAACCTCCTTTTCTTACAAAATTGATTTTAAGGAAAGATATCCACCATTTTAACCCATCTCAACCACAAACACATCCCCACCACCATTTTTAAGGACCCATTTGGTTATTTCAAACTTAAACCCTAGGTTTTTTCAAAAATCTCCAAATCATTAACCATTTTCCAAAGAGCAAATAACTAGGCTAAAAATAATATAAAAGTGTTAAAGAAATCCCTACCTCAAAGTAGAAGACAAGAAGAAACAAAGGGTAGGGCTTGACGAAGCCGAAAACAATAAACACTCCGATTAAAACGAAGCCCTCAACGTGCTCTACCTTTTTCTCTAAAGGACTAGAAATCAACAAATTGAGAGTGTTTAGAGCAAAAAGGTAAGAACTAGAGAGAGTGAAGATCTAGGATTTTGAAATGTTTAGAGAGAAAAAGAGAGTCAAAAAAGTGACTGAAAATGGCCTTCTCCTGGACTGATATATGCACAAATCGCTCAAGCGCAAGAATGGTCCCTCGAGCAACAGCTATAATAAGTGACACCGCTCGAGCGACCAAAACCACCGTCAAGCGAACAATGACCCCCTCTTAGAAATTCAGACCTACAAAAGACCGCTCGAGCACTAGAAAGATTGCTTGAGCGAAGATATCAAACATCTAGTAGTTTTGCAGACTGTAACAAACCGCTCAAGCGCAGGAATGGTTGCTCGAGCAAACAAGCAAAATTTTGGGCAACTACTCTTTGAAAACCTAACTTCCTAACATATTTCAAATACAACCAAAACTCCCAATAGCCAAACTCAACAAGCAACAAGATGAAAATGAGATGAATAACAGTTAAGTACATGAGTTCTCAGATCCAAATGCAAGAAGTGGGTTGGGTCTAAATCAGAATCATTATAAAAATGTTTGTAAATGTGATTTTTTTTTTTTTTTTTGGGTCAATTGATAGGAGAGTTTTACATCTTCTAATCACATACTTCCCCCATAATAGGGGGAAAATAAACCACCCACTGCCACAAAAAAGATATCAAACTTTTCTTTTTAAGTGTTGAATCCAAAACATCACATCACAAAGGGTGCTACTCAACCATTAGGCCAAATGCCTACTTATTTAGATGTTCACGTTTAAAGTGTTAACATTCATACTTTCCTGAATTTTATATTATTGAAAGTATGAATATCCGTTTCATATTTACCAAAAAATCACACTATTATATATATAATGTATAGAGAAGAAATCCAAACATGTAAGAATTCTAACAGTTTCTCCTAAAATATTGATTTGATTTTCATTTTTTAGAGGTTCTTTAGAAGATGAAGACTTTAGTGTTTTACATAACTATGGAATTTTTTAATTTAATATAGTACAGTATCAATAAAAATCTCAAGAATATGATTGTGAAGATATATTCACACAAATTTCATCATGGGATGAGCCCCATTTCATACTTCATCTTGTTGGTGGGAGTGGGGTGCAAACCACTTATGGTGATTCACAATGAGAGGATTAACACTGAAACAAACTCAATTTAAATTCACTCAAATAATTTTGAAAAACAAACAGAGCATGAACTACAATCTTCTCTCTTTTTTATTTTCTTTCTCCCACACACTAATCTCTATGATACATAGGCTATTTATAGATAAATTAGACAATGTAAAAACATTAAATGCAAATACAACTGAGGCTATAAATTTCAAACGGTTGCAGCTAGCTATTGTTAAAAATCTTGATTTCAACCTCCATGCTTCTACTCTTAGCTAGGCCGGTGGAAAAGAAAGATTTTCATCATAGGTTGGCGATGAAGCAAGATTACTTCACAACATCCCCCTTTAATCTTGATTCTCCATGCTCTTTCATCCCAAAAATTATCTGCATTCTGTTGAACAGATCATTTTTCAATGGCTTCATGAAAATATTTGCAAGCTGACTTGACACTTGCAAGAAAGTAACTCCACCTCTCTCTTTTTCACATGCTCTCAGATGAAATGATAGCGTATATCAAAATGCCTACTTCTTTCATGACAAACTGGGTTCTTTGCTAATGCAATTGCTGAGCGATTATCAACATAGATCTCAGTAGGATTTTCTTGTGGAAATCCTAAATGCTACAGCACATTTCTTAACCAAATTGCATAACACACAGCTAAGTTGGCTGCAACATACTTAGCTTCGCAAGTTAATAGTGTCACAATAGCTTACTTATTGAATGACCAAGTGAACACTATATTTCCCATAAAGAAAGCAAATCCAGTAGTACTCTTTCGTTCATCTAAGTCACGTCCCTAGTCACTATCTGAATAGCTAACAAGACTGAAATTATCAGTTGGTTTATAGAATAAACCATCATCAATTGTACCTTTGATGTAGGGAAGAATTCTTTTGCTGCATAAAGGTGTGATTGATCCGGTGTTTCCGTATATCTGCTAATCAGTCCTACTCCATAGAGTATGTCTAGCCTGGGGCAAGTAAGATAGCAAAGACTTCCAACTAAGCTCTTGAAATAAGTTGGATCCACATCACTCGTTTTTGTACCTTTTTTGAGCTTCACTCCACTGTCTACAAGAGTGTTCACTGAATTGCAATTCTCCATTCCATATCTCTTGAGAATCTCCTTGGCATAGCCACTTTGGGAAATAAAAATTCTTTTCTTTGTGCCACTTCAATGCCGAGAAAATGAGCCATCAATCCAATATCTGTCATTTCAAATTCTTGGACCATGCTTCTTTTAAATTCTTTGAACATGGTTGGATTGTTTCTAGTGAAAATTAGATCATCAACATAAAGACAAGCAAGCAACATGCTTCCATCAGCTTCCTTCTTCAAATATAGTGCATGCTCATATGGGCATTTTTCAAAATCATTGCCATGAAAATATTGATCAATTCTAGAATTCCATGTACGCGGAGCTTGCTTCAATCCATAAAGTGCTTTCTTCAATTTGTACACTTTGTCTTCATGCTCATTCTGAACATACCCCGAAGGTTGTTCAATTTCAAGACAAACCATTAAGAAATGCATATTTCACATCAAGTTGATAGATCTGCCACTTGTGCTAGGCAACCAAAGAATTCATTAGCCTGATAGTCTCCAACCGGGCAACTGGAGCAAACATCTCTCCATAATCAATTCTAGCTCTCTACTTGTAACCTTTTGCCATTAATCTTGCCTTGTAGCGTTGCATTTCGCTTTGTGCATTCCTCTTTGTCTTGTATACCCATTTCACTCCAATGGGTTTGTGCCCCTCCGGTAGACTGGTAAACTTCCATGTGTCATTTTTCTCAATAGCATGAATTTCTTCATCCATTGCTTTCTTCCATTTATCTTCTTGGATGGCTTCTGAGAAAGTAAGTAGATCACTATCTGCAAGTAGGCAGAACAAATTCCGATCTTCTTCTTCTGTAGCTTCATATATCTCTTGCAAATTTATCATTGGTCTTGGTTGTTTGAAAAAATTATCATTTGATGATGATGATGATGATGATGATGGTGATGACGCATCACTTCTGTGAGAAACTGGTGATCTAGGTGTAGGTATTCTATGTGGAGGAGTTTGTGGCTCATCTTGAACTTCTCTTGTGATTTTAACCAAAGCTTCTGATGTTTCATCTTCAAGAATGAGTTCTGCATCTTTAACAACTTCATCTTGATTTCAATTCCAAGCTTCTTTTTCTTCAAATATCACATCTCTACTCATGATCACCTTTCTGGTAATGGGATTATACAACTTGTATCCCATTGTTCTGTCTCCATATCCGACAAAGATACATTTTTCTCCCTTATCATTGAGCTTGGTTCTTCTTGCTTCTGGAATCTTGGTGTACACAACACACTCAAATATTCTGAGATCGTTGACACTTGGCTTATGTGAACTCCAAGCCTCTTCTGGAGTCATAGAGTGAAGGCTCCTAGTTGGGCATCTATTTAGTATATACATAGCACATGATACGGCTTTAGCCCAAAATTGCTTGGGCAATCCTTTTCCTTTTAACATGCTCCTTGTCATAGCTAAGATTGTGCGATTGTTTCTTTCAGCAACACCATTCAGCTGTGGCATATAGGATGGTGTTGTTTGATGCTTGATTCCATGCTCTTTACAAAATCTTTCAAAAACATCATATGTATATTCTCCACCATGATCTGACCACAATGTCTTGATGTAGTAGCCACTTTGCTTTTCTATAAAAGCTTTGAATTCTTTGAAGATACTAAATACCTCCGACTTTCTTTTAAGAAAATACACCCATGTCTTCCGACTATAATCATCAATGAAGGTGAGAAAATATCTATTCTGTCCATTTGACATTGGCTTCAATGGACCACACACATCAGTATGCATTAGCTCCAGCGGCTTTGTTGCTCTCCACTTCACTTCTTTGGCAAAGCTAGTTCTGTGATGCTTAGGGATGTAATCGGTTTGGAACGGTCAGTATTTAGGTAAAAAATTACACCGAACCAATAATGTCGGTTTTATTATTTTGAACACCGATATAGACCGCTTCTCCCATCAAATTATACCGAACCGAACCAATTGAAACAGTTCGGTTTGGTGCGGTTTAATCGGATTAGGATTTTTCAAACATGAGCCACTTTTAAATATAATCATTAATCTATATAAAAATATTAAATTAGTTATTTGTCTATCATTTCAAACATATCCAATCCATCCATTTAATACATACTTTTCAATTCCTAAATTAACAAAAATAAAAATAAAAAAAAGTTTAAAAATACTAAGGTTTCAAGAATAATGAGTTAGAGTTAAGATTATATATAATAAGAGTTTACAAACTTAGGTTATAAAGATGATAAGGTTAATTAATTAAGGTTAATAATTTATTATACTTATTAATATTATTATATTATTAAATTATATATATATTATAAATACAATATATGTTGAAACGGTCGGTTTCGGTTTAGATCGGTGCATAAGGTGCTTAAACCGATACCAAATCGAAAACCGAAAAAAAAAAAATCAAATTTAAAAACCGCATAGACCGGTTCTTGTTAAAAAACAGACCAAATATAGCTGATTTGATCCGGTTCAATCGGTTTGGTTGGTTTTTTCGATTTTTCTTACATCTCTAGTGATGTTTTCCAAGAATGTAGCTTTCACAGATTTCATTAATATGAGCAATATGAGGGAGCCCTTTCTTCATATTCTTACTTAACAACAGCTTCAAGCTTCCAAAGTTGAGATGTCCAAACCTCAAATGCCATAGCCAGTCTTTGTCTTTGATGATGGCACTTAAACACTTCGCAGCATCATGTTGGATATTCAATGCAAACGTCCGATTCTTGGACATTCTAACCCGAGCAATCAAATTACCATGATTGTCTTTGATGATAAGATGACAATCTTTTATGCAAATGTCATATCCTTTCTCTAGGAGTTGTCCCATACTCAAAATGTTGTTCTTCATGGCAGGAACATAATAAACATTGGAGATGTAATCATGATTGAGCTTGATCAGAACATTGCCTCTTCCTTTCACTAGAGTCTTTGAAGAATCACCAAATGAGACTTGTTCTTGTACAGTCTTGTCAAGCTCGACGAACAACTCTCTTTTACCACACATGTGATTACTGGCTCCCGAATCTAGATACCAAACATTGTTTTGGTTTTCTGTATCTCCATGGTGGATAAACAGGACTGTAGGTCCGACTTTGTTTGTTTCCTGCTCGGCAAAATTTACTTGCTCTCTGGCTTCTGTTGTTGCTCTACTTCGGCATTCATTGTTGTAATACCCGAACTTGTGGCAATGGTATGCTTTTGTTAAATCCTGGTCGGTTGTTGTAACCACATCCTCTTCCTCTTGCACTTTCTCTTGGAGCAAAGTGTGGTTGACTTCTTTCTCCTCTGGCTGGACCTCTTCCGCATCTTTCTCGAAAACCAGAACTTCGGTTGTTGTAACCATGGCCTCTTCCTCGGCTTCTTTGTGATATCCCTCATTGCTCATTTCTGTCATCTCTTAAAAACAACTTTGATTGAAGAGCTTGCTCTATAGAACTTGAGAGAGTATTTTTGTTGATTCTTTGTTCATGAATCTCAAGTGTGCCCATCAGCTCATCAGCGGTCATGGCACTGAGATCCTTGGACTTTTCTATTACTACAACCACGTGCTCAAACTTGGGACTGAGTGATCGTAGAATCTTCTCTATCACTTGAAGAGATTCCATCTTCTCTCCATATCTTCTAATCTGATTAACAATGGTCAATGTTCTGTTGAAGTATTCAGAAATTGACTCATTCTCATTCATGTGTAGCATCTCGAATTCATCACATAACACTTAGAGTCGAACTCTGATCGTCTTTTCAATTCCATGGTGTAAATTGCGAAGAATACTCCATGCCTCTTTAGAGGTTGCTTCTACTGAAATATTCTCAAAGCTTGACTCATCAATGCCTTGATAAAGTAGATACAAGGCCTTTTTATCTCTCTTCCTTGAATCTTTTAACGCCGTCTTCTGAGCTTCATTTAAATTTCGTTCATCTTCAAGAGTAGCTGGCTCGTCATATCCTCGATCCACTAACTTCCACAAATCTTGTGAGGCCAGTGGGACTTGCATTTGAATACTCCAATTTTCATAGTTCTCCTTGTTGAGTTTTGGAAACCAGGGCTGAAAGAAATTATTTGTGTTGGCCATGGATTGACTTTAAGAAATCTGCAAATTTTCAGGATATAATTTGCAAATTCTGAACGTACCAATGTGTCCGGAATATTCCAAATAGTTGGAAAGCACTATTGGATCACCAAAAGACGGACTTCAAAAGGCTTAGATCCACAAAAAATAGTTGGACGGTTCAGATCAGCTGAATCTGGAACTTCTGAGAAGCACCAGATAATTTCTCCGGATCGGCTAACATTAGTGTGATGTCAGTGGTTTGGCGGCATAGCTCGACTCGGTCTACGGCTTGCCAGCGCGGCTCCTCTCGATAGCTCGGCTCAGCTTGTGGCTCGGCTCAAATTGACGTTAGCATAACGTCAGCTTCTAGATATGGATACGAATCCAAATCTGGGCTAATGGATTGGATCGTGCGTTAGACGGGTCGGACTGTGCAAATTCGGGCGAAGAAGACGCGTGACCGCGTTACTGTGCTTGATGACGGCGTTGACGACGTGTGTGGCACGTGCAATCTCTATGGAACTCGGTTTTCAATGTGGTTTTTTGCAGTGTGATCATATCGATGAGAACTACACACTGGTGTGATCAAAAGTTGATTTCAACAACTTTGATTTCTAGGCAAAATTTGAAACGATGCTCTGTTCTTGAAAATTTTACAGAATGTCTGCAAATTCAAGCTACCTTCAGCTTTGATAGCACTGTTGGTGGGAGTGGAGTGCAATCCACTTATGGTGATTCACAATGAGAGGATTAACACTGAACCAAACTCAATTTAAATTCACTTAAATAATTTTGAAAAACAAATAGAGCATGAACTACAATCTTCTCTCTTTTTTATTTTCTTTCTCCCACACACTGATCTCTACGATACATAGGCTATTTATAGATAAATTAGACAATGTAAAAACATTAAATGCAAATGCAGCTAAGGCTATAAATTTCAAATGGTTGCAGCCAACCATTGTTGAAAATCTTGATTTCAGCCTCCATGCTTCTACTCTTAGCTAAGTCGGTGGAAAAGAAAGATTTCATCATAGGTTGGCGGTGAAGCAAGATTACTTCACAACACATCTCTCTATATCTCTTCATATCCCTCCATACATTTCTTGTGGGCTTCAACCCGGGCACTTACAGATGATCTGAACTGTCTATGTGAGAACCCGTATTTTTGTATATTAAATTATTTTAGTAATTTTATTTAGCTACTTAAATTTTGTAATCAACATCCATAAACCAATTCCATAACAACATTTTGTGACGAAATAATTAACTTTTAATTATTTAATTAGTGCAATTTTTATCTTCATATTCTTATTATTATTGTTATTGTCGTCGTCGTCATCACTTTTATGACTATGCAAATCTCATTCTTAATATATATTATTCTGTATAATTGTTATGTATAAAGTTTTGCATTAATAATTTGTAAACAAGAAAATTAACCCATGGAGATTAATTGGTTCAATCTCAAGTCTTTTAGTTACATATAATAATATCATAATACTAAAGTGACTCAAAATCATAAAAAAATAAATAAAATTCAAAAAAAAAAGAAAAACAAAAAAGAAAAGGAAATTGAGAGAATGGCTGGTTGCCTCTTCCCAAGGTCTTTTCTTGGGCTTTGTTGTGCATGGATATGTAAGAGCATACTTCTCCAACAGCACGCACAACCTCATCAAAGGTGGACAAGGATGCCTATAATATGGCAATTCAAACCAATAAGAAATTTTGCTAAAGATAAAATAAAGTAAAATAATAAAATAAACAAATACAATTTAAACACCCATTTCTCTTCCACAATGCCTACATAAGGACCCCATCTTCAGCCATCTTCAAATATAAACAGCTAAGTAAGGGAAAAAGAAATAAGAGAAAAGAAAAGAAAAAGGAAGGATAGAGGAGAGGGTGCTTGGTGGTCACCATTTTGAAGCTAATCTTGAGGATAGTTTGAAAAGCTCTTACTCTACCTCTAACCTGCCTTATATATTCTTAACTAGTTATTATATATATATATATATGCAAGAGCATACATTATTAATGCATACATAACAAGTGTGATTAGAATAGCTCAATGCAATTTAACATTTTGATAGGATGAGAATTTCATGACTATATGATTTCTATTTCTTCTTTGTATGCATAGATTAAATGGTTTAGCTATTGATTTTGTCTTCTTATATATTTAAATATTCGCCACTGTTTTGAAATAATCTTGCATGAGGGTGAAATGGGGTAAGATTGGTTCACTTTTACTTAAAACTTACATTTTCTGCACTGTTTCAGATTTTTATCGATTGAAAAATGCTCTAATAAATTGAAAATAATTTTTTTTATAAATCTGTTTGTACTGGGAGTAGATATAGGTGTTCTATACATTTTTAAATTTTTTATAAAATCATTGGATACCATTTCCTTACTGAAATAAATGTTTGTCCTAAGTGTTGCTTACAACACAGTAGAAAACAGTGACTTCAAACAGGTCCCATTTTCTCCACAAAATCTATTTTTCTAGAAGACCACTTGGGATAGTTTTATATATGAGTTAGCTTTAATTCGACACTGATTTTACTAAAAATGGAGAAGTTTAAGAGGAGAAATTGTAGTTTTACTAAAATGTGACAAATTATGTCCAATTTTCTTAGCAAAATTATTTGACTACCTTCCATTGGTTTCATGTGACGCCCCAAATTTTTTTTGGAACATCAAGGGAAATTAAATAAACAAAATGACTTAATCAACTAAAAAGTTGACATCTTAATAGGGCATTCCAACTCTCGTACATAACCAAACGTTCAAATAATATTAAATAAAAACTTAAAATTATCCAAATACAACATCAATGAAATTATAAGGTCCTTAATATCTAATATATAGGATAATAAAGCTATTCAACTTTAGTCATGATTTCAAGTCAGCCAAGACTCTACGTTAGCGTTAACTCCATTTCAGCTTCAATTATTTCCTCGCCAAAACCTGGCATAAAACGCCAGGGCAACAAAAATATATGCCATGAGTTTTGCAACACAGTAAGAAAACATAACCAACCTACCATTCTTTTTAAGAGAAAGATAATGAGATTCTAAACATGAGATAACAATATAATGGTAAACATAAATTACAACCATTAGAATAACTTCAATAATTTTAATAAATTAGGTGACACTCGAAATCTCACCAAAGAGATTTAACTTACCAACCACTAAGCATGGCAACGGTTAATTTGAAACCCTCCCTTGGTCAAATATTTAAGTGTTACCAACCGTAACTACCAGGGATGCCCACGTCCGGAGTTATATACCCAAGTAGTGGCATCCGTGGTCTGCCCCAAGGAAACGGTCTGCCAGGGGTACGTAACCTCCCTGTGTGCCACCTGCACATCCACCCTTATTCCAAAACCGAATACCGAAAAGGGTTCAAATAAGTCCCGTGCCATCTTAGAGTTTCGCAACACAATTTACGTGAGAATTCTCAAAACCAGGGCTCACCCTGAACAACCGCAAATTCTCAAAACCAGGGCTCACCCTGAACAACCGGTATTGACCGTCAATTGTTAACTTTGTGTATGCCGTTAATCATTTCAGTTAATTTTGATATCAATCACCAATAATTCCAATTTTTAATCACAAATAATGGTTTACCAACTCATTAAAATTCCCAACATAAAGTATTACACATGTCACACAATAGTAAACAATACACAAAATTTAAATAAACAATTTATTTAAACCATGGTATAAAATCATAATCACACACGTGCATAGATTTTTAATCTACAAGATTAGATTAGCACCATATTAAATTTTAGTCCAAAGAAACAATTGAAGAGATTATTTTTAATTCCTCCTTAATCTGCCAAAATTTCCAGAATGTGTATCTTGCAAATGAAATTATAAATAAATTACTTATACAACTCTAAAATTCATATCAATCTACAGAATACTCAATAAACATGTTATGGTCATTTTTCAGGAAGCATTTTCCAAAATTAAATTATAGATAATTCTTAAAAATTCCAAGGGTGTTTATGACACAGATTTGTCACATTTCCTTATATTAATGCCATGCTTAAATTTATAGATCAAACCCATAATCTAAAAATTTATCATGAAACTAGACTTCTCAAATTTCACCTTTTAGTTAGAAATTACCAGATTTGGCTTAGTATAGAATTTTAAATAAATTTTCAAATACATGATAAAATCTGTCTCACAGTTTCAGATTTAGCTAGAAATTTGTATAAATTCGTAGAAAGCTCAAAAATTATTTCCAAAATTTTTTTTGGATAAACTAGACATCATTATCAACAACTTTGTAGGAGAAATCATCTCGAAATTTTGAGTATAAAATTATCTAAAAATTCGGATAACAAGCTGGCAGATTCAAACAGGTTATTCTCAACACAGTTTCAGGTTTAGTTAAAATTTTGTATAAATTCGTAGAAAGCTCAAAAATTATTTCCAAAAATTTCTGGATAAACTAGACATCATTATCAACAACTTTGTAGAAGAAATCATCTCGAAATTTTGAGTATAAAATTATCTAAAAATTCGGATAACAAGCTGGCAGATTCAAACAGGTTATTCTCAACACAGTTTCAGGTTTAGTTAAAAATTTGTATAAATTCGTAGAAAGCTCAAAAATTATTTCCAAAAATTTCTGGATACACTAGACATCATTATCAACAACTTTGTAGAAGAAATCATCTCGAAATTTTGAGTATAAAATTATCTAAAAATTCGGGTAACAGACTGGCAGATTTAACACAATTTTAGACAATGTATCAAATGTATATAATCTGAAAATTTCAATTATATAAAAAAAATGAGAGGGTTGAGAGGGTTTTCTTACTTAATAATAGAATGATGAAATGGTAGAAAATTTTAGCTTCCTTAATCTCCCACTCTTCTTCTCCTCCTACTGCTTTGTTGCTCACAGAATTTTCTTTTCCTCATTTCTCATTTCCTCGCTGAATGCAAGCATGCATGTATATATATACACAATGCACTTCCCCCCCCTTCTCTCTCTCTCTCTCTCTCTCTCTCTCTCTCTCTCTCTCTCTCTCTTCTAGTCATTCTGTGGAATCTAGTCAAATGTTGCAAGTTCAAGACACATAATTGTGTCTCATTTCCTATATTGCATGCAAGAGAACAAGTGGCAATGTTGCCACCAAAAATATCTTCCAAAGCTTTTTTTTTTTTTTTTTTTTTTGTATTTGTATGGGTTTCTTAAAATTGATACACTAAGATTTTTAACTAAGGTATTTGGTAAGAATAATTATCATGTTGAATCCCTATTAAAATAATTTATAAACAACAAATATTGAACACCCACAAAATTATTATTCTTAAAAATGTCTTTGTTAGTGATTGAATTGAGTCAATTTAAAACTAACTTTTACACTAATATATTTTTCAAATAAACTCTGGATATTAATTAATTATTATTATTATTATTATTATTATTATTATTATTATTATTATTATTTTTAAGAATAATTAAATATGGGTTTTCACAATCTACTCTCCTAAAAAAAAATTTCGTCCTCGAAATTAATTCGTACCTTTAGACTCGAAAAGATGAGGGTGATTGGCACGTATCATATCTTCTCGCTCACACATTGACTCTTTCATCCCACGATGCTGCCACAACACTCGCACCAAGTAAATAGCTTTGCCTCGCAATTTTTTTTTTTTTTTTTTTCGTCGATCCATAATCTTTATAGGTCTTCCCTCAAAACCTACATCTTCATTGAGATCAATCTCTCTCCAGTTGATAACACGGGAGGGGTGTGGCTCATATTTCCATAACATTGAGATGTGAAAAATTTTGTGCCTTGATGAATGCTACCTCCTGATTGTACTTTTGTGATTCCAACATCTCGCTCAAAATTTTAGGCGTAACAATTTGATCACCAAGGTAAGCCTTTTCTTCGTGAACCCCCATTTGCACCCCAAATTCATTGAGTGTTCCAATCATCTTCCATTCTCTAAGTGCTAAACTAGTAACAATTTCTCTATTCTTGCTACTTAGCGCATCTGCTACACGTTAGCCTTGCCGAGATGATAGAAAAGGGTAAATTGGTAATCCTCGAGATACTCCATCTAACGTCCCTGACGCATGTTCAGATCCTTTTAGGTGAACAGGTACTTCAAGCTTTTGTGATCAGTGAATATCTCAAACTTTTCATCATACAAATAGTGTCTCCAAATTTTGAGTGCGTGAACTATAGTTGCTAACTCTAAGTCATGGGTGGGATAATTCTTCTCATGGTTCTTTAATTGCTTTGATCCATATGCCACCACCTTGCCATTCTGCATCAATACACACCCCAGACCTTCTTTGGAAGCATCACAATACACGTTGTACCCAACGTCACGTTCTGGCACTAGGAGAATAGGGGCATCGTCAATCTTTTCTTAAATTCTTGGAATGAATTTTCACAAGACTCGTTCCATTCAAACTTTACCCTCTTTTGAGTCAAATGTGTCATTGGTTTGGCCAAATTTGAAAAGTCTTGAATCTTCGATAGTAACCGCCGAATCCTAAGAAACTACGAATCTCAAATGTGTTCTTAGGTTACTTCCATTCTGTCACTGTTTCTACTTTAGTTGGGTCTACTAATATTTCCTTGTCAGATACCACGTGATCCAAAAACCTTCCTCCATCCAGAACTCACATTTACTAGCCTTGGCATACAGCTGGTTTTCTCTCAAAGTTTAAAGTAATATTATTCATGGTCTCATTCAGACTTGAAATACACCAAAATATCTTTTATGAAAACTACCACAATTTGATCTAAGTAAGTCGTGAATATTTTGTTCATTAAGTTCATGAACATGCCTGGTGCATTGGTTGGGCCGAATGGCATCACTACAAATTCACAGTGGCTGTAACAGGTTCGAAATGCAGTCTTAAGAATATCTTCTTCCTGAACACGCAATTGGTGATACCCCGACCTGAGGTCTATCTTTGAGAAATACCTTGCCCCTCTAAGCTGATTGAAAAGGTCATCAATCCTAGGCAGTGGATACCGATTCTTAATGGTGACTATTGAGTTGTCGATAATCAATGCACAACCTAAGTGTCCCATCTTTCTTTTTAGCAAATAAGGTTGGTGCTTCCCACAGGGACGTGCTTGGCCTTATAAATTCCTTGTCCAATAATTCTTGCAACTGTGTCTTTAGCTTTCTCAATTCAGCTGGTGCCAGACGATGTGGTGCCATTAAAATCGGTGATGTACTAGGTTATAGTTCAATAGTAAAGTCTACTTCTCGCTTTGGGGGTAGTCCTGGTAATTCCTCTGGGAACACATCAGCATATTCGCACACCACACAAGGTAGCCCTAGTTCCATACGATCTTTATCTTCCAGAACTAAGCTGGTTAGCCACCCAACTAGGTGATCGTGCCACTTTGAATTTCCAAGTGTCAGTGATAGGGAATCTTGTCTATCCCCCTTAAATCGGAATCGCGTTCCGTCCTGAGAGTAAGCAATCACTGTCTTCCGATAACAATCAATAGTGGCTCTATGGGCTGATAACCAGTCCATCCCTAGGATAACGTCAAAGTCTGAAATTTCTATGACTCGTAGGTCGCAAGTTAAACGTAAACTAGAGACTCCTAGTTCACATGATTTGCGTACGATATCTACTCGAGTTTGACCTCCTAGCGGTGAAGCTACACTCATAGGTGTTTCTAATCGTTCAAGCTCTAATCCCAAGATTCACACAGTTATGGTAGTGAAGAAAGAGTATGACATGGCTACGACAATAGCATAACTAGCATAAGAATTCAAAGGGAATTTGAGCAGATGATAAAGTCGGATAACATGATAGTTTTGAACTTTTAATAGGGTTAAGATTATGGAGCTGGTGACCAAACTAGATATTTGAATTGAAATTGTGTTTGGCCATACACATTTCAAACCAAACACCTGAGATTCTTCACCCTGTAAGGATTAAAAGAGTGCAATCGGTTTTCAAGAGAACAACATACAAGATACAATAGACATGACTCAAAAATTACCAATTGATCATCTTAAGGCAATACTTTGTCGAATTGGAAAGGTTCAATGAAGATAGAGAAGTGATGATTTTACATCCGACAAATTTGGCGTCAACCTAGTTAGGATCAAACAAGGATAGTTACTATGATTAGCATAAAGCTCTCAAAAACTATGAGTTACATAATTCTATTCCTTCTAACACATGACACTACTCCTCAATTGAGGTTAAACCTCTTCCCACCGTCCCTAGGTATTCTAACCTAGAGCTCTGATACCATTTTGTGACGCCCCAAATTTTTTTTGGAACATCAAGGGAAATTAAATAAACAAAATGACTTAATCAACTAAAAAGTTGACATCTTAATAGGGCATTCCAACTCTCGTACATAACCAAACGTTCAAATAATATTAAATAAAAACTTAAAATTATCCAAATACAACATCAATGAAATTATAAGGTCCTTAATATCTAATATATAGGATAATAAAGCTATTCAACTTTAGTCATGATTTCAAGTCAGCCAAGACTCTACGTTAGCGTCAACTCCATTTCAGCTTCAATTATTTCCTCGCCAAAACCTGGCATTAAACGCCAGAGCAACAAAAATATATGCCATGAGTTTTGCAACACAGTAAGAAAACATAACCAACCTACCATTCTTTTTAAGAGAAAAATAATGAGATTCTAAACATGAGATAATAATATAATTATAAACATAAATTATAACCATTAAAATAATTTCAATAATTCTAATAAATTAGGTGACACTCGAAATCTCACCAAAGAGATTTAACTTACTAACCACTAAGCATGGCAACAGTCAATTTGAAACCCCCGTTTGGTCAAATATTTAAGTGTTACCAACCGTAACTACCAGGAATGCCCACATCCGGAGTTATATACCCAAGTAGTGGCATCTGTGGTCTGCCCCAAGGAAACGGTCTGCCAGGGGTACGTAACCTCCTTGGTGCCACCTGCACATCCACCCTTATTCCAAAACCGAATACCGAAAAAGGTTCAAATAAGTCTCGTGCCATCTTAGGGTTTCGCAACACAATTTACGTGAGAATTCTCAAAACCAGGGCTCACCCTGAACAACCGCAAATTCTCAAAACCAGGGCTCACCCTGAACAACCGGGATTGACTGTCAATTGTTAACTTTGTGTATGCCGTTAATCATTTCAGTTAATTTTGATATCAATCACCAATAATTCCAATTTTTAATCACAAATAATGGTTTACCAACTCATTAAAATTCCCAACATAAAGTATTACACATGTCACACAATAGTAAACAATACACAAAATTTAAATAAACAATTTATTTAAACCATGGTATAAAATCATAATCACACACGTGCATAGATTTTTAATCTACAAGATTAGATTAGCACCATATTAAATTTTAGTCCAAAGAAACAATTGAAGAGATTATTTTTAATTCCTCCTTAATCTGCCAAAATTTCCAGAATGTGTATCTTGCAAATGAAATTATAAATAAATTACTTATACAACTCTAAAATTCATATCAATCTACAGAATACTCAATAAACATGTTATGGTCATTTTTCAGGAAGCATTTTCCAAAATTAAATTATAGATAATTCTTAAAAATTCCAAGGGTGTTTATGACACAGATTTGTCACATTTCCTTATATTAATGCCATGCTTAAATTTATAGATCAAACCCATAATCTAAAAATTTATCATGAAACTAGACTTCTCAAATTTCACCTTTTAGTTAGAAATTACCAGATTTGGCTTAGTATAGAATTTTAAATAAATTTTCAAATACATGATAAAATCTGTCTCACAGTTTCAGATTTAGCTAGAAATTTGTATAAATTCGTAGAAAGCTCAAAAATTATTTCCAAAATTTTTTTTGGATAAACTAGACATCATTATCAACAACTTTGTAGGAGAAATCATCTCGAAATTTTGAGTATAAAATTATCTAAAAATTCGGATAACAAGCTGGCAGATTCAAACAGGTTATTCTCAACACAGTTTCAGGTTTAGTTAAAATTTTGTATAAATTCGTAGAAAGCTCAAAAATTATTTCCAAAAATTTCTGGATAAACTAGACATCATTATCAACAACTTTGTAGAAGAAATCATCTCGAAATTTTGAGTATAAAATTATCTAAAAATTCGGATAACAAGCTGGCAGATTCAAACAGGTTATTCTCAACACAGTTTCAGGTTTAGTTAAAAATTTGTATAAATTCGTAGAAAGCTCAAAAATTATTTCCAAAAATTTCTGGATACACTAGACATCATTATCAACAACTTTGTAGAAGAAATCATCTCGAAATTTTGAGTATAAAATTATCTAAAAATTCGGGTAACAGGCTGGCAGATTTAACACAATTTTAGACAATGTATCAAATGTATATAATCTGAAAATTTCAATTATATAAAAAAAATGAGAGGGTTGAAAGGGTTTTCTTACTTAATAATAGAATGATGAAATGGTAGAAAATTTTAGCTTCCTTAATCTCCCACTCTTCTTCTCCTCCTACTGCTTTGTTGCTCACAGAATTTTCTTTTCCTCATTTCTCATTTCCTCGCTGAATGCAAGCATGCATGTATATATATACACAATGCACTCCCCCTCTCTCTCTCTCTCTCTCTCTCTCTCTCTCTCTCTCTCTCTCTCTCTCTCTTTCTTCTAGTCATTCTGTGGAATCTAGTCAAATGTTGCAAGTTCAAGACACATAATTGTGTCTCATTTCCTATATTGCATGCAAGAGAACAAGTGGCAATGTTGCCACCAAAAATATCTTCCAACGCTTTTTTTTTTTTTTTTTTTGTATTTGTATGGATTTCTTAAAATTGATACACTAAGATTTTTAACTAAGGTATTTGGTAAGAATAATTATCATGTTGAATCCCTATTAAAATAATTTATAAACAACAAATATTGAACACCCACAAAATTATTATTCTTAAAAATGTCTTTGTTAGTGATTGAATTGAGTCAATTTAAAACTAACTTTTACACTAATATATTTTTCAAATAAACTCTGGATATAATTAATTAATTATTATTATTATTATTATTATTATTATTATTATTATTATTATTATTATTATTATTAAGAATAATTAAATATGGGTTTTCACATTTCAATCTTCAAGCTCTTCTGTAAATGTGTTCTCAACTCAAATATCTAGCAAAAATATCTGACCTTACCTCTTTTTGACATTGTTTGCAGCCCCTTTTTATTTTTCAAACACAGATTACCTGTGCTAGAAGTTGTTGTAGTTCACTGTCCCATAAATCAGTTTTTCTTCCAAATTTTATTTCTCCGTCTTAAAATCGTTTTTAGCCCTGGAATTCTCTCAAAATATTTTCCTAACTCAATGAACTAGCACCAATTAAAATATTGTAATAATCGAACTTCGTTTGGTATGAGTTTCATTATTTTTAGTCCAATAATTCAACGCTGAAAATAAGAAGTATGGGAAATCCTAAGAAATTTTGTGATGACTCCTAAAACATTTCTGTAATATTCATTTTGGTTGCCATACATGATTGTTTCGTGCTATATAAACCTTATGTCACTGTGGCTTTCAACTAAAATTTGCGCATGTATCTATTGGCAGTATATTTTCAACAATATCAAAATATGAATTTGACGAAGTAAAGAAACACAAACTTGAACCGATGTATTAAAAGTTAAAAGCAATGGGGTGAGCCCAATTTAGAGTCTTGCGCGAGTGAGTTGCGAACCCTAACATGTCACGAGAAGGTATTTTGGCTTTTATTGATATAGGCAATATAAGGTTGGTGGTGTAGGCGTCACAACATAGACTATTCCCTTGGGGCAGATCGTAATGTCATGACGTGGGTACGTAACCCTGGTGCGTGGGCATCATTGGTAGTTACAACAAGTAACATTTGAATATTTGACTACGGAGGAGTCAGAATTACCCGTGGCCATTGCTTAGCGGTTCAGTAGAAATGGTGCTCTGCGAAAAGTTATTTAGACTTACTTGGTAAACTAAACCTATGAGAATTCAAAAGAAAAGTTTGGTATTTCCTTACGATGAATTATTGCTTCCGCTTGACATTGTTCTTATTATCTATTATTATTATTTTAACTACTAGCATTCTTGTTATGCTTATTTTATTAAATGTTGCTTGTTACTTTGTTACTACACAGTATTCATTCTTTGTGAGTATTATTGTCGGATGGGTATTTTTGGATTGTAGTATCTTACTGAGTTCATCGCTCATTGGCATTCCCATTATCCTGGCGTTTTATTCCAAGTATCAAAGAAACCGAAAGAAAAACCGAGGTCTTGGAAGACGACGTTCAGCCTTAGTTAGCTTGAAGTATGCCCAAGTCCCATGAACCTCTTTCCTGAGTTATCTAGTTTTCTCTTTTTTTCTTTTTTTTTTAATTGTGTTTTTCTATCCTGAATGTAGTAAGACCAAGCTTTAAGTTTACTTTGGAGTTGTAATTTAAGAACTTTTAATTTCTATTTCGTTAATTAACAGATGATGACAAACTTGGTGGCAACAATGATTAGAAGTTTTTAATTAAAAAAAATTAATTTTTAATTTTAAACCTTACCATAATGTCTTTAAATTTTAGAACGTCACAACCTAACTCGTAAATCTCACAATAAAAATTTTACCCATTTTATAAAACTAAATACAATGTGTTCTTATGTTCAGGATTGGAACTATGTAGGGATCAGGGCCCCCCACTAATGTTTGAAAATTTATTATTATTTCTATATTTATGAGTATTTATAAAAAGTAAAATAGGGTTCTTTTTTATTTTTTGAATTTTAAAAATCAAATGGCATGTATACTTTTTTATGAGTAATGCTAAAGAATTTAAGGTAGAGTTTGATAGAATTTTCTAAATATGATTTGAGAATAGAGTTATATTTTGAGTTTGTGAGTTTTGGAATTATAATTTGAGTGTGAAAAATTTGCTTAGTGAATGAGTTTTGAAAAGAGTTTTGAATTGAGTGGGAAATTTTTGATGTAACATATGATATTTAATACAAAAACTTACAACTCATTACCAAACACACAATTCAAAATTTTATTTAAAACTCATAAAAAAAAATTAATTCCGATTTTTTATTTATTTAACATATAAAAAATAACAGGTACTAAGGCCTCGTTTGTGAACATGCTAATTTAGTAACTTTTTGGCTATTTGGCTAAAATATGAGCTAAAAAAAACTAGTATGTTTGGGATGACTTTTTGGCTTTTTACGAAAAGATGTGCAAAAAATAGAGAGAAAAGAGAATTTTTGACTTTTTGGTTTTTTTAGTGACGTTTTGACTTTTTGGCTAAAAAAGCCATTTGCCAAACTGTCACAACCCAAACCCGCCCCTATGGGTTTAGCACCGTAACCGGCCAGTAATCCGAGATTACCGAAGGCCTGCTTAACAGTAAGACAGTAATACAGAGTACAGGGGCATGGCAGAAGCCAATACAGTAAATAAACAATGTCCAATGAGCTGTGACAGTCTGTATGCAAAAAGGTTTTTCATACATATATGCAGTCAGTGACAAAACGGTATGTACATTATATACAATCATTCAGATCAAGGACCAAATCCCTATTAAACAGTACAGTAACAGTCTATACAGATTACAAAACAGTTACGGAGACAGATGGGGGAAATTAAAACACCCCTAAGCCATAGCTAGACAGGCTCGGAACCTCGCAGTGAGGCACAGTAGTTGGCTTGACAAAACTGGAGTTTACCCCAACGCTCCTAGCCGCGGTCTGGTGCCTGTACACCTACATATATATATATGAGCAGTGAGCTAAAGCCCAGTGAATAACATAAAGCGTAAAGGGGTTTAGAATGAATATCCTTACAGTAATGAAAACAGTTCATTGATTCAGTATATCAGTTGTTCGGTACAGAAAACAGTCATATGTGGTACATCCATTAGCATAACAGTAAACAGTAGGTCTTAAAAGACCGAACAGTCATTGATGGCCATCAATCAGTAAACAGTAGTGGTTCCAACAAGGGAACCGACAGAGATCTCTGTAACAGTAACAGTCAGTAAGAGTAGTTGCTAAGGATGCCACAATACAGTTCAGAATATAGGACATACATTCATTCAGTTAACAGTATCAGTTCAGAAACAGTACAGTTCAATTGTTCAGAAGCTAATCATTTTTGAACGTATCTTTACACAGTTGTTACTCACAGAGTTCTGGGTTACAGTAAAGCTAGAATGTGTCTCCAGTCATCAACCCTACACAGTTTACAGAATGAACACACACTAAGTTACACAGTTGGGAAAGATAATAACTTAATCCTTAATTGCCTCGGTGTGTTCTACATCTATATCCTCATTAAGATGTCTTAAACTAGGCCTAAGAATGCCTAGGATGGGATGAGGATGCAAAGATATGCACATAAAACAGTTTCAGAAAAACAGGGCTCCGCTCGAGCGCAGGTTTTCCCACTCGAGCGGACATGCAACAAAGGTACCCGCTCGAGCGGCAAATACCCCGCTCGAGCGTACTGTAAAAGTACTGGATGGGTGAAATCTCCGCTCGACAGACGCTTAACGCCCGCTCGAGCGTGAGACACATGATCCCGCTCGAGCGGACAATAAAACAGTGCAAAGTACTGGATGCTCGAATTCCCCGCTCGAGCGCCACTTTCCCCGCTCGAGCGGGAGTGCAAAATCTGGAAAATCCAGATTGCACCTCCAAGCCAAAAACCAAGTTTAAATGCATAAATTTCTATCCTCTTGGGCCAATTTTCTGGAAAACACTTCAAAACTCATAGAATAACATGTTTCAAAACTCAATTTGTGAAATCAAAGCCCAAGGGTAGTTTAATTAAATCCAATTTCAAACCAAATTTCATGAACATGATTTCAAATGAACATGCATGAACTTGAAACAATTTGCAAGCTTCAAAACATGCTCTAGTGAGCTCAATCTTTCAAAACCAAGTTGAATTCATGGACTTAAACATAAATATGAGCATGCATGCAAGATTTCCATGAAATCAAACTCAAAACTCTTCAATGTACACATGCATGCAAGATTAGAGCTACAATTCAACATGCTAGAACCAATTCATGACTTAGCTCTTCAATATGACATGAACCATGCAAGAATCAACTTAAACATAACAATGAGAGGTTGAGTCACCTTACCTAAGTCTTTAATCACAAGACTAGAAGCTTAATAAGGCAATTGTCCTTCAATTCTTCAAGTTCTCTAAGCCAACTCTCAAGAACACTCACTACTCTCCCTCTCTCCCTCTTTGTCGGCAATAACAAGGAGAAATGAGCTGATGAAAAGTGTATGAATGAATGCAAGAGGCTCAAATGTGCATAGATAGTGGCCCACTCACAATGGCAAAGTTGTAGATAAGCCTAACTCTTTAATTGGCCTTACTTTAATCTAATTTAATCATGCCAAATCAGTTTCCAATCAAATATACCATAAAATCATATAAATTCTAATGATCGTAAAACACTAATCGATTTCAGATTCGGCCGCCGATAAGGCCTTCAATTCGCAATTTAAACATAAAATATGAACAGATCAATTAACAATCAACAGATAGAAAATGCATTTAAACAGATACAGTCAATCAATCAGTTTCAGATTTCAGTCAGTCAGTTCAGTATTTCCTTCAGTTCAATTACTTGTCATAATCAGTTCCAGTTTAACGGTAATCCGTAATCAATCGGTAAACAGTGACGAGGGTTGTTACACAAACTAGGCCTAAATAAATAAAAAAATTTAAAAAAAAATAGCACTGTTCCGGTCAACCAATCGGACGTCCGGGAGGACGACTTGTTAGTCCAAATTTTCCCGCCTTGGAAAGAGTTTTCAAAAGTGAGTGTGGAATTAATTTTTGAAAACTCTAAACAAATAACACACTCAAAATAAAGGGTAGAAATGTGTTTAGAGAGCTTCTCCAAACACAACCTAAAACTTCACCCATAAATTTATTCACAATAACATGACAGAGATTAGGTCTTAATTGATTGATTTCTAAACAAATCAACTAATATTCAACGTCATTGAGTGTAAATTTAAGCATGTCTTAGAGATCTTAAGTATTTTTCACTTTTTATTGACTATATTATATCAATCAATAAAATCGCTTAAAACACTGGTTTAACCAATTGTATACTGAGATCTAATATTCAAAACTGAAAAAAATTATTTATTAGATTTATTTAATTTTCTTGTGGAAACACTTCTTTTGCAACACTAATATAAAAAAATATATTCAATTGGTAATGTACCAAAACTAATTTAATATTTTTATGCATATACATTGGCCCCTCTTTAACATAATTCTTGGTTCCGCCCCTACTTGTGTTTATATATAGTTGTCCGATAAAATTTATATTTTGCAAAGATATTATTTACTGTGAAACCTACGAAGTAGACAATTCGAATTATCTGTGAGTATTTGGATCGAGGAGTACAAGAGAGGCATGGAGGGATATAGAAAGATGAGATATGAAGGGGAGCTCATCCCATTTGACCATCATATTTCTTATGAGACTCTGTGAATAATGTGAGTCAGAAGGCTCATTCTAGGTTTTATTTTAATGATTCAAATTGTTCACTTTTTGAGATTCGTTGAATAGAATATGCCTATAAAAAATCAAGTTAATTAGATATCGATAATTTTTTAATCAAATCATGTTTGTATATAAAAAATAAAAATAAAATAAAAAAGAATAATAAATGTAATTTTAAGTATAAAACTCAATACAAATGTTATTTGATGTAAGAGTTACCGATATCTGATCAATTTGATTTTTTAACAAGTATATTCTACTCAATAAATTTTAAAAAGTAAATAATCTAAATTGTCAAAATCAAAACCATAAAAATTTTATTGAGCACAACATGACTGTTGTGCCATTACAGCCACCCCTTATCCATGGAAGTCAAATCTAGTTTGGGAAGACTAAATAAGTGCACTTTTTGACTTTTTATGAAATATGGGTTGGGTTTGGGTTGGGTTTGAAGTGATGTGTTAGAGAGGTGATGTGACTTAAATAAGATGATGTGACTTAAATAGGATAGTGACTTTTTGACTTTTTATCTTTTTTCAATCTTCCCAAACTAGGCAATTATTTTTTTATTTTTTATTTTTTAGTTTCTGTACATTAGAACAAAAATACTCTTGGGATAAAAATAAAAAATAAAAAATAAAAAAAATCCTAATAAAAAAAATCCTAATAAAATAAATTTTAAATTTTATTAATTTAAATTCTTTTTTTTTTTCAATCCTAATCATTTGTCTGTTTTTATTAAGTGAAACTGACAAAAAAAAATATTCGTCATTAAACTCAATGTAAATGTACATAAAATATCTAAAATATAATTTTTCATTGATTTTAATTAATAAAATATCATTTTTTATGTTAGTTTTGTTTAATAAAAATAGCTAGATGGTTAAAATTAAAAACAAATCAAAATATTAGAATTTAAATTGAAAAAATTAAAAATTAAAATTTTATTTTGTTAAATGAGTTAAATTCTGGAATTTTTTTTCTGCTAAATTCTTACACAAGGATTGTGAAAAAACCAATTTATGAGGAGAAAAATAAATAAATCTAACAAAATAATTTTTTTAATTCTTTCATAATAAATCTAACAAAGTTTTCAATTTCATTTTAGTAAACCAAACACTACCCAAAAGTCTTCCTATATCATCAATTAGAAGGAAAGTGTCATTTTAATTACTTAAAAAAAAAAATTGCTGGGATTTTTAAATAAAAATTCTATATTTGAAATTTATACCCCAACAACTCTCATTGAAAGAGAGCTACTATAAGCACCTACTTTATTTTTTTAAACCTCCTACTCTTTTATTTTTTTTTTTTAATTTCAATTTTGTCCAAATATAAAATTTCATTTCTATCATTATCCATGACCTTCTAACCCTAATGTCTCAAGCCATAATTCTAATTCATCTGACAGTCTTTTTCACTCTCCGCTGACCATCCACCTTCGACCATCCTCCAATGTTCGTCATTCACCCTCATGTCACCTCCGTCATTGCAGTGGTTGTCGAAGTGCCATAGAAAAGTTATGTTGAAGTGGTCCACCATGATCTTTGCCACCCCTTGTCGTCACAACTTCTCCACCAATGCCCTAACCCTAACATTAACTCTAATTTATTCATCTTCTTCTTCTTCTTCTTCTTCTTCCTCCTTCTCCTCTAAACCCAGATCTAGTTTTCAAAACCCAGATTCTTCTTCCAATAACCTAGATTCTTCTGCTATCATTGCCACCCAGATTCTTCTCCGAAAGTAAGAACAAAGAGAAGGGAAAGAGCGATTCACAAGAGAAAAGAGACGAAGATCGATGATTCTACGACTGAGAGTGTTCGATTACGATCTTCGTTAGAGATCTCCATGAGATCTCACAAACCCTAGAGCTAGGGTCGCCGCGATAGCACAAACGAGAGAGATGAAGATTACGACAATGGCACGGGGAGAGGATGGGTTAGAGAAGATTGCCGAAGTTGGGATGAGCACTGACCAACGATGGTGTGGTGGTGGAGAGAGAGAGAGAGAGAGAGGGGGGGCTCGTAGCGATGGCTCTGGATTAGGGTTGACCAAAGTTACAGGGGGTGGCCATCTGTAGGGGTCGCAGTAGTGAATGGACGCGTCGTTGAGGGTCATTGGAGAGCGACACCCGCGGCGAAGGTTGTAGCCGAAGCTGGCAATTGTTGGATTGAAAGAGTGGGTTAGAGAGAGAGTACAGAGGGGTGCCTCTATTTATACACCACATTTTATCTCAAAGCAAACCACTATTCAAGGCACACCTTTAGTAATTGATAAATAAATGTTTTTCTCAATATGCACCACAATCTTCCATCTTTATCCTTACTCACACACCTCACCCACAATATACCCACAATCTTTCATCTTTACCCTCACTCACTCACACACCCCACCCACCTACGATCTTCCATCTCTCCCTCCATTCTCTGTTTAAACTGGTGAAGACCCATTGTTATGTTCAGAGTAAAGCAGTGGTGAAGACCCATTACTCAATACACTTTTTTTCTCATCAAAGACATCATCGGTAGTGCTCAACACAGTTGGAAACAAAAAGAATAAATAAATAAAGCAGACATTGGAGCACAGTTCTGGAGAAAGTAAAAAAAAAATGTTATATGTGTTCGGCAGTACAAAGTCGAACAAAAAAAACATGTTCGACTATTGATAATTGAACAGATTTTGTGTGTTCAACACTTAGAAACTGAAACATTGGAGCCTGTTCGACACTAGTCAATTGAACAAATTGTATGTTGCTGCTGGAGGTACTGGTCTTGAGGTTCCTGTTGGAAGAAGCAGCACTGCTAATTCTAGTCTTGAGGTCTCTTTTTCTTGTGGCTGTGGTTGTTGTTGTCTTGGTGCCATATTGTTGCAATCGGAATGTGGTTGAGAGAGTATAATCACAAAAGAAGCTTCGATGATTGTCACTATCGAACAAGGAAATGGACCTAAAATAAGGACTGGACGCATGATTATGATGATGCCGACAGAGATTCAAGCTTGGTGACTTAAGAGCCAAGGTCGAGATACCACCGCAGAGAAAGCACAATCCTTCCATTTCAGTCCAACTTTGATTCATCGAATATGCATCAACACCACCGCCTCCACTATGCAGAAGCCATTGAAATTCTTGATGTGTATAATATTCATTATTGTCCTTTATAATAATTATAATGGTGTGTATTATAACCCTTTGTCCTTTGTGGTCATTTTATTTAAGGTTAAAATTGTAATAAAAAAAATTAATTAATTGTATGCCTTGAGATAAAAAGTTGGTGTGTAAATAGAGGCATCCAGTAGAGGGGTCGCATTTAGTGGGATGGAGGTTTAAAAAAGTGAAGGGTTCAAAAATAAAGTTAGATGCTAATAGCAACCCTCCTTATTAACTCAAAAAATCCTAAAAGACACACAGACAGACACACACACACAAAAAAAAGAGAGAAAAATGTTACAAATCCCAAATGTTCTATCAAATGTCTTACATGGATGTGGGACCCACACCATGTGAGTCCTATGGATCCCACATCTATGTGAGACATTTGGTAAAAGAGATATGTGAGATTTCTAGCATTACTCCAAAAAAAAAAAAAAAAGCCCTCAAGTTGATATTGCATTAATTATAGTAATCAAATCTCATTAATTAAGGTTTTTTTTTTTTTAAAAAAAAGTGTGAAATTTTTATTTTTTTTCATTTTACATAATTTTATATTCATTTGAGATTTTATTTGATAGATCTTATCTAGTAGTTTTAAAAGAATTTAAACTTTCTTAAAACTGATTGTATATTTTAAAAATTATGAAATTTTAAAGTTTTAAACATTTATATAAAATAATAATAATAATAATAATAAAGTCATACAAACATGTTGACTGAAAGAAGGGTAAAATTGTCATAAAATAATTTTAATTTAAAAGAAAAAAAAAATCTCTTAGAATACAATTTTAAACATTTAAGAGTTATTCGGATTAGGTTTCTCTCCAGTCATCTTATGAATTGAAGGGTGTTGTCTGACCTTGTGAGGCCCACACTATGAGTCTTATTTTCATAATTTGAACCGTTCATTTTGTTAGATCTTGCATGTATATTGTTCATTAGAAAAAAAAAATTAGATCGATCCAATATTTGTAACTCATTCATTTTATCACATTTGTACCAAAAAATATGGATGGTTTATTTTTAAAACACAATGACCGTTAAATTTTTTAAAGACAAATATCACATTGACTTAATTTTTCTATAAATGATATACATGCAAAACCCAATAAAATAAAATATTTAGATCATCAAAATCGCCCCCACAGATTCAAACAGAACCCTCCGATCCAAATTTAGACCAGGGACAGCCCAACAACCCTACTAAATCATAAGTATTTTAATAGGATTTATGACTATGTTCCTTCTTGGAAAAGAAGTTTCTACTAATTTCTCCTTAATTTTCCATAATAAAATAATTAAAGTTGAAATTTTGAAGGGGACATTATACCAAACCTGACAACGAAAGGCATCTAAACTTCAACTAAAGATGATCAAACATCCTATATAAGTTGCATTGCTCAATGTCAAAAACTTGTTCCAACCCCGATATTCCAAACACATATTCCATGAAGAATATGCATAAAACACCTATTACCCTGCCTCCTCTTGAGGAGATGATTTTTGGAGTGGTATATGTAACAGGTTGTGGATTTACACAATTTGTGCCATATGAGGAAATAGAGGGTAACCCAGTTCCAACTGTCATCTTCAAGGACAAGCCTTCCTTCTATCATGCATTTCTCTTGACTCTCACTTTTGCTTTCACTGCTTCTGTAGTAACAATTTTGCTTCGACACAGATATCCCAAAATTGCAACACGCTGTCGCGTTCTTGCTTTTGCTTCCACAGCAATAGCACTAGGAATAGTGTTGTGGCTGGTCCTACCAACAAGTTTTGGGTTGATGGCATCAATTTTGTGCCATCAAATCACCTTCTTTCTAATGTGGATGTATGTTCAGTCACAAATTGCAGCTCAAAAAATGTATCACGAGGGAGATGGTGCTAGCTAGCTTCTCTCTTTTGGAGGAAATGACGGTTGCGTTGCGCCATGATTTCGAGCATGAATTTGTTCACTCGCCTAGCAATTGAATGAATAATACACATACTTTTAATTGGTTCAAATAGTAGAGTGCACAACTCCAAATTGGATCTACCGCATTATTTTAACTAATCAAGGAGGTTGGCAATTGAATGAATAATATACTTGCTTCTAATTGGTTAAAATAGTAGAGTCCGCAACTTCAAATTGGGTCTACCACGCTATTTTAACTAATCAAAAGGTGGGTATCGTTCACCTACCTGTCATGTAGGTGAACAAATAATCTTTCATGATTTCAGTAGCTAATATTGATGACTGAACAACCAAGAATTCGATGCACTTCGAATTGTATGAAGTGATGAGATATTCAAAACACAATAATGAGAATCTCAAGATACAATTGTGTGGCTAAAAAGGCATTAAGAGCAGAGTGACAATTTGGGAATTGAGAATTTCGAGACACAATTGTATGGTTGTTATGCCCTCAACTTTTGATTATTGTATCTTTTAACTTTTGTAATATTAAATCTCCGTCAAAAAATACATTAAATCTCCTTCCTCCAGTGCCTCCCCAACTTCCCGCCACCAACCCCGACCCTCTCCACATCCACTGGCAAACACAGCCTGGAGGATTCACAACCACTGATTTGCACCCACTGGGTTGCAGCTTCACATATATACATACATATACACATATATAATATATAAAGTTGGGAAAATTTGCCAAAACAGATTTGCAATTAGCATAGTATATATATATATGCTGGTGAGCACAAGGTCAAAACTAGCAGTTTGGTTGGATGGTTTTGGCAGTTTTGACTTGGCAGGTTGGAGGATTGCCTTTACACTTCATTGGTCCAACTAAAATCAAATTCCAGCTAAATAAAAATTGAAAAATAAAAGATGGAAGAACCTATTTTCTCACATCATCACAAGCAAACCGCATTGCAAATACATGGTTGTAATTGGATTGTACATTACAACCTTGAAAATTGTGGGCAATAAGACATCCATTACATAAACATCCAATATGAGAAGGTTTCTTACAGTCGATTCACACAAATATTTCAATCTTGAACCCTACAAGATTGATCTATGAGATAATTATATTTACACAGCCAATAGCATTATACGGAAACAAGACTTAATGCCTGTGTTGTTGGAGTTGAACCTTGTACAGCTAAACCTTCTCTGCTCAATGAAGTCACTTGGCTTCGTTCTTAATGACAAAGATTCAGCAACTTACAGATGCAACTTTGTAAGAAAACATTGTGGATGAACTTGACAAAGGTCAAGTCGCCAATTAATGTGAATTGATTCGGTTCAATATCATGTCTGTCTCTTCTAGAATCAAACGAGAACATCTATAAAGAACCATGCTGGTTCTGGAATCAAACTCTTTTTGACTTCTTCAAAAACCGTCTAATTGCATTAATTAGAGGGAGGGGATTCTCCAGATGAACAGCATGACCACAACCTGGAACCTCAACTATTTCACAAATCTCCTCTCTGTCATCTATGCTCCTTGCACCATGATCGACTTCACGGAACATTTCCTTAGCAATCCTTTTGAACTTATCATCTTTCTCCCCGACAACAAGCAGAAGAGGTACTTTGCAGTGCCTTAAGTCTTCCCACAATGGCCTATCATGCAAAGAGAAGAAAAGCTCAACTAAAATGGTTTTAGTGGATCGTAAGAACGTTGATAAAATGTTTCAAGAAACCATGTTTGTGTAATGGAATTAAGGAAATATTATGGAAATTTCAAGTTCCAAATATTTAGGGCTGAATGGCTTAAACAATAGATTTTTTAAAAGTTTTGCAGTTTGAAACCTTAAAGCGATAAAAATGCTCTTTGTTAAAAGAAGCCTATTTACAATACTATATATTAAAAGGATTGGATGATCTCATATAGCAGATTCCAATTTTTGAGTTTTATAATGGTTAAAATAAGTCATGTTTGGAAATCTTTTAGTTTTTTTTTTCTTTTTAATTATAACTTTCATTTAGGAAGACTTTTTTTGGGAAATCTTTATAACTCTACAAACTACATTAAAAGAAACCAAGAATTAACACACACATGCACACTTGCAGACCCCAAAAAAAGGCTACGAGATGCAAGGGAAAGTGATTTATATAATGACCGGGAAAGGAGGTTTTCATCATGCTTTTAGCATATGGAGTTGATAGATAGTACCATAGTGGATGCTCATGAAATGACAAGATGAACCCTTAAGATGCCAAAAGCTATTTCCAGAAGGTGTATGTTCATGAACATAAAAGCATAATTAGTTCCTTTCTATAACAAAGCTAACAGAACTTGACAATTCATTGGACATAGAATGATGATTTTATTTTATTATAAACATCCTGTATCCAAGAGACTGGTTAAATTTGCACTTCAGAAACATTGTGCTCCCTCATGCACCAATTAATTCAAGCCAAGCACATAATCATCATAATTTGTAAATTTTTAAAACTTCAAAAATCGTGTAACTTAAGGTGTGATGTGCAAGACAAAAAAGGCAATTACGTAATAGATTGAATGGTCAGTAAACTGATAAATCAATATTCTAATAAAAAGGATAATTCATAAAAGATAGACAAGCTTACAGTTGCCTCCCAATACTTGAATCAGACAGAACTTTTGCAAGGGTGTGTATGTCAACCTGCTGCAAACGGCTAGCAACTATCTGCTTGAAATGGGGATGATCTCTTAAGCTGTACAATGAAAGAAACTATGATACGTTTGTTTTTAATCATGTAACTTAAGAAATAATTAAACCAACAGTGAAAGCAAATTTTGATAACGCATACCCAGAAATTACCTATTCCACAGCTCTCCAGCATACCAGGCATCTAGAAAGAGTTCTAAGCCATGAGTAATAAGGGAGCACGCCCTTGAGTCATCTTTAGCTCTACGGATCTTTCTCACTGACACATCTTTTAATCCAGGGTTTCCAGATACTATGACAGCTCCTTCAACCTTGGTGCACATAAGTAAAATTTTCAGAGTACACTCAAAAAAACAAAAAAAGAAAGAAAAAACACTACATCCTTAATGTACCTTAGAAGCGCATCTCAAGGCCATGTACAATGCAATTCTTGCTCCCATGGAGTATCCAACAAGGGTAACTTTTCCAGGAGTACTATTTTGAATCAACTTCTGTAATATATCTGCTACTACCTCAATTGATAAACTTCGTTCTTGTGATGCTTCCCTAATGCCATAATTTTGCATCTTTGATCCGCCATGGCCAGGAAGGTCAACTGCAATGCATCTTGCAGATCCTGAGATGGCCTTCATGATGGGTATCCAGTCTTCACCAGTTCCAAGGAACCCATGGAGAAACACAAGTACATTATTCTGCATCATTCAAATTAAGAAAGAGTGATGAAGAATAACCACACCTAACTCAATTTCAGTCTGTCTAACCAGAGGTGCTGCAAATGGCAAGCCACTTTAACAAGTGAAAAAAAGGGGAAATAATTTTTCAGTTACAGCTGCTACATATACAAAATGTGGACATATAACCACACAACATAGACATATTCTTCATGTATCAGTACAAAAGATGACGTCTCAAAATGTGTAACTCACTCCCCCCACATTAATGGAAGTCCTCTAATTTTTTGCACCAACTATGTACAAGAAACCGAAAGAAAAAAAAAAAAAATGCACGATTTGCTTTCCATTTTTTGCAGTTAATCATGTGCCAAATTATCTGGAAGTACACAGATATTAAGTTCCCTAGAGCTGTTTGTGCAAATTAAATGGATCAAAGACTTTGAAGGGCACAAAATATTAGCAGCATATGATAACATAAAAATTAAAATTCCAGTACTTACTTCATTGCTTGGTCCAATCTCTTGTACATTGATGAAAAAGGAGAAACCATATGAATTGACTGTTAACTGGTAACTATGAACTTCTTCCCCAGTAAAATTTCGAAGGATGGCCTTCTTGTTGACTTGAAATTTCCCTAAGAGACGGCCAGCATCATCAACGGATGCTTCTATGAAGCCACTGCATGGATTACGACAAATATTCAGAGGTTCAGCAGTTATATCTTCTTTAAGCCAGCGGTAAGTTCCAAGACCATGTGCTATAGAAGGGGAAGGTTCCTTATTCATTGCCATACATATATCTGCCTTTTGCAGCTCAAGATAATATGAGAACTGGACATAAGCTGACAAACCTAGGCTACTCTCAAATGTAGCACTAACAACACTCATCTTCCCCTGCTGCTGAGCCCATCTTGCAATCAATGCTGCATTTTCAAAACCCCCAACAACACTTGGTTTGATGACCTGACAAGAGTTATAACACGAAACCAAATTAGGTTCATATTTCTGACTTTTTCCCCAATGAATATAATTCATATCAAAAGATGAATAAATAATGATGGGGAAATTGTGACTGAAGAATCTTAACAGTTGCTGCAGTTTGTAAGTTCTGATTGTGGTAATGGTTTTCATGTTTCACAGATAGAAATGAAATGAAAGGCATACTATCGTGTTGAATGTAAATGTAAAAACTCCACCAACTCCACCAACTCCACCAACTTCACCTACCACAAACTCCACCAACTCCACAAGCAAGTGCTCCACAAGCAAGTGCTCCATTTAGGTTAATGCTCCATTAATTTAGTTTAGTGCTCCATTTAGTTTAGTGCTCCATTAATTTGATTACTCCATTGTACCCATTCTCTCTATAAAAGAGAGTTCATTCTCTCCATTGTAAATACACAAAAATGTATATTGATATCAATCAATATCTATCAATAATATCAATACATTAATTTTCTACATGGTATCAGAGCGGGTTTAAGAACCTAATAAATTCGCTTCACCGGCGGGCAGCAGCCTCGTCTTGGCCGCCCGCCGGACCTCTACACATACCTTCACTCCGTTGTTACAAATTATTCTTCTTGATCTTGCTCTTGTTGTTGCTGCTGCTGGTGCAGTAGTATTTGTTGTCCTTCGTTTCACTTCTACAAACCTCATTTGCATCTTCCAAGCATTTCTATTCCAACCTTTTCAAGGTTCAAACCCAACTCATCAGTTATGACCTCGCCTCCTGTAAGGGTGGCTAGGTCCTGCAGGTTGGACTTCCTGTTTTCTCCAAATCCAGGAGCTTTAATGGCACAAACCTTGATTCCAGCACGAAGCTTGTTCAAAATGAGAGTTGCCAATGCTTCACTTTCAACATCTTCAGAAACAATCAGCAAAGGTCTTTGCTTCTTCCGGGCTAACTCTAATACTTTCACCACAGCATTTAAATTTAAGATTTTTTTTTTCTCATGAATTAATATCAGTGGATCTTCCAATTCACATTTTTGGTTCTTTGGATTGGTAATAAAATAAGGAGATATGTAGCCCCTGTCCAGCTTCATTCCTTCAACCACTTCCAATTCATTGTACAATGTCTTCCCATCAGCAATGATGTGCTAATCATCCGTGCTCGGCTCTTCAAGTTTGTCACCACTGCATCAACAGCCATTGTGATCCCACGTCTCAGGTCCATGGCATTCATTCCAACTGCAACTGACTTGCATCCCTCAGAATATATGGCATGGGTGAGGACTGTCGCACAAGTGGTACCATCACCAGCAACATCATTTGTAGCATTTGCAACCTGCTTTACAAGGCTAGCACCAATATTCTTTGAACTCAATGCTCTTTGCCACAGTAACACCATCTTTAGTCACTTTCGGGGAACCAAAACTATGTTCCTCCTGGTCCAAATGCTCTAGCTGATGTTCTGATAAGTACTCCTATCTTTACTGGTGTGGATCCAAATATGGATCCTGAACTGGCTCTTGCTCTCCGAGTTTCAATGGACGAGGAGAGGGCAAGGCAAGAAGCAGCTGCTAAAAAGGCTGCAGAGGAAGTTGCAAAACAGGAAAAAGAAGGGGAACAGGCATCCACATCACAAGATGCAACCATGACTGAAAATGCCAGTGCTGCAGCCCCCGAAGCTGAAAATAAGACAAATGATCTTATGGATGATGAGAATGCTTTGCTACAGCAGGCCCTTGCTATGTCAATGGATGACCCTGCTGCTAGCGTTGCTCTGCGAGACACAGATATGTCAGAGGCAGCTGCAGATGATCAAGACTTGGCACTTGCTCTACAGTTGTCTGTGCAGGACAGCACTGAAGATCAAGGAAGCCAGACAGATGTGAGTAAGCTGCTGGCAGGGTCAGTCATTTGTGTCGTCAATCCTTGCTTAGCTTCCAAGAGATCTAGAACCTATCGGTAATCTTAATCAGACCCAGCTCTCTCTCTCTCTCTCTCCATAAAACTTGTTTAAAGCTCTCAAATGAAGAGTTTTTGTCCCTCTCTTTTTCTTTTTCATTCTTTCCACACACTCATGTTCCCACCACTTTCCCACTACCACCAAACAAAACCATGTCAACCACTCTCCACCTTTCATTTTGATTTCTCAATATATTTTCTTTCACATTATTTCTCTCTTTATTTTTCTTTCACATTATTTTTAATCTTTTTCAAATCAAATTCATACCATTTAGATTTGCACACCAACTTTATTTTATTCCTGCCAGGGATCAAACTCGATCACCATTTTACATCAAAAAAAAAAAAAAAAACCAAACAATCTCCAACCTACAACCACTACATCAACCGGCCTTACTTTTTCGCCTCTTCAGCTGTTCTCTTCTTTTTGCCTTTGTCTTGGGCGTCCCTTGCCGGTGCTGCCTCCGTATTTCCCACGCCGCCGAGCACGTTCACTTCCCGTTGCTCCTCAACTGTCACATATGGTGGCCCTCCAAATCTGAGCATCACGGTGGCCTTCCGCTTCAATTCCTTGTTTTCTGCCTTCAGCACACATATCTCTGCTCGGGCATCCGTATACATGCGCTGGAGCAGAGCCAGTTGGGCTTTTACCTGCTGCACCTCAGTTGTTCTACTCTGAAGCCGGTGCGACAGGTTGTTGACCGCCGTCATTGTCTCAACACAAGACCTCAATGTATAATAATTGGCCTCAATATCAGATTGAGCAGCCATTATCTGCTCAACTGCCACCATCGGATAGTTCAACGGCGCAAAACCAGGGGGGCTTGGTCCAGGGGCGCTTAGTTGAGGTTCAAGGGCAACTGCCCCGGCTATCTCTCTTGTGGACTCATTGAGGTCGGAAAAGAGAGTGAGCAGACCCCGGGAAGAAGAGGCTATGTTCTGGGTAGCAGAACGGGAAGAAGAAGCCATTTTCTAGGCAACAGAATGTTACAAAATAGCTCTCTCAGCAAAAACGAAGAGGTTTTCAGAGATTTTCAGCAAGTGTTTTGTTCTGTCTAAGCCTCAGCCTCCGTCTTCGTTAAATAGCCACAACAGACACGCGTATCACGCGCCTCTCAACGCCAGACGACAAATCGGCGCGCCTTTTGATGGCTCGCCTTTTGATGGCTGTCGGGCACACCTTTTGATGGCACGCCTTTTGATAAGATTGGGCACGCCTTTTGAGGGTCCGACAAGACTCGGTAAACTGTCCCGACATTGATTCCGGTTAGCTTCTATAAGGGTCCGACAAGACTCTGTAAACTGTCCCGACTTTGATTCCGGTTAGCTTCTATATGGGTCCGACAAGACCCTGTAAACTGTCCCGACATTGATTCCGGTTAGCTCCTATGTGGGTCCGACAAGACTCGGTAAACTGTTCCGACATTGATTTCGGTTCTCAGCTACAACGGTTCGACACAACCATATAGTGTCTTCTACAACGGTCCGACATGACCCTGTAAACTGTTTTCTACAACGGTCCGACATGACCCCGTAAACTGTTTTCTACAACGGTCCGACATGACCCCGTAAACTGTTTTCTACAACGGTCTGACACGACCATACAGTGTCTCCTATCCACTTTTATTTTATTTGTCAGATTATTTTTCCTGTTTTGTTACTCTCTCCAAACTCAAGTTGGTTAGTTCCTAACCTCCTTGAGTTTGAGGGGGGCTGTTGAATGTAAATGTAAAAACTCCACCAACTCCACCAACTTCACCTACCACAAACTCCACCAACTCCACAAGCAAGTGCTCCACAAGCAAGTGCTCCATTTAGGTTAATGCTCCATTAATTTAGTTTAGTGCTCCATTTAGTTTAGTGCTCCATTAATTTGATTACTCCATTGTACCCATTCTCTCTATAAAAGAGAGTTCATTCTCTCCATTGTAAATACACAAAAATGTATATTGATATCAATCAATATCTATCAATAATATCAATATATACATTTATGAAGACCATATTACACTCCTTATATAGGAGAGAACAAGAGCTACTATTTGTGCCACTAAGAGCCACTATTACCACTAAGAGCCACTATCACCACTAAGAGCCACTATCTATATCCTTACATATTATAGACATCCACTACATCCACTATCTAGATCACTAACTACATCCACTATCTAGATCACTAACAATACATTACATATAATATACTAAAACCTCCAAAACAAAATTTTCATTCAATTATATGTGCTTAAAACATATGGTTGGATTTTTTCATGAGGCATAGAAAGTGAACTCTTTGGATTGACAATGACTAGTGTGCTGTCTGCTGAGGCATACACGATGATACGTATTACATACTGCTCGTCCCAATAACTAACATAAGAAAATAAACTTCCACTTACAACAGCAACTACTCCTGAGTGAGTAAACTTTGCCAGCATTTCAAGAGGATTTTCTTGGATATTTTCAATGGTTTCATCCAGTGCTACAGGTAACCCAGTTTCTTCACAGAATTTAATTATATCTTCTTCATCCTGAACAGGTTCCTGAAACAGAGTTGCACAGAGACAGCTAAATAACTAGAAACCTCCAATAAGTTATTCAGAACTGTGTCAATGAAATACTAATAGGGATCAATGCACTAAAAGCAGTTAAATAAACACTCAAATGAAGATGCACCACGAGAATAAATGGTCAATCTGGCAATATGTGATTACCACAATTTAGAATTGTGAAGTACTAAAAATCTCTATGCAATTCCTATCAAAAGAAAATCAGCGTACTAGCAAATAAACCTAACACAACCCTTTCTGTTGACCAACAAGGATTAATAGCCAATTGTACTTGAAGTTACCTCAATATACTGTAGGCCACAATTCATCACAGAAGAACCAAATAGAACTGCTTCTTCATAGGTCCATTTCCGATTTGCATCAGCACGGAGGTTAATCTGGTGGCCAACCTTCTTTCTAACTTCTTGTATAACCATGGCATCTTCAATGGGATCCGGCCGACGTGCTACCTGTTATTGGAAGAACCATTACTAAGCCAGCTAGTACTTGAGATAGTTTGTAATTTAAAAACCTTCAGTGAACTAATAGTTTTCCAGAAATAAGAGCCCAAATTACCAAGTTGCTTTAGTAGATTTCATCTAGAACAAAGTAATCTCAAAACAGTATAATTTGGGAAAGATTTCTAACTTTTAGCTTTATTGCAGTGAAACCTTCTCCAACAAGTGCAGCGGCAATATCAGCAACATCCTTAGGAGTCCCGTTGGAGTCAAGAAGAGCACAAATCTGAACAGTAGATGACCTTTCAGATAACTCTTCTTGTGTAGCTGTCTCACGATGGAGTATATTCAATAAACTGGAACCTTCTCTTGCTGCTATAGCATTAAGGATTGCCATTTCCAAACCACATCTGACACTTGGAAAGATTGAGCCTGGCTATATAACAAGGAAAGAGCTTAAACTTTTATCCATACAAGTTGAGAAGACGATTAGTGAAATTCTTTACCCAACGTCTTTTGTTGGTTATTATACTATCTAGAAATATTAATATTGTATTTGTAGAATGAAGGTGCATGGACATACCAAGATTCCTAAACTGTTCCATATCCAAGAAGAAAATGAGCCCTTCAAAAGAGGAAGTAAGTAACTAATCTTTGCTGCTTGTACAGCATGAATAAGAAACCGAAGTTGCTCTTCAACATCAATCAGGTTTTCTTCATGGATCTCCAGAGGTGCAACCTGTTCAAAATAATATTTTATGAGAAACAGTAAGGGGAGAAATTTTATTTTCAAAATAGAAAAGAAAAGAAATTTAAGAGGATGAAAGAGGAGAACACAAAGAAAGGTTGTGATTAACAAATAATATGTTTGACATGTATTGTATCATCACGGAAATTTTGACAATAAAGTACATAAGTTCCTGCCTTCCTTCCACAAAGGGCGGACTCCAAAAGTTTTGCCTTCAATTATCACAATTGTGCAGTGAAACAAGTATTTATTATATCCATATCTTTCTCATGTAACTGAGGGAATTAGAGTATTTAAAGGGCTACTGCCTACATGCATCTCAATCTAAGAAACACGGACACTTCTAAGAAGGTGATGTGTCCGTCTCGTGTCAATATCAGACAACGACACTCTTTGGACACTTCCCTAACACGTGTCCAACAAACTTCAAAATGTGTCATATTTTTTAATTTTTTTTAAAGACCCGGACACTCTTTGGACAATTGGAGGACACACGTGTCTATTACTTAAACACACGTGTCTATCAATTAGACATATGTGAAACTAATTATAAATTTGAACAAAACAATTGAAGATACAATAATAAAACAAAAAGCATACAAATTTATAAGAATTAGTGTCATATTGCATTTTTTATTATCTTTAAATGATATATTCATATATATAACATATGATAAATATATAAAATTTTATATATTTCATGCGTGTCCCCCACGTGTCATGTCCTGCATTTTTTTTAAATTGGCGTGTCAGCATCTCACGTGTCCATGTCTGTGTCCATGCTTCTTAGATCTCAACTCAAAAACTGAATCATTTTATGAATTATGATGTTGAAAATCCACATCAGTAAGTAAAATCAAGTCACACCAACTAATTATAGTTGTTTTGGTAGAAAAACAGAGCCATTGGTAGGTGTCAACCACCGTACTAAAGTCGCCTTGCAATACATCAGACATTGAACCACAGTAATAAATTACTACAACCACAAATCTTTTCTTCTCCAATTCCAGGAAAAGTACTAGTTTATGGCATTGTGCTCTTACCAATGCATTTTTAGGCTTTTTAACTATCCTTAGACATAAAAGTGTTACAAAAAGCTTTTTTAGACATTGAAAGAATAGTTCCATTATTACAAATGCAATGAATCAAACACCCTAATCTCTTATTGAAGCCTTCAATGGAAAAGGAATAAAACCCTATCAACATTTTTGGCACTTCCATTCTGATATACAGTACAAACAAATATCATATCTAGTGAGCTCCTGAATGTCTAAGTTCATTGCATATCATTATCTTAACTTGCTTCGTTTAATTTATCCAATAGCAATCCTCTTTACTCAATAGTTATAATGATACTTGCTCGTGTTTGACCCGATCATGGGGGAGAGCCTAGTTACACATGAGAGTGTGTAGAGGATATAAATAAATAAGCTTTCGCCCTCTCTAACAGTTCAAACTTTTAGATAAGTTGGTGGTTAACAACTTAACATGGTAACTACATAAAGGAGATCCTGTCTTCAAACCTCACCACACCTGTTAATTATAAGACTTGCACGTACTCAGCCTGCTCAAGGTGGAAAGCCACCACACATAATAGGCCCTGTTTGGTAGGGCTTATTTCCAGCTTATTTCAGCTTTTAGCTTCATTGAAGCTATTTTGATGTGTTTGGTTCAGCTTAACAATACAGCTTATAGCTTTTTGTAAGTCAAAAATCAACTTATTCTTTAAGTGGGGGAGGAGAAACTTAATTTATAAGTCAAAAATCAGCTTATGTTCACAGTTATAAGCTATAAGCTGTTAAACTATAAGCTATAATCACTTTCCCACAGCTCTACCAAACGGGGCCATAGAGGGGGCATGTTGAGGTGCATTGTAATTTAAACCTCTCTTTAACAGTTTAAACATTTAGATAATATAGTGGTGAACAAACTTACTGGAAAAGTATAGGACCCTTTTCGTAGCCCATAATGCATGACTTAAATGATAGTCCTATTATTATTTGAAGGAATTAAATCCTTTTGGCTAATTATGAACTATATAATTTGATAAAGAATTTTGAAATCCCAATAGGTGATAGATGTAGTAATACTCATTTTATGACAAAAGCTAAGAACTCCATACCTTGGATTAAATCAACATACTAAATACTCTCCCTTGGATAGCTAAGGATTATTTTAAACTTTTATTATGATAACTTTTATGATGGAACATATGAGACAAATAACTATAGTCTATAACCTATTACCACAATGGAAGGGCACTGGATATGTTCCCAAGCACACCGGAAAAAAATAAATAAATAAATAGATAAACATACATACTAACCTCACCAAACCCCACACTTCCATCTTCAAGTGACAAAACTACAATAAAACCTTCTCTGTAGTAGCTCATAGGGTCATAGTATACAGAAGTTGAAGTAGGTGGGGCACATAGCTGAATTCTGTCACAACAAAAGTTCAAAAAACATATATTACACATTTCTGGAGTTTGAAAATATGATTTGGAGATATTTAAAAAATAGTCCAATAAATCTCACCTATAGAGAGAGTATTCCATTTTACAAATTTCAACAAGAAAGAAGCCATCTAACTTATAATCTGAAATCGAAAGCCTTGAAACAAGGCTTAAGGCATTGTCTGCTGCCTGACATGCAAATTGTCTCAACTTACTGAGAAGAAGGGGAGGAAATGTGTTAGCAGGGCATGGCGGTGATATGTGTGAGGCAATATAGGTAAATCACTCAAACAATGATACAATCCGACTACCTGTGGAAAGTAGCATTGGCATCGATAGAGCTCTCAATCTCTATGATCCAATCAATCTCCCCCTGTTGAGATGTCAACAAGGCATTTTGCAATTCCATTTTTGTCTGCACTTGTACATGCTTCACTCTGCACAAATTGTGGTTTTGTTAACCTAAGAAGAAAGAACTAATTCACTAGTACATCAAATGGCTAGGAAAATAAAAGGAAAGCGATAGTAATGAACTACATACATAAAGTCATCTTGCAAAAGCAAAATCAGACACATCAGCTAGCAACTTTACAGAAGAGCATAAACAGTTGAGAAACTAAAGATAATGGATACACTATCAAAAATTGACAACTCTGCAGGGTTTTGTTTTCTATGTAATAATGGGACTTCTGTTTATTTCAAAATGTCACTATGTAGACTGCTTATACTCATGAGATGATAAAGTATTCCTTTTTGTTTTCTTTTCTCATCTTCTTCAAAGGTGCACCCATCTGCCACTAGGAGTGTTTTGGTTGAGCATTCATTCACAGATCTATATATTGGAGTTATGAATGCTGATTCAACTAAAGTATTACATGAAGGAACTTCAAGGTATTATCACAAAAGAGCATGCATGTGCATGCAAATTAAATTCGATTAAGTTTGATGAACAGCACCCATTCTAGATATGCACATATTAATGTCCAACACTATCAAGGTATTATAAATTCAATTTTATTGAGATATTACAGTGTCACACAACTGATTACAAAAAAAGTGTCGAACTCAGAATGGAAATACAGAAAATAAAAGATAATGAACATTTAGTTGGAGATTAACAGACATATAACACATATGTATCAACTTATATGTTAGACTCTTACCCATGTGCTGCACACAGGTTCTGAATTGAAACATTATGAGAAGTATAGAAATACCGATCCAATACTCTTCGTTCAGTTCTATCTGCAATAGGAAGGAGACTGAAGATTGCCCCACCATGATTGTTTATTACGAGAATTGTCATAGGTTTCCGGCGTAACCTTCAAATAGAAACAATTACTCAATACTCTGAGAAGATGTATATAGCACCATCTCTTATAAATGAAAATATAAGTAGTTAGGTATACCATGTATGCTTAAGGGGGGGTGGGAAATCATTAGAGAATAAAGATCTGAGAAGACAACCATGCTAACCCTGCCGAACCTTTATAAACCCATCTCAAGATAGCTGTAAAAATGCACTCAGGAACTAAATAAAATTTTCATTAATTTAGTTGTACGTCGAGCATTTGTGTTAAAGTTTCTAATGATTAGCAATTTCTTTTATTCGCTCAATTCTTTGCCCCTTATACAAAAGGATATTGCTAAAATGTGCCCTTAGGGCACATATTTAGAGGCTTAAAAAAGTTGCATATTCTTTATTGCACTTACTTTCATGCAGTATGTACGATCTTTTTAAGCCTCTTAATATGTGCCCTAAGGGCACACATTAACAAAATTCTATACAAAATACTATATGAAGTACCTTCACTGCTTCACGAATTTAATGAAGTCAACTTTCTTTCGTTCGAGAGGAAATAAATTGAAACCAAAATGGAATTAAACTCCAGATATTTAATTTTTTTTGCTTGAAAATGAGCAATCATATTTCAGGAAGGGCAGGCTGAAGCACCCCTATATCTACAAAAAAAGGACTAACAAAAGTTTGTAGGAACTTAAACTACAGAATACAGATACAGTAAAAATGATCTTTTAAAGAAAATGTCAGCTATGATAAGAGTCCAACTTAAAAGTTCAGATTTGACAATAGCTTCACCAAAATATTTGTAGAAAGTTTTGTTTGGCATAGTAATGACTGTCCATGGATATCTCCATGTAAGCAAGCATATGAGATGATCTAGCAATGTGAACAGAAGCATAATTATGCACCAAATTATGTACAGAACTAAATAAACGAACTTGTTACCTTTGCTTCAAAAGTGCCAATCCATTTGTATCATGCAGAAAAGAAACATCTCCAATCAAACAAATTACCTAAACATAACCACAGAAGTATGAACAAATGCAACGTTGGCAAAATCAAGAAAATACTAAGAAGCATTAACTACAAGGCAAGCAGTCTTATGACTTCAAGAAATTTGTTGTTGAATTTATCAGAAGCAAAATGATTACTCTTAATAGAAAAGGGGGGAAAATAGAAAGAAAGTAATAAGCAGGTTACAGAAGGTTGAAAGCAATGAATGTTCCAAAGATCCAACAATTTAAAAAATCACAGTAGAGAGAAATTTATCCAAATAGACTTTGATGCAGCTTATGACTTCTTGTTCTATGTCAACTGTATGTTTCTCTGCTATCACAAAATCAACAGGCATTCATAATCCATGCATACATTTTGATCCAATTTTCATTCAAAAAATTGTCGTTTAGTCAGATCCAACTAAAACTCCACAGCCTGGATCCTTTGACTCGGATGTCAGGTTGTGGAATTCTAATGATTCAGCTAATTTTTCTTTTCTTTGCTTTTCTATTCAATTCTTTTTTCACTCAAGAAGGGACTCTTTATTTCTTTTCCCATAGTAAAATGACCCAGTAAATATAAGCCAAAGCTCGCATCCATATATGAAACTACTAGCGTAACCCAATACAACTTAATATTCCTTTTTGCTGGATCTATGTAACTTGATAGTCATTTTGAGACAAGCATTACTACTTTTCACATACAATCCGTATAAAAATTGAACAATAAATGTTGATTCTCTAATATTTCACTTAAGCATATCGTGTTATTTCAAAAGAAAAAATTTAAATTGCTGAACGTCAGTGATAAATGAAATTCAAAGAATGCCAAAAATCTTAAGCAATTTTAGTGTTTCAAGAATCTTCTGACATTGGAAAATATTTATGAAATCAAATTGAAATTGAATGTATTTTTGAAATGCTTGTGCACTTCAAAAATCCAATTTTGAGGTCTTTTTACCCAATTTCTTTTTCTTTTTTTTTTTTTTGATTCATTAAATATCTTCCCTAAAGGCTCTATGCTCAGTTCAAAGAATATTATTTTACTTGCTTCTTTCTTGAATTGTTTGGGTGTTTTTGTCCCCCTTAACATTTAGCTTTTACTGGGCAACCATTATTAATTTTTCCTATTTACTACAATTTTTTTGTTCTCAACATGATCGAAGTTTTCCTCCTCAAGATCAATTGTTAACATGATCAAAATTCCCAATTCTAACAATCTCCCATACTAGACAATAGCTCAAGCTCACAAATATGGAAGCTATAAAAGATTGCATGAATTTCCAAAAAACAAAAAATGAATTGTTGACGAAGTTTGGATATTTACTCTGTCAAGCAATTGTGTCAACAACTTTGGCAATTGGCACCTAAGGTGAAAAGGAATCAGATCATTTTCAGGGTTTTGAAGTATTATATGTAATTTCAATGCCATAAAGAATATAGTTTTGGGGTGTTAGAATATTTTATTTTAGTGTGGTAGGTGAGTGTAGTGTGGTAGGTAAGTGTGGTAGGTGAGTGTAGTGTGGTAGGTGAGTGTAGTGTGGTAGGTAAGTGTGTTAGTAGTGTGTTAGTATATTCTCTTCCTCTCCTATATATAGGAGAGTCATTGTAGTCATTCAAAATCAATCAAAAATATCAATAAAAACATTCAATACATTTATTTCAACATGGTATCAGAGCAGGTTTAGAACCTATTATTTTCGTTTCACCGGCGGGCGGCAATCTCGCCTTGGCCGCCCGCCGGTCCTGATAGAACTCCATCAGTTTCACCCTTGCCATCTTCATCATCTGCAGGTCTTCTTCCCGTGGCCACCGAAGGTCTCATACAGGAACAAGTTTAGAGCAGAAATCCGATATCACAGATTTCTGCTCCCAGATGATCCTTCAGCTCCACGATGTTTATGATCCCAACAAAATAAATGTGAAGATAAAAATTATTTCTGGATCATCATGTGGGGCAGTAGATGCGGAGGCCAAGAGAAGTCGAGCTAATTGGGTTGTACTGGACAAACAACTCAAGCATGAAGAAAAGCGCTGTATGGAAGAGCTACAATGCAACATTGTGGTTATGAAGCGCTCCCAGCCAAAGGTTCTGCGTCTAAACTTGGTTGGGTCACCCAATAAGGAAGCTGAAACAGTGTGTTCATTACCATCTGAGATAGATCAATCATCTGAGAAACAATCTAGAAACAAGACTGATGCTATGGAATCCGTTCAAGGACCTGTCGTGACTCCAACTAGCAGTCCAGAGCTATTTACTGCAACTGAAGCTGGAACTTCATCAGTATCATGCTCAGATCCTGGAACCTCACCATTTTTCATTTCCGAAATTAATAGGGACTTGAAGAAAGAGGAACCATTAGGCACAAAGGAAACTCCAGATATCGATGAATCAAGTTCAGATACAGACAGTGGAAACTTATCTTCATCTTCATCAAGTTTAAGATTCCAACCATGGATGACAGAATCAATCGTCACAACACCTGGAAGAAAGCTCACAAAGATCCAGCCGAGTCTTTCTCTGCAACACACACACAGGGGACTGTTCAAAGCTGCCTTCTCTCTCTCTCTACAAAAGCAACCACACTAATACTCATTTCCATCCACCCTTTCATATTGTACTACTTTACCAACATCCTCCACCCACAAAATATTCTCTCTTCTCTTTCTCTATTTTTTTATTTTTATTATTAAACACACCAAAACACCACCACAAACATTCCACATATCACAACCTCTTTTTTTATTTCTGTCGGGATCAAACCCGATCACCATTTTACACCCAAAAAAAAAAAAAAAAAAAAAAACCACAAACAAATTCCACAACCACCACAACAAAATCCGGCCTTATTTTTTCGCCTCTTCAGCTGTTCTCTTCTTTTTACCTTTGTCTTGGGCGTCCCTTGCCGGTGCTGCCTCCGTGTTTCCCACGCCGCCGAGCACGTTCACTTCCCGTTGCTCCTCAACTGTCACATATGGCGGACCTCCAAATCTGAGCATCACGGTGGCCTTCCGCTTCAAGTCCTTGTTTTCTGCCTTCAGCCCACATATCTCTGCTCGGGCATCCTTATACATGCCCTGGAGCAAAGCCAGTTGGGCGTTTAACTGCTGCACCTCATTAGTTCTACTCTGAAGCCGGTGCGACAGGTTGTTGACCGCCGTCATGGTCTCAACGCATGACCTTAATGTGTAATAATTCGCCTCAATATCCGACTGAGCAGCCATTATCTGCTCCACTGACACCATCGGATAGTTCAACGGCGCAAAACCAGGGGGCTTGGTCCAGGGGCTCTTGGTTGAGGTTCAAGGGCCATATTCTGGGTTGTGGCTTCGTTGAGGTCAGGAAAGAGGGTAAGACCACGGGACGAAGAGGCTATATTCTGGGGAGCAGAACGGGAAGATGAAGCCATTTTCAGGGCAACAGAGTGTTTCAGCGATACAACTCTCAGAAAACAACAGAGTGTTTCAGCAATACAACTCTCAGAAAACGAAGAGTTTTTTAGAGAGTTTTTCAGAGGTTTCAACTGGTTTGTCTCAGCCTCAGCCTCAGCCTCGCCTTTGTTTAAATAGGCAAGGCAGACACGCGCCTCACGCGCCTCTCAGCGCAAGACGACAAAGCGGCGCACCTTTTGATGGCTCGACTTTTGATGGATGTCGGGCACACCTTTTGATGGCACGCCTTTTGATGGCGCGCCTTTTGATGACTCGACTTTTGATGGCTGTTGGGCACACCTTTTGATGGCACGCCTTTTGATGGCACGCCTTTTGATAAGATTGGGCACGCCTTTTGAGGGTGCAACTTTTAAGGGTCCGACAAGACTCGGTAAACTGTCCCGACATTGATTCCGGTTAGCTTCTATATGGGTCCGACAAGACTCTGTAAACTGTCCCGACATTGATTCCGGTTAGCTTCTATATGGGTCCGACAAGACTCTGTAAACTGTCCCGACATTGATTCCGGTTAGCTCCTTTAAGGGTCCGACAAGACTCTGTAAACTGTCCCGACATTGATTCCGGTTAGCTCCTATATGGGTCCGACAAGACTCTGTAAACTGTTCCGACATTGATTTCGGTTCTCTTCTACAACGGTCCGACATGACCCAGTAAACTGTCTTCTACAACGGTCCGACATGACCCAGTAAACTGTTCTCTACAACGGTCCGACATGACCCAGTAAACTGTTTTCTACAACGGTCCGACATGACCCAGTAAACTGTTTTCTACAACGGTCCGACATGACCCCGTAAACTGTTTTCTACAACGGTCCGACATGACCCAGTAAACTGTTTTCTACAACGGTCCGACATGACCCCGTAAACTGTTTTCTACATCGGTCCGATATGACCCCATAAACTATCTTCTACAACGGTCCGACATGACCCCATAAACTGTCTTCTACCTCGGTCTGCCATAACCATACGGTCTTCTACAACGGTCTGACACGACCATACAGTGTCTCCTATCCACTTTTATTTTATTTGTCATTTTATTTTTCCTGTTTTGTTACTCTCTCCAAACTCAAGTTTGTTGGTTCCTATCCCCCTTGAGTTTGAGGGGGGCTGTTAGAATATTTTATTTTAGTATGGTAGGTGAGTGTAGTGTGGTAGGTAAGTGTGGTAGGTGAGTGTAGTGTGGTAGGTGAGTGTAGTGTGGTAGGTAAGTGTGTTAGTAGTGTGTTAGTATATTCTCTTCCTCTCCTATATATAGGAGAGTCATTGTAGTCATTCAAAATCAATCAAAAATATCAATAAAAACATTCAATACATTTATTTCAACATGGGGAATAAATAATTCATGAATTGTGGCAGCATATCTGAAGGTGTAAAAAATGTCACTTGCATATTTCTCAAGTGTAGGAAATTAATGTATTGTATATTTACAATGGAGAGAATGATCACTCTTTTATAGGGAGAATGAGTTACAAATGGAGGAATTAAATTAACCTAAAATGGAGCACTAAACAACTTAATGGAGCATTAGGGTAAATGGAGCACTTGCTTCTTGTGGAGCACTAATGGAGTGGAGTAGGTAGGTGGTAGTAGGTGGTAGTGGTAGGTGGAGTAAGTTATAGGTTTTTACATTCAACAGCCCCCCTCAAACTCAAGGGGGTTAGGAACTAACCAACTTGAGTTTGGAGAGAGTAACAAAACAGGAAAAATAAAATGACAAATAAAATAAAAGAGGATATGAGACACTGTATGGTCGTGTCAGACCGTTGTAGAAGACAGTTTATGGGGTCATGTCGGACCGTTGTAGAAGATAGTTTACTGGGTCATGTCGGACCGTTGTAGAAAACAGTTTACGGGGTCATGTCGGACCGTTGTAGAAAACAGTTTACTGGGTCATGTCGGACCGTTGTAGAAAACAGTTTACTGGGTCATGTCGGACCGTTGTAGAAAAACAGTTTACTGGGTCATGTCGGACCGTTGAAGAAAACAGTTTACGGGGTCATGTCGGACCATTGTAGAAAACAGTTTACTGGGTCATGTCGGACCGTTGTAGAAAACAGTTTACTAGGTCATGTCGGACCGTTGTAGAAGACACTATAAACAGTTTACTGGGTCATGTCGGACCGTTGTAGAAGATAACCGAAATCAATGTCGGGACAGTTTACCGAGTCTTGTTGGACCCATATAGGAGCTAACCGGAATCAATGTCGGGACAGTTTACAGAGTCTTGTCGGACCCATATAGAAGCTAACCGGAATCAAAGTCGGGACAGTTTACAGAGTCTTGTCGGACCCATATAGAAGCTAACCGGAATCAAAGTCGGGACAGTTTACCGAGTCTTGTCGGACCCTTAAAAGTTGCACCCTCAAAAGGCGTGCCCAATCTTATCAAAAGGTGTGCCATCAAAAGGTGTGCCCGACAGCCATCAAAAGTCGAGCCATCAAAAGGCGCGCCATCAAAAAGCGTGCCATCAAAAGGTGTGCCCGACATCCATCAAAAGTCGAGCCATCAAAAGGCGCGCCGCTTTGTCGTCTTGCGCTGAGAGGCGCGTGAGGCGCATGTCTGCCTTGCCTATTTATACCAAGGCGAGGCTGCCGCTTATGCAGAACAAAACATCTGCTGAAAAATCCTCTGAAAACACTCTTCATTTTGCTGATAGAGATACTCTGTAACACTTCTGCCCAGATACTCTGTAACACTTCTGTCCAGAAAATGGCTTCTTCTTCCCGTTTCGCTACCCAGAACATAGCCTCTTCTTCCCGGGGTCTTACTCTCTTTCCCGACCTCAATGAGTGCACAAGAGAGATAACCGGGGCAGTTGCCCTGGAACCGCAACCAAGTGCCCTTGGACCAAGCCCCCCTGGTTTTGCACCGTTGAACTATCCGATGGTGGCAGTTGAGCAGATAATGGCTGCTCAATCTGATATTGAGGCCAATTATTATACATTAAGGTCATGTGTTGAGACCATGACTGCGGTCAACAACCTGTCGCACCGGCTTCAAAGTAGAACAAATGAGGTGCAGCAGTTAAACGCCCAATTGGCTCTGCTCCAGGGCATGTATAAGGATGCCCGAGCAGAGATATGTGGGCTGAAGGCAGAAAACAAGGAACTGAAGCGGAAGGCCACCGTGATGCTCAGATTTGGAGGGCCGCCATATGTGGCGTGGGAGGAGCAGCAGGGAGGCAACATGCTCGGGGGCGTGGGAAATACGGAGGCAGCACCGGCAAGGAACGCCCAAGACAAAGGCAAGAAGAAGAGAACAACTGAAGAGGTGAAAAAGTAAGGCTGGTTGATGTGGTGGTTGTAGGTTGGAGATTGTTTGGTTTTTTTTTTTTTTTTTTTTTTTTTTTTTTGGATGTAAAATGGTGATCGAGTTTGATCCCTGGCATGAATAAAAGAAAGTTGGTGTGCAAATCTGAATGGTATGAATTTGATTTGAAAAAGATTAAAAATAATGTGAAAGAAAAATAAAGAAAGAAATAATGTGAAAGAAAATATATGGAGAAATCAAAACGAAAGGTGGAGAGTGGTTTTAATCTCCACAGGGATATCTCTCTTGCAGATGTTACCTGCTATTCCCTCAAGCTCCAAAATGCTGAGATTACTGCATGCTTTCCTCTCAGTAGAATTGACAGCCAAAGCATCATCGTTGTCTATGTATTCAAATTCTGGACTCCTCAAAAAATCACAAGTCAACACAGTCTCATCCAAAGAAACTGAACCACCATCTGATTTACTAGGAGAAACATCCATACCGCGGGAGGCAGTAATACTTACTGCAGGTTGATTAGCTCTTTGGAAACATGTACCCATAGGCTTTTTCGACACAACAGCCGCCCATGGAGCATTCGGAGGACCATTTCTCTGATTCGTCAGGTCAGCAAGAGCTGGTCGCTTCTTCCCCAATTGGGGCTTCGGTGCCATATCCTTCCCGGGGTTCTCCAACCCCAAGTGCCTCTTGGCCGTAGACGATGATATCACTGATGCGGATGCTGATGCTGATGCTGATTCTGATGAAGATTGCGATGATGAGAATGACGATCTCCGGCCTCGAGTGGCCATTTTAGGGCCGTCTGTACAAAACCCTAAAACCCAGAATTCAACTGAGTAGTTGATGGTGAAATTGGAAGCTACCAGTGATATATAGGACAAAGCTTGACCAAGGTATAGTAGCACTGGTTGAAGCAAAAATCCCCTTGTTCACAGCATTAGAAGAAACAAAGCATCTTATAAACGCCATAAGTGCCTCAATTGCAGCAGACCGCACACAAATAGAAGATGTCAGATCCTCAGTTTGCTTAATCTGATTTTCTGCATCTCCAGTAAACAATGCTGCCCATAAAGAAAGAATATCAAAAACCTGGTCTTCAAGCTCCTCCTTCGGCATGGAAGCCAATAGTGATGACAACAGTAACCATCCAGCTTCTTGTTCAACAGTCACAACCATAGGGTTCCAACTAGATTCTGTCAGCATTTTTTTAGAAACTTCAAGCACTGACCTGGGTAATCTAGCTGGATAACCAAGAGGTAACTTCGGTGAAATAGACACTAGTGATTGAGTCATTTGTGGTGGAGGTGTAACGCTGCTGCCGCTGTTTGCTTTGCAATCTACAGAGGCTGATATGAGGGGTAAGAGCTCAGCTATGGAAGAAGGTATGTGTAAAAACACAAGCGGAATAGGTTGAGGTCCGGCGGACGGCCAAGGCAAGGTTGCCGCCCGCCGGTAAGGCGAAGAATACCAAGAGCTTAACCTATAGCTCTGATACCATGTAGGAAATTAATGTATTGTATATTTACAATGGAGAGAATGATCACTCTTTTATAGGGAGAATGAGTTACAAATGGAGGAATTAAATTAACCTAAAATGGAGCACTAAACAACTTAATGGAGCATTAGGGTAAATGGAGCACTTGCTTCTTGTGGAGCACTAATGGAGTGGAGTAGGTAGGTGGTAGTAGGTGGTAGTGGTAGTGGTAGGTGGAGTAAGTTATAGGTTTTTACATTCAACATCAAGTTTCCTAGGAACTTCAATATCTTGCAGTAATACCATATGTTCAGGTCATTACCATCCATTGGAATCAAATTTTCCATAAGATCTTTCCATATCAGATTATAAGGTGAAAATTGTAACCTTGGGTGAATATTGTGGACAAAAGTTCCCGTCAACAACTTAGAAAACGATAAGTACATTTATCTGAAAACGATAAGTACATTTATCTACTACTGCAGCAAGAATAAATCAGAAACGGACTTTCATTTGCACACGGTTTTGTATTTGTAGCATCACCACACCCTATGTAGCACGGACACGAACACAGGACACGACACGGACACGCAATTTTTCAAAAAATTGGGAACACGACACGCTGGGGACACGTTTAATATATATAATTTTATTTATTTATTATATGTTTAAAATAAAAATAAAATAATTAATTCTTATACAATCACAATAATAATAAAATTAATAAACATAATTTTAAAAAAAATTAATAAAAAATGAGCTTTTTTAAATAAAAATAATTTATTTTATGAATTTTAAGTTTAACAAAAAAATAAGTATAAAAAAGAGAAAAAAGAAAAAAAGAGAGGGAGAGAGAAACGTTGAATCAAGAAAAAGAGAAGAAAAAAAATATAAAAGATAAACAATAGAGGAGAGAGAGAGAGTGAAGTCAAAAAGGTAGAGAGAGAGAGAGAGAGAGAGAGTCAGAAAAGGGAGAGACAAAAGGGAGGAGGAGAGGAAGGAAATGAAGAGAAGAAGAAGACCAGAGAAGATGGAGCCAGAGAAGATAGAGACAGAGAAGGAGAAGAAGAGAAAAAGCAGAATACCTTAGCTTCTTGGATTGATCTGAACAGGTTAGGCTTCTTCTTTCCCTTTTCCTTGATCTCTTTCTCTCTTTCTCTGTCTCCGTCGATCTCTTTCTCTCTTTCCCTATCTCCGTCGATCTCTTTCTCTCTCTCTGTCTCCTCTCCAACAGTTAGGACTTCTTCAATCCACCTCACGCGGGTCCGGAAAGTGTCCCGCCGTGTCCATGGCGTGTCTGACTAGAAGATTTCAAAAAAAAAAGGGAGACACATTAGAGAGTGTCGGACACGTGTCTACCGCGTGTCTGTGTCCGTATCCGTGTCCAACACTCGTACGCAGGGCCTAGGGACGTGTCGGTGCTTCATAGACCACACCAGTAGAAATAAAGCTACTAAGCTAAGCTATTGTTGGGAAGGTCCCGAAAGACCTCACTCTATCGATGACACATTTTGATCCCCTTTACCTCTCACACTCACTTTATTCCAGGATTATGAATCCTTATCATTTCACGTGCGTTGGATGCTCGTTGAGAGTTATCGCGCTAATTGGAGTTACGTTGAAAGATTAATGGATGATCTTTCACATAGACTTGACGACGACACTTTGCTGCTGACTGAATAGCTTGAGCTTCGTTGGTGGGTTCACTCTTTAGTTAAGCATTGCAAATGGTACTACGAGGCAAGTGTTGATTATACTCGACCAACCAAAGTGTTCTTAGCCCTGTATACAGGAATATTCTATGGTAAAGATCCCAGGTGCTGGAGATACCACAGAAATAATAATAACATATAATCAATTCTATTTCTAGAGTTATGCTGTAAATAATAGCTCTAACACTGCATCATAGGGATGTTGGGTGCTCTAATCTAAACTACATTAACATGTCATATCCCACACATAGTAACTCTACCAGCAACACAACAAACCTCCAACTTTCAATCAACTAGAAATCTCAAACAAAACAAATATTCATGGAAATGAATTTGCATGTTTTTAGAAATGTATGTTGGCATTTAACAAGCCCATTATGTCATTACATGCAGCAACATGATAGTCATCCAACTTAGATACACAACACAAACTGCGACTAGAAACTAAAATTCACATAAAATGAATTCTTTTATAGATAGATCTTCTAATACTCACTCGTTTGTTGGATCCCACAGCAAAACCAACAGCTGTGCTGAGCAACCCATCAATACCACTAGCTCCCCTGTTCCCAGCCACCTGTATCCAGTGACACGGTAGTCCTGCGCTCACCGTCACAGCAATATTATTAGTACACCCTGCCCAGCTACATCCATACATGTCCACATCACGTATTGCCATGCTGTTCCCAAGAAATACAGCAGAATCACCATGAAGTGCTTCCGGAATGACATGTGCAACATAGGGTTCAGTCAAGGAATATTCCAAATGGATTAGAAATGATATCTCCCATGCAACCTAGAAAATATGAAAACAAAAACTTACAAAAAAAGAGCACAAAGAGATCAAAATAAAAGAAATTATAAACCTCCATCCCATCATGCAATGAGAATAACAAAAGATCATTTTAAGGGGAAGAAAAAAAACATTAAAACAATGACCCACAATCAGCAGCATATTGCAATTAAAAGTAGTGTGATGAAGTGAAATAGATTCATTGAATTAAAACTAGAGATTATATAATGTTGGGAGAATAAGTTTTTTATTAAAACTATAAAACTAGAGGTTTAATTTTTTAATTTTTTTTTCTTTTTTAATGTTGGGAGAATGATGCAGGACACGGAAATAAGAAAATAGGCAAATTAGGAATTTCACATGGGGCACACCATAGAGATTATATAATCATATCTAAGGTCAATTTGAGTCTTGATTTTATGATTTTATATATTAGTATGATGCTAGACAGATTTATTGCCCATTACGAGGTTGCAGTAGTCAATTGTACCTTGTTAGTTTCTGAAGTTTTTGTGCATGAGCTGTAAAGATCGTCCATAGGACCATAGGTTGTCTTATGGATCAAGTCATGCTGTCCAATCAGTTCATGTCGTTGCGTAGGTGTAAGCATTTTTTAGTGGTCAAGTTTCTTAGTTTCCTAGTTTGTTGATGTTTTCTATGGCTGCTTTTTTTAGTGGTCAAGTTTCTTGATTTCCTGGTTTGTTGATGTTTTCTATGGCTGCATGTTAATTGTCAAAGACCTCAGTCAAACCAACCTAACTTGAGTTACAACCTTGTCCAACATGCCAGACCCCATATTCGGCAAGATTAAAATTCTAAAGGAGGTCCACGGAGTCACAATGTATCAAAATCTGAAAGAAAAATAAAAAATGTTCAAATAAAAGAGGTAGTAAAGAAAACAATTAGAGAACATATACCCTTTTATCCACAGCTTGTAAAAAACCACACCATTTGCTGCTGATCTGAGGTATGTGAGCTTTAAGCATACAATCAGCAAATTGAACAATGGTACTCTGAATCCTGTGTGTTACAATGTGTGAAGGATCATGTCGACTTGGATGGTTCTCCACTATTATATATGAGCATGGAAAGCAATCCTCTAGCATCTGAGAAATTCGCTTGCTTGTTATCCTACTTCCAATCTGTTGTAATGCAAAAATTCAAAGTTCACCAACAAGATTCAAAGGATATGGTTTCAGTTTAAAAGAGACATATTAAGCATACAAACATGCCCAAAAGAAATTTTATTGCAAAATGTGTATGCCTTGTTTGTTGTCACTAACATTGAATTATTGGAATGTGACGTTGCAAAAACCTAAAAACGTATTACTTTCAACCCCAAACAAAAGAAACAAGACCCGAAAGAAATTAAAACTTTCATGGCTCAATTATCATTTAGCTTGGCCCCTATGTCATCTTTTTTCCTTAACTGAAAGTCTAACCCAAATAGTTACAGGTCACTAGTAAAATAAAATAAAAAATAAAAAAAGAAGAAGAACACCAACGTTAGTTGGTATAGAACCATTGAGGCATAACACCAACCTATGTTACATGGACTCATGTGCAGGTACATACATGTTCAAGTGTTAGACCTTCATAACCTTAAATCTAGGATATTGCAATATGCATCCAAAAGTTGGATATGAGCATGGGACATGTCATGTGCACTTCTATTTTTTTGCATTGGACCTTCATAACCTTAAATCTAGGATATTGCGATATGTATCCAAAAGTTGGATATGAGCATGGGACATGTGATGTACACTTATGTGTTTTGCATATTGTATAATATTTTTAGAGAATATATTGTAAATTATGTAGAAATATACTTGAAATTAAATAGGATTTAGGAAAAATATAAAATTCTCTCTCATCCCATGTGAGAAGCTAGAAATGATTTATTACCTAAGTTATACGGACGCAGGTACGGGTGTCGGGTGTCGGGTGCGGGTGCGGGTGCGGGTGCGGGTGCGTATCTAAGGGTCGGACACTTCAAAATTAAAAATGAAGGATACGTGGATATGTATCCAAATTTAGATACGGGTACGGGGATACGTTAAATAGTTTGTTTTAAAAAATATATATTTATTATATGAAGATGAGTTATATTATATAAATAACAAATTAAAATTATTTTAGATATAAAATAAATTATATTATATATGATAAAATAAGTTATTTTTATTTTAGACATAAAAATTATATTATTTATGATATATTGTATTATATAATTTTTTTGGATGAATAATATTATATATTATTATATTAATGTAATTTATACTATATGTTAATATAAATGTAATATGAATAATGGATGAATAATATTATATGATATGAATAATATTATATTTGAATCAAAAAAAAAAAAGAATATTATATATATATTATTATATTTATATTATCTACTAATATTATATACTAATAAATATATTATTATTTATATACCAATATATTATTATATTATTATCTACTAATATATTATATTATTATATTATCTACTAATATTATATACTAATAGAGGGAGATCGAGAGGACAAAGAAGAAAAGAAAGAACAGAGAAGAGAAGAAAGAAGTCAGCGACCAAGAGAGAGAAGGGAGATCGAGATCGAGAGACGAGAGGAGAGGAAAAGAGATCGACAGATCGAGAGACGAGAGACGAGAGAGAAGACAGAGAAGGAGATCGAGAGACGAGAGAGAAGACAGAGCAGGAGATGGAGATCGAGCATCGAGCATGTCGAAGCAGCGACCGATGTCTTCGCCATTTTGACAGGTGACCAGGTTCTCTCTTTCTCTCCCTCTTTCATCTCTTTTGCTGTCTGTAAAGAGCCGTGTCTGAGAGAGAACACGCGAATCCGACACAGATCCCACACCCGCACCCGTGTCGTGTCGTGTCGTGTCGTGTCGACACGGGTACTTCGCCCCAAAGTGGTGAGTCCATGTAACACAGTTTATTACTGGCAAATGTGAATTTCTTCTTCAAACATTGTAAAAAAATAGAGGATCTAAGTGTCTAAATTGAGTTCAGGTGTCAGACACATATCTCACACCCTTACCCTTGCCATATCTGATGAACACGGGCACCTTGGGGGAAATAGCAGAGTCCACGTAACACGTAACACAGACACCAAATTAGTTGGTATAGAAACATTAGTTGCCTTTTATTCACAATGTCTTTTTGATGCACTCGGAAGTGCCTGGAGAACTTAACGGTATAGAAATGACTGGAAAACTGACTTCCAAAAACAAAGTCTCATCTTTCATTTGGTGTTCCCAAGGCTTCCCTAGAAAATCTTTTTAATTCTTTCCCAGTTTCAGCAAAAGTTCTATGGTGGTTTGCTATAGGTTTCTCATGCATTGAGTTCTTTGCAAAATTTTCTCAAGAAGTAACTTTCTAGTTCAAATGGGAAAAATTGCTTTTGCACTATTATCCCTATATATTGGACTATGTTTTATGGTGTCATTTTCTCTTGCATTTCTTGCTTCAGGCACCCATTCTGGTAGCAATGAGTTCTAATCACCAGTTTAAATTTGCCTAAACATTTTTAAGGTCACCCCTTTCTACACATGCTGCCACTTGGGTTTGGCTTCAAAGAGGTGGAACGCAACACAAGCAGTCAGCTTTTTCACTTTTGCAACAGTTACGAAGAAAACAAAGAATTTCAACAAATCATTAAACAATTCCTGTTTTACCAAGTTATCGTTTTAATGTTAAAAGCACTCTTCCAATAGCATTAAGTATTGCTGGACACCAAGGTATGAATGCATGTGTAAATTGTTTGTACAAAAGACTCTCCTTTTGTTTATGGTGTTACATGGTTGCTTTAGAATGGGTGATCAAACTACCCCATAAAATAAAAAAAGAATTTGGAATAGTCTGATAATTTAGCTATGTGCTTCTGCCCTTGGATTTGAAATCCCATGCCTAGACACATGACCAAAAACAATAAACATACTCTAGTCCTTGTGTCCAAAACAATTTCGAATGCAATGTAGTCCTTAAATTCAACATCAAGTACCCTTATCACGAAGAAGTAATTATGCTTATCTTTCGTGTCAATAAGTGTTTCTTTGGAGTACTAGCACATGCACTTTAATGTAACTAGAGAGAAGAAACGAACCTGAACAATCACATCAGCATGTGCCCAACCCCTGACCGAATTTGAGAGTAGAGAATGATCCAGATGATCAATGAATAAAAAGTTTTTCTCAATGTCCAAGTAAGTCAAATACTTTCTCAATCGTAAACCTGATAAAATGTCAGCTACAACTGGCCATGAAAGATGCTTAGCCAGGAGAAGAGCTGCCCATATGTCATCCTCTCTATGAATTGCACCAATCAGTAGAAGCCCTTGCTTTGCCCCTTGAATCACTTCTAGAACATCTGCCACTTGACTGTGAGTACCATTGCATGCATAAGAATACTGCACTTGGAAATACTTCGTAAATGGTTGGGCACTTGACATCCAAAAATCTAACCCTTTTAAACAGCTCAACATCCACTGTCGTGGACTGTTATCCAATGGTTCCCTAAAAGGACAGTTGATGTGAACAGGACCATATGGTGAACTGGTTGCCCAATAAACAGCAGAATCAAGTGTGGTAAGAACCATCCGTGCAAGAATGCTATCAGTGGGTGCAGGAAGGCCATAGAAGAACCTCACAAACGGACCAAAATGGTTGACCTATAATAAAAAACAGAAAGATGTGATTTTTGGGAACACAAATAAAATATATGGAGTGAAAAGTATTAGATTATAAACTGAATGTTATCTGGAACAAATAAAAATATTAGATCTTAATTGTACTTTTTTATCCCTTTAATAAATTTATTTTTGTTGCTGATCAAAAAAAGGGTTTTTCTCACTCTATATGTGTGATTGCTTCTTACATTATGAATGAATTTTCTTACTCATCACAAGTTTAATTTTTAAATCGCTTTGAATATTCGTACCATTATCAAATATCAAATGTTCAGAGTTCCTATAATTATTTTGTTTTTTTAATTTTAATATTACTCACAAAAAACACTTAACCCATTTTACAATCTAATGTTATTTAGAAAGTTCCTCTTGATAGAGTAGAGTATAATATTGGGTAACAGGAAAGAAATATTAGTGTACCTGATTGATTGCTTGGTTTGCTCCAGCATCATGCAGCTCTGGAGGACGATCAGCAGTGAGTAACAGCAGTGGTACGAAGTCTTGACTTGCCTCCACAACCTATGCAATATCATTTAGTACATATTGCACTGAAGAATCAAAAGCTCAGCAAAATATTTTGCACACATTGCTATTTAAAAATAAATAATAAAAAATCCTTTGAAGAAGATTGAGATGCAAAGAGAGAGGGAAGAACAGGTCTCATTACACACCCACCCACAAATACAGAGAGAGAGGGGGGGGAGGGAGGGAGGGAGGGAGGGAGAGAACTAAGTTTAATGATGCAAAGAAAACAAGAGTAAGCATGAAACAAGTTTCCATAGAGGCTGGCAATAAACAAGGTTTAATGATAAGAAAAAAGATTTTTATTTTTATTTTTCTTTGTTTTCAACCCAACTAAATGACAAACAAATGTAAGAATGGAACACAAAAATTATCTGAAAGTAAAGATAGATTTGAAATGTCAACTTGAAGCTAGTTAATAAATCTGTATGTAAATGGCACTCAATAGAACTCACAGCAGGAAGAAGATTTGAAACTGCAGTGCCTGACGATGTTATGACTACTGCTGGTTTATGAGAACCTCTAGCATAACCAACTGCATGGAATGCTAGTGAGCGCTCATCAAAGCACGAAATACAAGTCATATGGGGATGAGTAGAAGCAGCAATAGCAAGTGGAGACGATCGTGATCCTGGAGCTATACAGAAATACTAGATGAAGAATAAATCAGAAACATGTATCCCAATAGAGATGGAATGGAATATCAAACTTAATCTTACCGTCAAACCAAGCCGAGAGCATTCTTCAATTATAAGAGACGCCCACAGAGTATTGATGTTGGGATAATTTCGAAAAGAGAGGCACATTTCGTTGACATGATCCAGCTGACACTAGAAAAGCAACAAAGCCTAAACAATCTTTGACTAAGTTTCTTCCATTATAACATGTTAAACTATAAACATAACATATTAAATAATAGAATGAACTAGAAACCATACGATAATCCATAAATCGCTCCAAATCAGAAACAACTAAACATGTTTATGAGTTAGGATCTTTTAAGCAACTAAGCCTGAACAATCTTTGACTAAGTTCTTGAAGGAAAAAGGAAGAAGGAACCAGGGAAATGAATTATTTTCCATTTCAACCATTAAAACAGATGACATGCAAAACAGAAGTATGGCAAGAAACCCGTTAGGATTTACCAACATGACTAGGGCAGAATTACTTTATATAGGCTGTCATGTTTGGCAATGCTGGATCATGTATCCTCTGACAAATCTTTTGAACTAATTGGATCAGGAAACACAATCCTGATAAGCAATTCCAGCCAACAAAAACTATAATCTTTGTTGAAAGCATGAGAATAAATATTTTACAAAGCATTCCATGTCATCCTTCACACTACCCACTTGGCCTTTCAACTAAGATTCACTAAATCTCATGCACATTGTTGTTGTTCGTCTAGAACAGATTCAAACCATTTGAAATGATGTTTACAATTCAAAACTTAATGGGACACCAATATAATCTAAGTAATTCATCTGAACATCACCTTAACTTCACTTATCTTTGTGATCATTCTTGCCCATGATCCTAATATTTCAGACCATAAAAGAGTTCTCATGCATGATTACTTTTATTATTCTTTTAAAAATAATAATAATAATAATAAATCCCTTCAGTTAGGGGCAAAAGAAAGCCAAACAAAACAGGATACAAGGCTGGTGAGGTTTTTGTTTGGGCCAAGCAAAAGATTACCATGTTCAGCTAGCCTCATTCAAACATCAGAAGTGTTTGATTTTACTGAGATCCAACTTGTCAAAAAGCCTACGAAAGCCAATTGCTATGCCAAATTGGATGGTACTGTACATATTTAAATGTTTAAATGAAACGAAGACTCTTTTATTAGAGTTGGTGTTAAGACTTTAAATTTTGAAAATAAAATAAAATAACAGAGAAAACTTCCTTGTGCCAACTATATTAAGCTGGCTACACAAAATGTGTGCTGCCTTTCAACTCTGTCTAAATTCTAAGTCATCAATTCGTGGTGCGGGAGCGGGAGCGGGAGCGGGAGCGGTAGCAGTAGCGGTAGCGGGAGCAAAAGCGAGAGCAGAGCATTTTAGGAATATCCCATCAAAAACAATGCTCCAATGACATGAAGTATAGAAATAAAAGATAATCAAGGGATTCAAAACATGGTAAATTAAGGTATGCAGAGAGGTGATTAATGAAATTGCTTATTGGACCATCAGTTGGAGTGAAAACTATTCAAGTAGTGTTCCAATTTGAACTTAGGCACAACCTCCTCAAACTTAAAAGAGGGGAGGGGGAAGTGTCAACTGCAGAGCATTTGCAGAGGCTACTCTAATAATATTTTACTTCAATCTCAAGTGAAATTCTTCAGACAAGGATAACCAAGCATGCCTACAGTCTTAAAAGTTCTTTTTTGAATACATTGTAAGAAAGATTAAGAACTTCTCATAGACAGGTGCAGTTGTCTTCCACAAGATGTGAATCAAATTCAGTACTTCTATGATTAAATTGTCATCTCACAAATTCATTTGCAGATTCATTTCTCATGCATGTAATTCACATACAGAAGCAAAAGCTTGGGTGATGATGAAAACAGTTGCTGATTTAGAATAAAATAGAATGCAAAAGTTCCATATAACATTTAGAAATCCCCATGCCAACCATTATGAATTATGCCTTCTAACAGAAAGAGACATGGAGCAACAAGAAAAGAAATAAGTATACAGTGTCAAGATGTTTAGAACTATTGGAAGATACATACAACAATTCAGGCCAAACACAAAGAACAATCGATTAAAAAGGACACTCTAGTAGCAACGGACGGTAAAAGATTATGTTTATCTACTCAGTAAACCAGAAGCGTGTTATCTAAGTGAAGGAACAAAGTCTGCAGTGAACAAGGCCGGAAAGAAATAAGCCATCTTCTTACAAACTTGACAAAATCAAACAACCAAATAATATTTGTAAAGACACAACCACCAGTACAGGAAATAAACATGCACAAAGTAAGCCAATTTTTTTTTTTTTTTTTTTTAATCGGCGAAAGTCAGTTGTTAATTGTTAAATTAGCACCTATGAGAGTTAGCCTCCCCACCCTTGCGAAGCACCAAGTGCTTGCCACCTAATTCAACTCCCCCTTAGGAGAGTTGAACCCATGACCTCTCCCTTGGGACTAAGCCCTTAGGAGAGTCACAGTGGCCAACTAAGATAGGCCTAGTTGGTTACAAAGTAAGCCACTTTGACAGATTAATTTCTAAGATTGAAAGAAACAAAATTTTAAAAAAATAAATAAATAAATACCGTAGAAATAAATTAGAATTTATGGGGGAAATAAACACAAAAGAAGGACAAATCAGAGATGTGAAAGTATGTCCAAGTCTTTGGTAGTAAATTGTGTGATTTAGCAAACATTCCCAATCACAAATGGATGAATAATATACTGCAGTTGACCAGCTTCTAGACCAGATAATCGAATTTGAACGCTTTCCTTGTTTAATTGTTCTTGCTACTAGTCATTCTAATTAGAGTGCACTTTGTTGTAAGGGGACTCCATTCCAAGTGAATATGAAAAATATCATAAGATTTACAATTCAGGCAATGTATGCATGGGCTAGTACTAGCTTCTAGTTATATTAGCAAAATATTATAGAAAGTACATACCAATTTACTAATATAATAGTGCCATACCATGTTATTGGCAATTGCCAGAGTATGTGAAAGCCTGACAGAGAACTGACACGAAGATGAAATCTCTTTCTGTGAGAAAAGGTCAAGAAAAGAGTCAGCTTCGATTGTTTTTCCATCAAGAGTTCTAACAGAATAAAAGCAACATCCAGCCTAAGAAAAAAATAATAAGCCTTTTCCCACCCCATCAACAATAAGAGCTAAAGTACTTGAAGGATAAAAAAGTACCAGGTTAAAGGAGATACCAATTCCATAGTGTCATTGCCAAGATCCTTTCCACCCATAGAGAGAGCATTCATACATACCTACACAATCATCTCAGTTGACAGTAGAACATTGAAAGAGTTAACATACAAATAATCTAACAAATTTAAATTGTTAGGAGAAAATAACAGCAGAATCTTCAAACATAATTCTTCTAGTTTCAAAGATGCATCCAATTTAAAAGTCACTTCAATGGAGAACTAGAGAGCAATTATACACCGAACCAGAAATATAGATTGTGACATCAATGTAGTAGAAGTAGGGCAACTATCAACGTGAAAACACAATGCAGTGTTCAATAACAAAGAAGAGAACACTCAAAGACTGCAAGTACTTTAAAAGAATTCCAGATATATAATTTACTCCCTAAATGAAGTACAAAAATGAAGAACCTATACCATGTGGGTGTTTTTATCCTCCATCACGTTGAACTTTCTAAGAGCAGAACTGATGCAATTGTTATGACATTTCTCTATGGTGGGCCAAAAATGATGACTGGCCTGAAATGAGAAATTAAACCCCAAAAGAAAAAGCACATAAGATGACAAGAAAATATGAATCTCTCATTTGAAACTCTTGCCAATACGAATCTTAGCATAATTTAACTATCCAAGACATTGTCGGATCATCATTGACGGCAGGTCAAAAATAAAGCAGTTTATTTATCAAAAATAAATAAAGCAGTTTTAAGCGAATCTCAAAGTATTTCTACTCTTCTAAGAATAATTCAGTTCCGGATAAATATTGTTTGCGGAACATTGATCCAGTCTTAACTTTTGTACTAGTTGAATCTAAAATAAAGAAGGGAAAGGATAACTGAGAGATTAGAACCTTGGAATACCTGGTAGAGAGCTAACTCGTAAGATTGAACAGCCTCCTCAAATGTACAAAGGGAAGAGTCATCCCATACCAATGTTGCAGCTAAATTAGATATACCTTCAAGTTCATCTAACTCAATCTGTTGAAAAGTATTCTCATTTCAATATACATGTGCAGAGCAGCTCTCCACTAAGGAACAAAAAAACAAACACACAACCCAACAGAGTCTAAATCCCAATTCTTTGCTAAAATGAAAAAGACATATACCAAAACACAGATGTAAACTAGTTTCAATGGATAATAATAGACATGGAATGGAAGAGAAGAAATGCAAGCACAGGACAGTAACAAGAATAAATGTTGAAAAGAATGTAAGGTTACCTCAGGTATAAAAAGGTAGAATGAACCTCTTGTGTGCTTCATGGAAGATGACTCTATTTCAAAATCAAAATCTATAAAACCATAAGCCCTTACAAGTGTTGAATCTAGTGAGAGATATCTGTGAAAAAACCAAACAGGGGCTCATCAACTCATTAGCACAAAAGTTGAAATACCTACTGATGTGTCCATAATATCATCAACAGTGCACCTTTTCAGAACAGATCATCCAAAATTGGTGCTTACAGCATGCACGGGTGACAAATAATGCACTTGTTCAGAGGGACCATGGCTCCGAAATCTAAGTCTTACGAAAAAACTTTGTTGAGTGCATTATTTTTGACCATTATTGAACCATACCAAGCATGAAAAATGTAAGTCCATGTTGTTTAAATGCATATTATTCACTAGAAAGTACTAAATATGGGCACATCAAAAAATTGCTTTTGGGAAGTGCTTTTTTTGGCTTTTTTCTTTTGGCTTATTTTAGTCTTTAGTGATTTTTTTCTAAAATTTTTCACAAAAAAAAAACTTTTTAGATTCATCTCAACAAGACGGACTGGAAAAGTAAAAAATTTTGACATATTTTTGAAAAAAAATCACTAAAGACAAAAAAATTCAGAAAAAGAGGTGGCTTTTTTTTTGGTTGCCGAAATGGTACAATGTATATGTACCCATGCATGCACATCTACATAAGATCAGCCCAAGAGCTCATCTCACCTTAGTGATCAAGAAATGAGGAGAACAAATGAAAGAAACTGTCCATTCGAAACTGCAATGAGCAGTCTTCATTTACATGTGGGATGCCTATCTCACGTCATTAAAATAAACTTCCCTTCTGATTTGCCCCTTCTATATAAACAGGAATCCCACCTACTGGTTTTCCTACTTTCTACTCATCTCACATTGTCAAAAACTAGAAAACAATTACTTCTTTTATCACTTTTATTTAAAGACTTACCCTGGCATACAGTGATAATCCCTATTTATTTTGTTTAACAGCCCCCAAGAGTATTGGGTTACCTCTTGAGATCAAAAACAAAACCTTAAACAGCAACAAGGATAAAATAACCTTTTTATTGAACTCCACTCTGCTGAGGCACAAGAAGAAGACCCTTTGAAGAGGACAGCAGTGCCAATTCCAAAAACACCGCGCACTCCACTCAAAGAAAGGGATCTAAATGTTGGGTCATCTTTCTCTTTGGAAAGAAAAAACTGAGGAAATACTCCTGATGACTCAGGTTGGCAGCAAAACCAATTCAAAGCTTTTGCACTAGGGGGCACAGCAACCTGCAAATTCACAATCGCAACATGTAATTCCAGACCACACAGTGCCCTGCCATATGCATATAACTACCATATGTCCAGGGGCGGAACTACCTTATGTGGAGAGGATGCCAGGGCACCCCCCACTTTTCCAGTAACCCTCTTATGTATATTATATACAATGTATGTTTTAAGGAAAATTTACATTCCGGCATCCCTTATTTTTTTAGAAGAATTGTAAAGGTTCTAATTTAGTAAGATTTTTTTTTTTTGTGACAGTGGACTGTAAGTCCTACCCATTTTTTTTTATAACCCAATAAAATCAATGTAAGTGAATTGGGCTTTTAATATTCACCAATCAAACGATCTAGCTACTGTTCGATTAAAGTCTAATGATATTATAAAAAGCTTATTATTACCAAAAAAAAAACAACATGAAGCTCAATGTTTTACTATCTAATGACTAGCCAAATCTTGTGTTATATTTTAGCATTACGTAAATACATGTCTAATTTGACACAAGATGAAAAATAGTCTGTCAAGTTTTGAACACCCCCATTACAAAGTCCTGTTTCCGCCCCTGCATATGTCCATACCTACATATATGTCTATCTACATGCATTCAGTGCATTCAATCAAAAAAAACTCACAATTGGGTATTACTATTCAGTTGCATTGCAAGCTGTACCTGAAATCTATACATCCCACTATTGAAACGAGGAGGGTTCGATTTCAATTCATCGACAGCGTCTTTAATCATTTGCAGACCGTGCTCGAGCGTCAACGCCGGAGGCAGAGTACGCGTAATGCAGGTCTCCACAAGTAATTCAACATCCTCATCTTCCAATAACTCAGTCTCTTTCACTGAATTTCGAATTATCTACAACAAAATTCAAAGAACACACCAAATTAAGAATCAAAATGACAAAAATATAACGAAGGAGGTGTAATTTGAGATGGAAAACCTTGGATTTAGGTTTTTGACGGGGGCGAAGAAGCGGGAGACGAGGGAACTTGAAATTTGAGATGGGGGTGAGAGAGAGGGAGGTGTGGGTGGGGAATTGGAGGGGAAATGGAGAGGAGAGAGAGGGAGTGTGTGATGGATTGAGTTTAATCATAGTCTCTGGTGAAGGGTGGAGAGATTGTTGATGGGGTGTGAGAGTTTTGGGAATGAGGTTTAGGAAATTTGAGTGTGCATGGATAAGGAATGGGGTTGAGGTTTTCATGGGAATGGCTGCCCATCCATACTGGCATGGCATCTTTGATACCCCTTATTTTGGATTCTCATTCTGTCCAATTTTTCCAAACCCATATCAATGTTCGAGCGGTTTATTACGTGGATTTGTTTTAAATAGATATTAATAATTAGATCATATTATATTAATAATTTATTTTAAAAATCTATTATTTATACAAATTTAAATTAATAAAGTGATTATTTATATTTGATTAAATTAATAAAGTGATTATTTATATTTGATTAATATAATTTTTTTAAAGATAGAAATGTATTGTTCGGATCATTAATGTAAGTTTTGTGATGGATCTAAGAAGACCCAATAATTCAATTTAGATAAGAGAGTAGACTATCCTTTTAAAAAAATTATTTAAGTCTTATCATATCTACCAATCAATACATACTTGTATACCATGTGGACATGCTAAAGCCTATCAAATAACTTTTCTTTATTTTATTTTAAGATCCATTGGGAGTTGGCATGTTTAGTGACAAAAAGATGTCCGTTGATATTACATATATCAATTAGTATATTAACATTAATTATGATATTATTATTAATCTTATTCATTAATTATATTATAAATATAAAAAATCTCTTAAATTATATTATATTATCAATTAATACACTAATTAATATATTAATTAATACATATAACATTTGGCAAATATGTCATCAATACATACTTGTACACCACGTGGAGATGCTCAAGCCTATCAAGTAGCTTTTCTTTATTTTAGGATTCATTGGGAATTGGCATGTTTAGTGACGATATGATGTCAAAAAAAATATTGAGGATAGTTTGATAATTTGTCGTACTTTTTTAACCTTTTAATTAAAACGTTTCGTTTTCAAACATTTCCTTTAAATTATTAAAAAATTAGGAAAAATTGTAAAAAAAAAAATTAAGATTTAACTTTGTAATAATATAATGTTCCTGGTTTAGACCTGACACCTTGATGTTTTGAATTTAGGTTTTATTTGTCTTGTTTAAATATTCATACCGTGTTCCTCCTTATTTTTCATTCAGTTCGAATATTGGAGTGTCTTGGTTGTGTTTGGAACAGGTTGGTTGCTAGTTAGTTCAAACTGTTGTTGTCCAAAATTTGGCCTCTTCACTCGAGCAAGGCTTTAACGCTCAAGCGAGCTTTGTGAGCTCCCAGTACTTTTGCAGACCTGTAGAAAATACTGGAAAGGTAGTGTTCTTCGCTCGAGCAAGACTTATTGAGCTCAAGCGACGGTCTTCTGTCTGTAAAACTTCTGGGAGTGTGTATTTTGTACTCGAGCGAAGTTTCTTGCACTTGAGCGAAACAACTTATTGTGTCTGGTCGCTTGAGCGAAAACTCTTGCGCTCGAACGAACTGTGCGTATATTAATTCGGTAAAAGGTCATTTTACATCACTTATTCGTATTTTTCTCTCTCTAAAACATTTCAAAACCCTAAGTTGAGACACTCTATCTCTAAAACCCACTCTCTCTCTACAAATACACCAAAATCTACCCATTTCTCCAGCCTACTCCCTTTGTTAAAAATGCAGAGCTCACCTAGAGCTTCATTTTCATCCGAATAAAGTTGAGTTTCAACTTCATTCGAGTTTCATCCGTGCTTTTCTCATCTTCTAGCTTTGAAATAGGGATTCTCTACACCCTTTTGTGATTTTTAACTTAGCTATTTATTTTTATAAACCAATCTTGTGATTTTGGAGGATTTTGAACAAACCTATAGGTGTCGTTTGGTAACACTTACGTTTTCAGTTTTCTGTTTATATTTACAAAAATTTTAAAAAACTCAAATAAAAACTTGTTTGGTCAAATTTTTGATTTATAAATCAGTAGTCTCAGTTTATAAATTTGGCCAAAAAATGAAAACACAAAAAATGTGTTTCCATTTTGAGTTTTCAGTTTTTTTTTTTTAGCACCCAACACTAGCCACCACCCGCCACCATTTTCCACCACCGTTTTCCGCTACCACCACCCACCACCCACCCCCCACCACCACCTGTCACCACCACTCACCACCCACCTGCCACCACCACCCGCTACCCCCCCACCCACCACCCACCACCCACCCCGCCACCAGCCACCAGCCACCTACCATCCACCCACGACTCGCCACTACCATCCACCGCTCGCCACCTACTTGCCACCACTACTTACCACCCACCAGCCACCGCCATCCACCACCAGCCACCCACTACCACCAGCCACCTGCCATCTATCCGCCACCACCACCGCCACCACCATCACCCACCACCCACCCGCCACTCGCCTGCCACCACAACCCACGACCCACCACCACCACCACCACCACCACCCACTCGCTACCACCTACCACCCGCCACCATCACCCACTCACCCACCCACCACCACCACCACCACTCGCCATCCGCCACCTACCACCGCCACTACCACCACCACCCCACTCGCTACCACCCATCACCCACCACCGTCACCACCCATCCACCAATCACCACCCACCCGCCACACCCGCCATTCACCCCACCACCCGCCACCACCACCCACTCCCTACCACCCACCACCCGCCACTGTCACCCACCCACCCACCCATCACCACCACCCGCCACCACCACCTGCCAACCGCCATCCGCCACCCACCTGCCACCACCTCACCACCTGCCACCACCGCCACCATCACCCACCCACCCACCCACCACCACCACCCACCCGCCACCACCCATCACCACCAGCTACCTACCACCCACCGTCACCACTTTCCACTACCGTCTTCCGCCGCCACTTGCCATCACTTGCCATTTCTCACTCTTTTTTATATTTTTAAATTTTTTTAAACATTTTGTCAATTATCAAACGCGTTTGTAGTTTATGTTTTTCTAAAAATAAACAAAAAATAAACAAAAACCAGTTTACAAAATTTTTGTAAATATAAACTGAAAACGTAAACGTTACCAAACACACCCATAGGATTTGGTTTAAAATCAAAAGAGGGGTTTTCAAATGGTTGTGTGGAAAATGGTTGTAGGTGTGGAAATGAGGTTGAGTAATGATAAAATTGTTGATTGTGATACTTGGATTGGATTTTGGAAGAAAAATGGTTTTGACCTAAATGTTTCAAATATTTATTTTGTATAAATAAATGGAATTAATGTTAGGAATGTGAAATTGGATGGATATTGATATAGATGGTGGAGTTTAACATATATTATCACTTGCCCTGAAATTTGGAAAGTTTATCTGTATTGGAGATTTTCTATATCTATTTAGAAATATCTATTTTGGGATATCGGTAGAGGATAGTTATGATTATTATAAAAATTGCATGAGGATTAGATAAATTTAAATTAATTTCTCATCTTTGTGCATTGAACATTATTGCTCATTTAATACATTGCATATGTATATGAAATTGAGAAAATGGGTGAATGTTAGAAAGATGTGTGTATCACCAAACTAAGTTGGCATGTGTATTCAGGGTGAAAGTCTTAAAAAATATGCGTATACATAGGTGTCGATTCCCGCGGACGAAATATCCGTAAAATGGCAATAGTAGTGCTTGTATAGACTACGTTTATATGGATACGTTTGACGGTTTCCCACGAACGAAATATTTGTAAAAGGTTGTACCGGTTTGATAATTTCCCCTTATTTCTAATGGTAAAGGATATGATTTAAGAATTATGATATAAATTGAGCATGGCATGGTTTTGAGAAAGAAATGTAAACCGTTTTGATATGAGTATTGCATATGCATTTCACCCTTATATCTTTGTTAAGATTCATATATTGTGTTAGATTATTTCTACTGAGTTTTGGCTCACCCTTTATGGGAAAACCATTTTCAGGTGTTGGTGAGATACCTCTACCAAGGCAGTAGCTTGGGAAGATTGCAGCAAAAGCTTCATTTTGTTTACCAGTTAATATTTTGTACAAGCCTAGGGCTTTATATGTATTGGGCTTACGACTCGTTTTTGATGTAACCAAGCATTGTCTTAAAAAGGTGTAACATTCAGAGCATTTCCATTATCTGTATAACTTCTACTTCTTATTTTTGTTGTCATCACATGCTATAGATTCAGTATTAGGAATTATGAATGTATATTCGCATGTGTCACCTCTTTTGTACAACTGAGTTTTATGAAATCGAAAGATATCGTACTCTGATTTACGTTGTTATTTAATTATCATTATAGTTGGTTTATTATAATTATTTTTGGGGCGTCACAAATAAAAAAAAAATTATGAATTTTTAATTTTGTCAATTTAAATTTTAAATTTTAAATTTGTTTTCAATTCAAAATACCCTTTTTTATGTTTAATGAGTAAAATACTAATGTTTCATTGATTTTACTTAACAAAAACACACAAATGGTTTACATTGAAAATAAATAAAAAAAATTAAGGTTTAAATTGTCAAAATTGAAAATTCAATATTTATTTTTGCAGAAAACTCAAATTCTATTTTTCCCTTTTTAATTGTCTCAAAATTTTAATTTCATTGGATATTAATTTTATTTTCTAAATAGATGGTAATTAAAAAGTTTAAACTTAAAACTATCTATTTTATCTAAAACATATATAAAAAGCAACAAAAGCTTAGGAGTCCCTCCAAATGCACCCCAATTATTTGGTTGGGCACCTATATTTTTTTATTTTTTTTAATACCATTTTACCCATTAGTTAATTGACCAAGATGCCCAAAAACTCAAACGGAAATTAGAAATCTAAGAGCTCCCTATCTTCTCCTCGCTGAGCAACCCGACATTTTTGTTCAAATATAATAAAGGTCGGCCGACATACTTTTTCTTTCTTCTAGCTAGAACCAATCAACTCGGGCAAGGCTTCCAACTCTAGCCACCTCTTCCTAGCTTCGGCACCTCCTTCCCAACCCTTCCCGCCACACCTTAGCACTTCCTTTACCCTCCAGTGCCACCTCCAACCCTTCTCCACCCTCAGGCATTATCTACAACCCCTTCCAGCCATTCGCCATCGTCGCTGCATCACTAGTAGCCCCTACCTCTACAACTCATGAAATACCTCTTTATCTTCACCGTCCTCTGCTCACCCAATCGCAACCTCCCCCTAGCCGTTGCCATGACCTTCTTCCCCTACTGCGACCTCCTTTTCGGTATTACCGATTTTTTCCCCTCATTATCTACTTCAAAACCCATGATTGCAGATTTGAAACCTTCTCGACCACCTATCCTTCGTGACTCATTTCCCATCACGAGTCTCCCGCCATGACATCTTCTTTCTTCCTTCTTCTTCTTCTTCTTCTTGAAACCCTAGATTTCGAATCTAGGGTTTCTCAAATCAAAGTTTTCGGTGGAGAAGAAAAAGAAGAAGAAAAAAGTAGGAGGATAAGAAAGAGGTAGAGAAGAAGGAGGAGAAGAGAAGATGAGGGGATGATGAAGGTGTAGCTCTAACAGAGAGGGGAATGTCGGTGTCCGAAGGCGGCAATAGAGGTATTCTAGCAGCAGGTGGTTGAGTGGGTAAAAGTGGGATTAATGTGATGTTTTAGGGTGTTCAACCAAAAAAATAAAAAATAAATTAAATTAAAATTAGGGTTGGGGTGCTCTAAATAATGGTGTGTTCAACATAATTTTTGAGATGCGTTTAGAAGCTCCCAAAGCTTGGGTGAGTCTAATGCTCACTTTACCAAATACAACCTTCTACTTTTAGTTTATTACAAGTTCACTCACTTTATGAAATATACTCTTTTACTTTTAGTTTATTACAAGTTCATCCATACTTCTAGATCACTCATGTATCCTTCCGTGTGTTTCTAAATATAAAAAAGTTATGTTTTTAGTGATACTATTAGCACCTTATTTATTATTTTGGACCCCTCATTTCCTTGGACTCCCACTTATAAATTTTAAAACCCTTAGAAAATTTTTCTTCCCCCAAATAATACCAAAATTATCCTTATGAAAATTTCACCCCCACACCTCTAAAAACCATTATCTTATAAATCCCTAACAAAAAAAAAAGGAACCAAAACTCATTCTCTCTCTCTCTCTCTCATGACAGTGGAAGAAAATTGTTTCTAAAGTGAATCGATCGGTGTAAGGAACGTATTCTTTGCAATCTTCACCTGTTTCTTCGCATTAGGTGCGTATGTCATCCTTTAATTCCATCAATTTCTTTAATCAACCCAAAATTTAAGGGAGCAAATCTATATTTTGCTCAGTCTCAATCTTGCTTTTCTCCAATTCCCCGAAGTCTTTCTCCTCTCTCTTTCACTAAAAATGTTTGGACCTGTGTTCCTGAACGAAATATGCCATGTTCAGGCATGTGTTCTTGAACAAATAACTAATGTTTGGTTATGTGTTCCCGAGCTTGATAAAACGAAAACTCCTACAAATGCAAACAATTTTAACCCTTAAAGTGTATCAAATTTCCATATTAGAATATGTGTTCCCAAACAAATAACCAATGTTTGGGCCCATATTCCTGAACAAATAAGTAATGTTCAAGCCTGTGTTCCCAAATTTTGGTCATATATTGGGGATTTTAGTACTCAAAAAAAATACGAATATTTTTCCCCATTTTTGTTGTGTTTTTCAAGAAACTTATCCTTACAAGGTCAACCTCCTCCGAGCTGAAAACACCATCAAAGCTATAAATATTCTCTAAACTTACATTGTTGTACTTCTCTCGTCTCATGAAGTTATGGTTGCCAAAAAAACTTCTATTCATTACCATTGCCGAAAAAGTGTGCATAATTTAATGGTTACTACCGTTGCCGCCGAAATCTCGTCGCTGGAGGTTTCTCAAGGTTTTGAGGGTGGGATTTGGAGAAGATAGATAGGTGGTGATGAAGGTGGGTACTCTCATAAACCCTATCTCATGATTTAGTGCGTGTGTGAGATTAACTGTGAGATGTCCTAAAATGATTGATGTCCTCTTTAGTAATTTCATTTAAGGTTATTATCATAATAAAATGTGATACCGTAAATATTTAATTAATATCACAACAGTAGTAGTAGTAGTAGTAGTAGTAATAAAATAAAATATTTAATTTTATGATGGTATGTGATAAAATGTAATTTAATTTACATTAGGAGTCATTGTGTAGGGAAAAAAAAAGGTGATAACGTAATAACCTTAGTATATGGGCCAAGGTTAAATTAGGCAAGCACCTAGACCATAGGTAATACCCCAGGTTGTCCACATGAAGATAAAAGGGAGCTAATAAAAAAGATGGCAAATTGATTGCACCACGTGGAATTGATAAATGGCGCACCTGTGATTAGCTCGAGTATAAATAACATAGTAAGCATTAGCAATCAGATCAAAAACAAAAAGAGAAATCGAGTTGGTAAGCGAAGAAAAGGGAAACGAAAAACGGGAAAGGAAAAAAGGGGGGGTTCAATAGTAAGGTGAATTGAACCAGGTTACCATCAAGAATCGGTACCCTTTACCGCAAATCGATGACTTATTTGATCAACTTCGAGGTACTCAAGTATTCTCGAAGATTGACTTGAGGCCTGGCTACCATCAAGTGAAGGTCGAAGCCAGAAGCATTGAGAAAACTACCTTCAAAACACGTTATGGACACTACAATTTCCTTGTCATGCCATTTGGCGACGTAAACACTTTAGCGACCTTTGTGGACCTCATGAATTGGGTGTTCAAACCCTATCTCGATGAGTTCATTATTGTCTTCATTGATCACATTCTCGTATATTCTAAAACATAGGAGGACCATGAGCAACACTTACGATCAATTTTGTAGGCACTACGTGATCACAAACTTTATGCTAAGTTGAAAAAAATGCAAATTTAGGATCACCAGTGTACACTTCCTTGGCCACGTCATTGACAAGAACGACATCTCTGTCGATCCATAAAAGGTTGCAGTTATCGTGGATTGGCCGCGGCCTACTAATGTATCTGAAGTTCAGAGTCTCTTGGGATTAGCAGGATATTACCGACGCTTCATTTAAGATTTCTTGAAATTGCATCACCATTGACTCAATTGACCCAAAAGAACACACCGTTCAAGTGGACTGACAAACGAGAACGTTGCTTCCAGGAGTTAAAAAGTAGACTTGTGACAGTGCCCATATTAGCCCTCCCTACTGGAATGGATGGATTTGTAATCTATAGCGATGCCTCATATAATGAACTAGGTTGCGTACTTACGTAAGATGTGAAAGTTATTGCGTACTCCTCATGTTAACTAAAGACTCACGAGAAGAACTACCCAACTCATAATCTGGAATCGGCTGTGGTGATTTCCGCTCTTAAAATTTGGCGTCATTACCTCTACAGAGTAACATGCGAAATTTACATCGACCACAAGAGTCTTAAATATCTATTTACATAGAAGGAACTGAATATGAGGCAACGTCGATGGTTAGAGTTTATGAAAGATTATGATGTGAAGATTCAACGCTGTCACGACCCAAACTCGCCCCTATGGGTTTAGCACCGTAACCGGCCAGTAATCCGAGATTGCCGAAGGCCTGGTTAACAGTAAGACAGTAATACAGAGTACAGGGGCATGGCGGAAGCCAATACAGTAAATAAACAATGTCCAATAAGCTGTGACAGTCTGTATGCAAAAAGATTTTTCATACATATATGCAGTCAGTGACAAAGCAGTATGTACCATATTTACAACATTCAGAACAGGGACTTAATCCCTATTAAACAGTACAGTACAGTGCTATCAGTCTATACAGTTATACAAAACAGACACAGGGACAGACAGGGGAAATAAAAACACCCCTAAGCCATAGCTGGCAGGCTCAGAACCTCACAATGAGACACAGTAGTTGGCTTGACAAAACTGGAGTTTACCCCGACGCTCCTAGCCGCGGTCTGGTGCCTGTACACCTACATATATATATATGAGCAGTGAGCTAAAGCCCAGTGAATAACATAAAGCGTAAAGGGGTTTAGAATGAATGTCCTTCAGTATTGAAAACAGTTGTTTCAATCAGTATATCAGTTGTTCAGTACAGTAAACAGTCATATGTGGTACATCATTAGCATAACAGTACAGTAAACAGTAGGTCTAAAAAGACCGAACAGTCGTTGATGGCCATCAATCAGTAAACAGTAGCGGTTCCAACAAGGGAACCGATAGAGATCTCTGTAACAGTAACAGTCAGTAACAGTAGTTGCTAAGGATGCCACAATATAGTTCAGAATATAGGACATACATTCATTCAATTAATAGTATCAGTTCAGAAACAGTACAATTCAATTGTTCAGAAGATAATCATTTTGAACATATCTTTACACAGTTGTTACTCACAGAGTTTTGGGCTACAGTAAAGCTAGAGCGCGTCTCCAGTCGCCAACCCTACACAGTTAACAGATCGAACACACACTAAGCTACACAGTTGGGAAAGATAATAACTTAATCCCTAATTGCCTCGGTGTGTTCTACATCTATATCCTCATTAAGGTGCCTTAAACTAGGCCTAAGAATGCCTAGGATGAAATGAGGATGCAAATATGCACTTTAAAAGCATTTTCAGAATTTTCAGAAAACAGGGGTCCCGCTCAAGCGTAGGTTACTCCGCTCGAGCGTACATGCAGGCAATGGTTCCCGCTCGAGCGTCACTTCTCACGCTCGAGCGGACTGCGAAACAGTCAAAAGTATTGGATCCTCGAAAATTACGCTCGATGGGCACTCGACACCCGCTCGAGCTTAAGACACAAGGTCCCGCTCAAGCGTCAATTGTTCCGCTCGAACGAACTTCAAAACAGTGCAAAGTACTGAGAGCACGAATTTCCCGCTCGAGCGCCACTTTCCCCGCTCGAGCGGGAGTCCAAAATCTAGAATTTCCAGATTTGAACTTCCAAGCTCAAATCAAGTTCAAATGCACAAATTTCGATCCTCTTGGGCAAATTTTCCAGAAAACACTTGTAAACACATAGAACAACCTGATTCAAAGCTCAATTTGAGAAATCAAAACCCAAGGGTGTTTTTCATTCAAACCAATTTTCATGAACGTGCTACAAACATGACATGCATGAGTTTAAACCACTTTCAAGCTTCAATTTCATGCTCTAAAGAGCCAAATCTTAGAAAATCAAGATGAATTCATGATCTATTCTCAAAACATGGACATGCATGTGAGGAATTATGAACTACAACCTGAAAACTTCAATATATAAACATGCATGCAACAATTAAGCTATAATTCAACATGTTAGAACTAAAACATGACTTAGTTCCTTAATTAGACATGAACCATGCAAGAATCCACTCAAAGACAACAATAAGAAGATGAAGTCCTACCTTAAGTCTAGTAGGTCAAGTGTAGAAGCTAAGATATGGAGATCAACCTCCAATTTCTTCAATTTCCAAGCAAAATCACTCTAGTCTTCAACTCTCTCTCTCTCTCTCTATGTCGGTTTGAACACAAGAATTTGGCTGATGAAAGTGTTTTGTTGCATGAATGCTAAGGCTCACATGTGTCTAGGTAGTGGGCCACTTAAGTGGCAAAGTTGTAATTAAAGCCAACTATGCAATTTAACCTATTTAATCTAATTTAATCAGTTTTCAGATAATTACACCATAAAATCACATAAATTATGATGATCATAAAACATCAATCGATTTCCGGTTCGGCCGTCGATAAGGCCTTCAATTTGCAATTTAAACATAAAAACATGAACAGATAATTAAACAGGCAACAGATAGAAATGCAATTCAAATAGATACACTCAATCAATTCGGTTTCAGTTTTCAGTCAATCAGTTCAGTATTTCAATTACTTCAGTTATCCGTCATAATCAGTCTCAGTATAGCAGTAACCGGTAGTCAATCAGTGATTAGTGATTAATCGGTAAACAGTAACGAGGGTTGTTACAGTCTCCCCTCCTTAAAAAGAGTTTAGTCCGCTAAACTCGAGTTACCTTCAATCTGGAAGAAAACAGGATTCAGTGGGAACAGTTCAGGATATCTTTTAGCCATGTCATCTTCCCTTTCCCAAGTGGCATACACGCCACCATGGTTTTGCCAGTCAACTTTCACAACGGGATTTCTTTGTTTCTCAACTTCTTGATCCGTCTGTTTACAATCTGTATGGGCCGTTCCTCGTAAGTGTAGTCATCACTCAACACTACACGAGTTGGCTCTATCACATGGAAAGGATCCCGGAGGTAGTCCCTCAACATAGAAATGTGGAAGACGTTATGCATATGCTCCATTTCAAGAGAAAGCGCAACTTGATACGCCACCGGATTGATTTTCTCAATAATTTCGTACGGTCCGACATATCTTGGCGCTAACTTGCCTTTGACTCCAAAACGAGTCTGGCCTTTCATCGGTGTCACTTTCACAAAGACGTGATCACCCACTTCATACTCTCTGTCTCGCCTTCTGACATCTGCATAACTTTTCTGTCTGCTCTGTGCAGTTTTCAGTCTCTGTTGTATCAGTTTCACTTTCTCAGTCGTTTCATACACAATCTCGGGCCCAAGCAAAGGCCCATCTCCAACTTCTGCCCAGCAAATCGGAGATCTACATTTTCTGCCATACAATGCCTCGAAAGGCGCCATACCAATACTTGAATGATAGCTGTTGTTGTAGGCGAATTCAGCTAAAGGCAAATGGCTTTCCCAGTTTCCCTGAAAATCAAGGACACACATTCTCAATAAATCCTCCAGAGTCTGGATGGTCCTTTCTGACTGGCCATCTGTCTGAGGATGATAGGCACTACTCAGTCTCAGTTCAGTACCCAATGCAGTCTGTAGGCTTTGCCAAAATCTCGATGTAAACTTCGAATCCCTGTCAGAAACAATGGACACAGGCACTCCATGCAGTCTAACAATTTCATCAATATAAGTATAGCCAATTTGTCCGCATTATAAATTGTTTTAACAGGTAAGAAGTGAGCAGATTTAGTCAGTCTATCAACAATAACCCAAATTGAGTCCATACCTTTACTGGAGCGAGGCAATCCCACGATAAAATCCATAGTAATATGTTCCCATTTCCACTCCGGTATCGGTAAGGGCTGCAATAAGCCTGCGGGTCGTTGATGTTCGGCTTTAACTTGTTGGCAATGAAGACATTTTGATACAAAATCGGCAATTTCTTTCTTCATTCCCGGCCACCAGAAATTCAGTTTCAGGTCTTGGTACATTTTCGTATTCCCCGGATGGATAGAAAATTTTGAGTTGTGGCCCTCTTGCAGAACTCTTCTTTTCAGTTCAATATCATTCGGTACACACAGTCTTTCTTGAAATTTCAGTACATTATTTTCAAATTTGAACCCCGGTCGGTTTAGATTCCCTTTCTTCGATGATCTTCTTCAAGAAGTCATCTTGTTGCTGTTTCTCTTTAATTTCTTCAATCAGTGCCGGTTGAGCAGAAATAGTGGCTATTGTTCCGCCTTGTTCTCGCAAAACAATTTCAATTTCAGATTTTTCAAGGTCACAAAGCAACTCTTTCTGTTCGGTGAGCAAACAAGCTAAGTTTCCAATCGATTTCTGACTCAAGGCATCGGCAACGGTGTTGGTTTTTCCAGGATGATACAGAATCTGTAGGTCATAGTCTTTAATCAGTTCTAGCCATCTCCGCTGTCTCATGTTTAGTTCTTTCTGTGTGAAGAAATATTTCAGACTCTTGTGGTCGGTATATACTTCACATGTCGCCCCATAAAGATAGTGACGCCAGATTTTCAATGCAAATACACTGCGGCAAGTTCCAAGTCATGGGTCGGGTAGTTCTTTTCATGCGGTCTCAGTTGTCGGGAAGCATAGGCAATTACTCTCCCATTCTGCATTAAAACACACCCCAAACCCTTATGAGAAGCATCACTAAATACAGTATAATCATCCGTACCTGAAGGTAAGGTAAGAACTGGTGCAGTCACGAGTCGAGTTTTCAACTCTTGGAATGCTGATTCCCTTTGGTCAGTCCAGTCAAATGATATCCCCTTCTGAGTCAATTGAGTCAACGGTAAGGCAATTTTGGAGAAATCTTTGACAAATCTTCTGTAATATCCAGCCAAACCCAAAAAGCTTCGGACTTCTGTCACATTTGTTGGTCTAGGCCAGTTTACTACAGCTTCAATTTTCTGCGGATCAACAGAAATTCCATCTTTGCTAACAACATGCCCCAAAAACATAACATGATCAAGCCAAAATTCACATTTAGACAGTTTAGCATAAAGTTTCTGTTCTCTTAAGGTCTGTAGGGCAAGTCTCAGATGATGTTCATGTTCTTCTCTACTTTTGAATAAATCAGAATGTCATCAATGAATACAACAATAAAGTCATCGAGGAATGGTTTAAAGATTCTGTTCATGAGGTCCATAAATGCAGCAAGTGCATTGGTAACTCCGAAAGGCATAACTAAAAATTCGTAATGTCCATACCTCGTTCGAAAAGCAGTTTTATCAATGTCTTCTGGTTTAACTTTCAACTGATGATATCCGGATCTGAGATCAATCTTAGAAAACACTTGAGCACCCTGTAACTGATCAAATAAGTCATCAATACGAGGCAATGGGTATTTATTTTTCACAGTTACCTTGTTCAGTTCACGGTAGTCAATACACAGTCTCAGTGAGCCGTCTTTCTTTTTCACAAATAAGACAGGTGCGCCCCACGGTGAAGTACTAGGCCTGATGAACTTTTTGTCTAACAGTTCTTGCAGTTGCACTTTCAGTTCTTTCAGTTCAGTTGGAGCCATTCGGTAAGGAGCTTTAGATACTGGCTGTGTTCCCGGAATCACATCAACGGTAAATTCAATCTCCCTGTCAATCAAATCCCCTGGCAGATTATCTGGAAAAACATCTGGGAATTCTCTGACTATGGGAATACTGTTCACATTAGCAATATCATCAGTAGATACAGTCAATACAAAACACAGATACCCTTTACACCCCTTTCTAATCAATTTAACACCTTTCACAGATGAAATCAAATACGGAAGAGGTACTACTCCAACCCCATTAAACACAAATTCAGGTAAACCCGGTGGACGGAAAACTACTTGTTTCGTTACATAGTTTATGGTGGCATGATATTTCGTTAACCAGTCCATCCCCAATATTACATCAAAATGGTCAATGTTCAGTAGCAGTAAGTCAATAAACAAATGTACATCTCCAACAATAATTTCACAAGCAGGGTATATGTATGCACAAGTCATGGATCCCCTAACGGGTAATGATACAGCTAACAGATAATTCATGGGTTCTAAGGGTCTATTCAATTTTCGCGAAAAGCATGCGATACATAAGAATGTGTAGACCCCGAATCAATCAGTACATATGCATTTTGAGTACAAATAGAGAGGATACCTGACACAACGGTCTCAGTATTTTGTACATCTCCCGGTACTAGGGCGAACACTCGGCCCTGCCTCATAGGCTCTTTCCCGGTAGCTTTGGGGTTCGGTTTTGGTGCAACAGTTGATGCTGCGGCGCTGCCTGCAGCTTTACTATTGCCCTGAGCAGTGGAAGGGCAATCTTTAACCATGTGGCCCACCTTGCCACACCTGTAACAAGCACCAGATAGTTTATAGCAAACTCCCTTATGATTCTTACCACATTCGGAACAGGGCGGTATGGAACCACTCCCTTGGCTGAGGCTAGTTGTTGACCCCGTATTCTGTTTCTTGTTCAATGGGTTATGCTTGCCTTTCTTGAATTTAAAACCCTGCCTTTTACCACGCCATTCAGACGCTGGTGTTTCAGTTTTCAGTGCCTCGATGTTCGCTTCAGCCATCAAAGCTCGGTCAAGAACATTCACATAATTCGGTAATTTCAGAACACTTATTCTGTCGAGTATTGCAACATTAAGGCCGCCTTCAAACTTCTGGCCTTCTTGTAATCAGTGTCCACCATGTGTGGTGCATATCTAGCAAGCCCGGTGAACTTTGTTTCATATTCAGCAACGGACATTGTGCCCTGTCTCAGCTGTTCAAATTCAGTCACCTTTCTGTCCCTGACACACTGAGGGAAGTACTTTTCAAAGAAGGCTCCTTTGAATTGAGCCCAAGTCATAACAGTGTTGTCATCACGGGTAAGCATCCACCACCTTCTAGCCTCTTCTTGCAAAGTGAAGGTGGCCAACAGTACTTTATGTGCCTCCGAGCACGGAAACACTTCAAACAATTTTTCGGTCTCCAAAACCCATGCTTCAGCTTTTAACGGTTCAAGGCCTCCCTGAAAGGATGGCGGTTTCATTTTGCTGAACTTCTGGGTAAGAGCAATTATGTCCCCATCATTAACATTCACATTCTGTTCCGGCTGTACCGGAGGAGGAGGTGGGGGCTGTTGGTTCTGTTGTTGATCTAATCTTTCAGTTATTAGTTCCATCATTCTTTCCAGTCTTGCCATTCTTGCCTCAGAGGATGAGGATTCAGATTCATTTGCAGTTCTTGTATTATCCATTTCACTATAAGCAGTTATAACAGTTATCAACATAAGCAGTTGCATACTTAAACAGTTTATCACATTAGCATATATTCAGTCATGTCCACACACACTTTTCATGCTCATGCGATGCCCTAATTGCTTTTCTAGGACACCCTATAGCTCATTTGGACACGTGTGTGCGGTATAACTCGTGGTAAGTATCGCTCTGATACCACTCTGTCACGACCCAAACCCGCCCCTATGGGTTTAGCACCGTAACCGGCCAGTAATCCGAGATTACCGAAGGCCTGGTTAACAGTAAGACAGTAATACAGAGTATAGGGACATGGCGGAAGCCAATACAGTAAATAAACAATGTCCAATGAGCTGTGACAGTCTGTATGCAAAAAGATTTTTCATACATATATGCAGTCAGTGACAAAGCAGTATGTACCATATTTACAACATTCAGAACAGGGACTTAATCCCTATTAAACAGTACAGTACAGTACAGTGCTATCAGTCTATACAGTTATACAAAACAGACACAGGGACAAACAGGGGAAATAAAAACACCCCTAAGCCATAGCTGGCAGGCTCGGAACCTCGCAGTGAGGCACAGTAGTTGGCTTGACAAAACTGGAGTTTACCCCGACGCTCCTAGCCGCGGTCTGGTGCCTGTACACCTACATATATATATGAGCAGTGAGCTAAAGCCCAGTGAATAACATAAAGCGTAAAGGGGTTTAGAATGAATGTCCTTCAGTATTGAAAACAGTTGTTTCAATCAGTATATCAGTTGTTCAGTACAGTAAACAGTCATATGTGGTACATCCATTAGCATAACAGTACAGTAAACAGTAGGTCTAAAAAGACCGAACAGTCATTGATGGCCATCAATCAGTAAACAGTAGTGGTTCCAACAAGGGAACCGACAGAGATCTCTGTAACAGTAACAGTCAGTAACAGTAGTTGCTAAGGATGCCACAATACAGTTCAGAATATAGGACATACATTCATTCAGTTAACAGTATCAGTTCAGAAACAGTACAGTTTAATTGTTCAGAAGATAATCATTTTGAACATATCTTTACACAGTTGTTACTCACAGAGTTCTGGGCTACAGTTAGGCTAGAGCGTGTCTCCAGTCGCCAACCCTACACAGTTAACAGATCGAACACACACTAAGCTACACAGTTGGGAAAGATAATAACTTAATCCCTAATTGCCTCGGTGTGTTCTACATCTATATCCTCATTAAGATGCCTTAAACTAGGCCTAAGAATGCCTAGGATGAAATGAGGATGCAAAGATGCACTTTAAAAGCATTTTCAGAATTTTCAGAAAACAGGGGTCCCGCTCGAGCGTAGGTTACTCCGCTCGAGCGGACATGCAGACAAAGGTTCCCGCTCGAGCGTCACTTCCCACGCTCGAGCGGACTGCGAAACAGTCAAAAGTACTGGATGCTCGAAAATTACGCTCGATGGGCGCTCGACACCTGCTCAAGCTTAAGACACAAGGTCCCGCTCGAGTGTCAATTGTTCCGCTCGAGCGGACTTCAAAACAGTGCAAAGTATTGGGAGCACGAATTTCCCGCTCGAGCGCCACTTTCCCCGCTCGAGCGGGAGTCCAAAATCTAGAATTTCCAGATTTGAACTTCCAAGCTCAAATCAAGTTCAAATGCACAAATTTCGATCCTCTTGGGAAAATTTTCCAGAAAACACTTGTAAACACATAGAACAACCTGATTCAAAGCTCAATTTGAGAAATCAAAACCCAAGGGTGTTTAATTCAAACCCAATTTTCATGAACGTGCTACAAACATGACATGCATGAGTTTAAACCACTTTCAAGCTTCAATTTCATGCTCTAAAGAGCCAAATCTTAGAAAATCAAGATGAATTCATGATCTATTCTCAAAACATGGACATGCATGTGAGGAATTATGAACTACAACCTGAAAACTTCAATATATAAACATGCATGCAACAATTAAGCTATAATTCAACATGTTAGAACTAAAACATGACTTAGTTCCTTAATTAGACATGAACCATGCAAGAATCCACTCAAAGACAACAATAAGAAGATGAAGTCCTACCTTAAGTCTAGTAGGTCAAGTGTAGAAACTAAGATATGGAGATCAACCTCCAATTTCTTCAATTTCCAAGCAAAATCACTCTAGTCTTCAACTCTCTCTCTCTCTCTCTCTATGTCGGTTTGAACACAAGAATTTGGCTGATGAAAGTGTTTTGTTGCATGAATGCTAAGGCTCACATGTGTCTAGGTAGTGGGCCACTTAAGTGGCAAAGTTGTAATTAAAGCCAACTATGCAATTTAACCTATTTAATCTAATTTAATCAGTTTTCAGATAATTACACCATAAAATCACATAAATTATGATGATCATAAAACATCAATCGATTTCCGGTTCGGCCGTCGATAAGGCCTTCAGTTTGCAATTTAAACATAAAAACATGAACAGATAATTAAACAGGCAACAGATAGAAATGCAATTCAAATAGATACACTCAATCAATTCGATTTCAGTTTTCAGTCAATCAGTTCAGTATTTCAATTACTTCAGTTATCCGTCATAATGAGTCTCAGTATAGCAGTAACCGATAGTCAATCAGTGATTAGTGATTAATCGGTAAACAGTAACGAGGGTTGTTACAAACGCCACCCAGGCAAGGCTAACGTGATAGCAGATGCGTTGAGTCGGAAGGCTACCAAAAGTTTGGCATACTTCCTCACTGATAAGAAATCACTTCTTGGAGACTTGGAAAAACCAGACTTGGAATTGGTTCCACACAGGGCTGATGGATTTCTCGCTAATATAGTCATGGAACCTATGATAATCAATGAAATTAGGGCGCGTCAATGTGAGGACAAGCTTTTGAAGAAAAGGTACAATAAGCAAAGAAGTACCCCCAATTCCGATTTCACCATAGATAGTGGGATACTAAAGTTTCAAAACTGAATTTGTGTACTTGACATTCCAAAAATCAAAAAGAAGATATTGATGGAAGCCCATAGCTCAAGATTTGCAACGCATCTTGGAAATACGAAAATGTACCACGATCTGAAAGAGCATTATTGGTGGACGGGGACGAAGAGAGACATAGCAATCCATGTTTCCAAATGCTTCCAATGTCAACAAGTTAAGGTAGAGCATCAGAGATCTACAGGACTGCTACAACCACTCCCTATTCCTAGATGGAAATAAGAACACATTACCATGGATTTCGTTATTAGATTATCACAATCAACCTCAAAGAACAATAGACCTTCAGGGTAATTGGGACGAGCACCTTCCATTAGTAGAATTCACTTATAACAACAGTTACCAAGCAAGCATCGGGATGGCACCGTATGAAGTGCTGTATGGAAAGAAATGTCGATCGCCTATATGTTGGACAGAGATAGGATGCATGAAGTTATTAGGTCCAAAAATTGTGCAAATAACCAGTGACAAAATTCAACTCATCCAACAGCGAATTCGCATTGCCCAGAATAGCCAGAAAAGCTATGCAGATACACGAAGATGAGATTTGGCGTTTCAAGTAGGGGAGCATGTTTTCTTAAAGGTCTCACCAACAAGGGGAGTCAGTCGATTTGGAAAACGAGAAAAATTGAACTCGCATTACATCAGGCCATTTGAAATACTGGAAAGGATTGGCCTTGTAGTATACCGTTTTGCCCTTCCACCATAATTGTCCAATGTTCATAATGTATTTCATGTGTCAATGCTCCGGTGATATCTTCGAGATTCAGAACATATCATTGATCAGAAGACCTAGAAGTTAACAACCAGTACAGATCCTCGATCGTCATGATCAGATTCTCCAAAACATGACTATACCTCTAGTAAAAGTCTTATGCAGAATCATTGTATCGAAGAAGCTACGTGGGAAACTGAGAATCAAATGCGGGCCCGATATCCGCACCTTTTTCGAAAACTAAGGTACGATAAGTTTGAGGACAAACTTTTATTTAGGAGGGGAGAAATGTGACACCCTAAATATTTAATTAATGCCACAATCAATCATGATTATATTAGTAATAGTAATAGTAATAGTAGTAGTAATAGTAGTAAAATAGAATATTTAATTTTATGACGGTATGTGATAAAATGTAATTTAATTTACATTATGAGTCATTGTGTAGAAAAAAAGAAAAAAGAAAAAAAGAAGTAATAACGTAATAACCTTAGTATAAAGGCCAAAGTTAAATTAGGCAATCACCTAGACCATGGGTAATACCCCAGGTTGTTCACATGGCGATAGGAGGGAGCTAATTAAAAAATGGCAAATAATTGAGACACCGCGTGGAATTGATAGATGACGCACATGTGATTAGCTCGAGTATAAATAGCGTAGTAAGCATTAGCAATTGGAACAAAAACAAAAAGAGGAAGAAAGTTGGTAAGCGAAGAAAAGGGAAATGGAAAACGGGAAGGGTAAAAAAAATTTTGGGGGGGGGGGAGGGATTCAATATTAAGGTGAGTTTTATGAATCATTTTATGCAAATCATGCTTTTTAAATTATATTAGCATCACAATTATATTATTTATTTTTATGAACCCTATTCACTTAAAAATGAAAATCCATGGATATAATTGCTTATTAAATATATTTTTGAATAATTATTTTGTAAGTGGGGGACTTAAATAACTTTTGACCCTCTAATTAGTTACTTGGTGACCCTTCGTCTATCATGATCCATTGACCCTCTGTTCTATTCTGTATCGTGGTTATAGTTATTTCGCTTATATGATTTTTGTACTATAGTCTGTTATTTAAAATAATTGATTTATTCAAATCAAACTATTCATTGTTTAGCCTAAATAATTATCCATGGTGATTTGTGTACCCTTATACTCTTAGTATAATATTTCTCACTCTGTTATGTGTTCATAGCTGTTACACCCCTTTCAGGTAAAGAAACCTAAGGAGGAATTGTTTTACCCCTTTAATTGAGACCCAGACTTAAGATGAATATTACGTTTTTCTTCCTTTTTTTTCTTGTTGTTTATTTGTAATTATTAACTAAATCATGTTATATGAATAAAAGTTCCCATTTATATGCACTTTACTTTTTATTTTTGTTTTTATTCTGCTACGTTATTTAATTTGTTTAATCTAAAATTAAACCTTGGTAACTTTAGAATTTAACTAGTTGCGAGTCCAACCCAAGCATCGGGGTTAGGTCGCGACATAAAAAGAGTCAAAAAATGAGGGTCCAAAATAATAAATGAATACTAATAGCAGCACTATTTTTTTTTTTGTCTTTAATGAGGGTTTTTTCTTCTCAATTTTTTTTTTAAAAGCTTTTTAGATCCTTCTGTACTAAATAGACTTGAAGAATAATTTTTTTTACACAAGTTCAAAAAAAAAAATTTCAAAAAAATGTTATATTTTTAGGTTGATTCCAAACTCACAGTAATGAGTTATCTTTTATCTTTCAATTACCTGATAAAGATGAGTCATTATATCTCACTCGTAAATTTGTTTACTAAGTGAATAATTTGAATTGTCAAATAATGACTTAAGACTATTGAATAGCTATCCCTAAATTATAGGCACATACAACGTGTTAATTAATTTTAATATTTTTTGAAGACAATCTATTATATGAAGTGATATCATGAACATAATTTTTTGTTAAATTCATATTATGAGATGTGTACCATATGCAAATTATCATCACAAATGTACCATCTCCTCTTCAATAATATTACATTGCTACTCATAAGTTGGGTTGATGTGTCCTAACAAAGTGTAAGGGTTGGTTTGGCATGCACTATATAATCCATCTTTTTATCTTTTTATCTTTTTTCCATCACATCACCTCTCTACTTTTCTGCACATCTTTTCGTAAAAAGACAAAAAATACATTTTTTTAGGACACCCCAAACCAACCCTAAGTCGTTTTTTGAGCACAAACAGACTGATAAGCTCGAAGCCAATCTTGCAGCCAATACAAAGCATTTCATTCTTCTCTCAGAAGTTTCTTTGTTCAGCTGATATTCCATCCAAATGGAAAAGCAAACAATTAAGAATATACAAATTTATAAATAATACAAATTGTTGGGAAAAGAAAAGGAGGTCATCAGTCCATATGCACACAAACACCATTTTTAATGCCATTACCCCTTTGGCACTAGTTCAAGAGAGCATTCGCACAAACATGGAACTAGGTGGCCTATTTTGGGACTCTGCCATTGACTGAACTTCTCCCACATATGCATACTTGTTTGGCTGCCTGAGCAATTAGAACCTTTTCACTTCCATTGATGAAGAAGTACCCACATTGATCATATAAGGACACTCTCCAAGCTCCATCAAATCCTTCTTTGAATTCTGATATAGCGTGCGATAACTTGATCAAAGCATTATAGGAACCTTAAAATATAAGGCAACAAAGAAGTAGAAGAGTCAATATATGGAACTCAAACAATCAATTCATTGATTTGATGTTAAATTCATATGCCTTCCTAATGAAGACTTTAGTGAAATCCTGAGTTTCAGTAACTTCTTCACCATCATGTCCTTTCTTTATAACTCTCTTTGTCACGTCTACATACAAGGGAAATGAATATGTTCGATTCCTTAATCTTGCAGCTTTCAGAAACAAAGTTGCAGTTTCTTCATCCGACTCGGTCATCATTGGCTTATTCAAGTAAATATGACCAAAGCTGATCTTATAGATGGTCTACAAGTAAATTTGTAATTATTACAATCCAAGAGCAACGTTCAATCATAACAAAGCCATAAAAATTGCCCCTAATTCTTCATTCTACCATATCAATTCATGATTATAGGCAACTAATCCACACTAAAATGACCTAAAATGCTACTCTTCACGTCTTAAACTCTCAATCATTCAATTACAAAACTTACTCCTTACTAGCCATATAAAATAAGTATCCAACTACGATAAATGCTTAAATATGAATTCATTCAAGCAATTACCAATTCTTTCCATGGGGTTTTCTGATAAGACTAATGCCATTTGGTGTTTCAATTTTCGGCAATCAAAATTAAGAAACCAACTACACAAAACAGAAATCAAACTAAATTTCAACTTGCCCACAAAATTAAACAAAATTTTGTCTTCACCAACCACCCAAATTATGACAAATACTTCAATCTTCAGTTGTTGCTTCAATCAAATTATCACAAAACTTTATTTTCACCACCCAACTGCAACTACTAACCAATGACTCTACTACCTCCAAAACCACAACAAAACTTTGATTTTGAGTTCAACTTCAACCAAACTACACAAAACTACTGTAAACTCTGTCCCTCTCTCTCTCTCTCTCTCTCTCCCCCCCCCCCCCCCCCCCCCTCCAAAAAAAAAAAAAAGGGCAAAAAACCCAGTATCCCATACTATAGATGATCAATCAACAATAGAATCACATTAGTTGATTTACTAAAAAATTTACTCTTCTTTATCCAATCATGCTCAGTAATCAACTACAATAAATACTTTGTTTTCAATTTCGTCTGATTCAATTACCAATTTTTTCCAACTAGGTTTTCAACTATACAACACATAAACCTAGTGATTTAAGAGTAGAACCTCAGCGAAATCGGCCTGGTTACCAGGGTTCTGCTGGGGCTCGGGTCAAATCTCGATATCGGCTGACTCGTCAATGATTTCTTGCATAGTGTTCTTCTGAATGAACTCATCAAAAGAATCGAGCTGTTAACGAACCAAACCCTTCTCTTCAAAGTAAGCAATGATCACTACCCAAGCATCTTCTTGAGTGATCTCATCTTCGTCTTCGTCATTGTAGCTTAGATCGTACTCTTCTTCTAAGTCCATTCTTGAAAAAATTTCGAGTTCGAACAGAGGAGAGTGAAAATCAGAGAAGAGTTTTGGAGGGTTAGGGGATAGAGAGAAAGAGAGACTGACATAAGTTGAAGATTTGGGGGCTTTATAGGAAGGCGGTGATCTAAAAGGTTTCATTGACATCCACTTTCGTGTTTTTTTACACCAATTTTTTTTACACTTATTTAATAAATTTAAAATGTATATTTTCATCTCTTTTACATCTTTATAATTTCAAAAATGCAAAACAAGTATATGTGGTGCAAAACAAATATATGTGGATCTTTCTTTGAACACTGATAATTTGTCAAAATAGATTTTATTGGAATCATGCCCAAAGCAAGTACCTATGAATCTTTCTCTAGACACTGTTGATCTGTGAATCCTTCTTTGGACACTGATGATTTGCTAAAATAGAATTCATTAGAATTACGCAAAAAACAAGTACCTGTGAATCCTTTTGTGGACGTTGATGATATGTTAATCTTATGATCTACCGTAATAGAATCCATTTGAATCAAGCCCAAAACAAGTACCATTCATTAGAATCAAGCTCAAAACAAGTACCCATGAATCCTTCTCTAAACACTGATCATGGAAGGATTCACAAGTGTTCGTTATGTGGTTGATTCAATTGGATTCCATTCTAGCAGATCATAATTTCAAACACGCTATCATATTTAGCTTACTCTTTTCTCTCTATACTAACTATTGTCTTGTTTTCTTTTGTTACCATACCTATCTCTTTTCTGTCTTTCATCGTATCTGGTAAATAACTCAGTGGCGAAGGAAATAACGATAATGATGAGAGGTAATAAATTAAGGTTTTTAAAAATTAGAGGGTGACGGAGATCAAAGGGTATTTGAGAAGTGAAAAAATAAGGATGGGATGACAAATCTAAATGGATTTTATTGGAATCATGCCTAAAACATGTACCTGTGAATCTTGCTCTGGACACTGATGATTTGCCACAATGGAATTCATTGGAATCACGCCCAAAACAAGTACTTGTGAATCTTTTTGTGGACACTAATGATATGTTAATCTTATGATCTCCCAGAATGGAATCCAGTTGAATCAAGCCCAAAATAAGTACCATCCATTAGAATCAAGCTCAAAACAAGTACTCATGAATCCTTCTCTAAACACTAATCATGGAAGGATTCACAGGAATTCGTTGTGTGGTTGATTCAATTGGATTCCATTCTGGTAGATCATAATTTCAAACATGCTATCATATTTAGCTTACTCTTTTTTCTCTCTATATATACTTACTATTTTCTTGCTTTCTTTTATTACCATACCTATCTCTTTTCTCTCTTTCATTGCATCTGCAAAGATGGCTAATAACTTAGTGGCAAAGGAAATAATGATAATGATGAGAGGTAATAAATTAAGGCCATGTTTGTTTGGCCTCGTAGGTGGTGGGATTGGATTAATAATCACATGGTCCCATTATATCCATGTTTGGTTGTGCTATATGCTAAGGGACTATAAGTCCTATGGGACTACCAATCCTACTTGGGGGTAGGATTAGTATTCCCTTGAATGGGGTAGGATTGCTAATCCAATCCCCTTGGATTGAGGCAAAATGTCTATTTTGCCATCTATTTATCAAACACAATAAAATCTTTTTTTATGCAATTAGGGTTTTTATGTAATTTCATAGAATTAATCCTAACCAACTAATACCACCACACTACTCCTCAAACAAACACATTTTTTTTAAACCATCACTGAAAGTTAAAAATTAGTGACTTTTTTTCTGACGATTTTTTTTAAATTATGGCTAAAACTTATAATTAGTGACATTTTTTGTGATAATTTTTAAATATCGCTGAAAATTAACAATTAGTAACTTTTTTTAATAGTGTTTGATAAAAAATGCCATTAATTATCATATGACCTATTGAATAATAAGTCCATCTATTAAGACTTACACATAAGTCCCCCTTAAATTAAATGGTTCCAAACTATTTATGTGTTCTTTGTTTTTTTGGTATGGGTAAATTTACTACGTTATTGAATACATATTATTAAATAGGTATGCTGGCCTTGTCTATATTTTTCTCGACTTGGTACTATAAAATAAAAAATCTTTGCTGCAAATGTCAAGATATATTTACATCTAATATCATCCATAGCTATGTTCACATTTCTACACCTAACTAAACATATTAGAAATTATTACTATAAATTTTTTTATCGGCGAAAGTTAATTATTAGATTAGTAACTTTGGGAGTTAGCCTCCCCACCTTATGCAAAGCACCAAGTGCTTGCCCCCTTAATTCAACCCTCCTAAGGAGGGTTGAACTCATAACCTCCCCAGCTAAAAACTAAGCTCTTAGAAAGGTTATGGTAACCAACTAAGCTAGGCCTAGTCGGTTTAGTTCTATAAATATTATATTCATCCCATTATAATTAGATAATAATACACAAGAAGAAACTTGCATTAAGGGGGAGTTGAACACATAACCTCCCCTTAGGGACTAAGCTCCTAGAAAAGTCATGGTAGCCAATTAGGCTAGACCTAGTTGGTTTAGTTCTATAAATATTATAGAGTAATGTTAGAAACTCCAAAAGTTCTACCAAAATTTCTAACAAAAGTCTCATATGGGTATGGGACCCACATATGAAACATTTGGTAGAAATTTTGAGATATCTAACATTTTTTAATATTATATTCATCCCATTATAATTAGAAAATAATACACAAGAAGAAACTTGCATTATACCTAAAAATATTTAGATTAAAATAGACCAGTCCTTTGCATTACACTTAAAAAAGTATTTGGATTGAAACTATAATGTGACTCCATGCACGTGGGGGGTAACTAGTAAGATAAAATGTTATTTATTTGTCTATACATTCAATGAATCATATCTATATATCTTAAGAAAAATGAGATTTCTAATGATGAGGCCTGTGAAACTCAAAACCCTTATATTATTTTTCTAGAATTCTTATTTTTTAAATAATTAAAAAATCTTCTATTGGTTAGTTTTTATTGAATCATTTAAAAAAATAGTAATTAATCCATTAAAAAGGAAAGTTAATTATTATATTTAAAATTTTAAATGGCTTTTATGACTTGATTTACACATTTCAAAAATAAAGTTAATTAATCTATTTAAAAATTTAAATTTAGAGGTTTGAAAAAGGAAATTAATTAATCAGTTTTAAAATGTAAATTTTTGTATCACTAAAATATAGGAATCAATTCACAACTTCCATAAAAAAAATAAATAAAAAAAAAATCTTGATGTTTAATGGTTTTAGGAAAATGGGGTTTCTAATGAGAAGGCCCTTGTGAAACTCAAAACTCTTATACTATTTTTCTAGGATTCTTATTTTTAAATAATTAAAAAATCTTCTATTGACTAGTTTTTATTGAATCATTTAAAAAAAAATAGTAATTAATCCATTTAAAAGGAAATTTAATTATTATATTTAAAATTTTGAAAAGCTTTTATGCCTTGATTTATACATTTCAAAAGGAAAATTAATTAATCCATTTAAAAATTTAAATTTAGAAATTTTGAAAAGGAAAGTTAATTAATCAATTTTAAAATATAAATTTTTGTACCACTAAAATATAGGAATCCATTCACATCTTCTATGGAAAAAAAAAATCTTAATGTTTAATGGTTTATATGCATCAACATTTCAATATCTATATTATAACAAAGAGACAGCACATTTCATTAAAAAAGACCGCGAAACCTCCAAAGTTTCATCCGAAAATTTTAAATTTTAGTAATTAAATAAAAAAATTAAAAAAAATATTGGTTGTTTGCCTATCCTAAAAAATCCCATAATCAATTAACATGTCTCACCAAACAATTTTTACAAGATCGTTGACCCGTGATCCCCGTAATTTTGTTCCTTTTTTAAAATATATTTTAAACAGGTAATTTTGTTTCCTTAAACCCCCAAGCTATGCTTTCATAGCCTAAGGATTATTTCAAAAAAAGCTCTGTGTTTAGAGAAGCTCTCCAAACACATTTTCACCTCTTGTTTTGAGTGTGTTATTTGTTTAGACTTTTTAAAAATTAATTCTACATCCACTTTTGAAAACTCTTTCCAATGTGGGAAAATTTGGGCTAACTGGTCGTCCTCCCAGACGTTCGGCCGGTCGTCCAACCGGTTGATCGGAACAATGCTATTTTTTTTTTACAATTGCCACCTGTTATTTTTTATATTTTAAATAAAAAAATTCGGAATTTTGAAAAAAAAATTATGAGCTTTTAAATAGAATTTTGAATTGTGTGTTTGGTTATAAGTTGTAAGTTTTTGTATCAAATATCATATGTTACATCAAAATTTCTCCACTCAATTCAAAACTATTTTCAAAACTCATTCACCAAACAAAGTTTCCATTTTCAAATCATAATTTCAAAACTCACAAATTCAAAATACAACTCTATTATCAAATTATATTTAGAAAACTCTACCAAATGCTACCTTAAATTTTTATTCTGTCTTTGAAAAGTGGGTGTCAATCAATATATTGAATCTATACTATTCATTAAGGAAAAGTGAGTTTCTAATGAGAAAAGGCTTGTGAAACTCAAAACACTCGTACTATGTTTTTAGTATTCTTATTTTTTAAATAATTAAAAAATATTTCTATTGCTTGACTTTTATTGAATTATTAAAAAAAAATATTATGCCTTGATTTACACATTTTAAAAGGAAAGTTAATTAATCCATCATAAATTTAAATTTATAAATTTGAAAAGGAAAGTTAACTAATGAATTTTCAAATTTAAAAAAAAAAATCTTATTATGTCTTGATTTACACATTTCAAAAAGAAAGTTAATTAATCCATTTAGAAATTTAAAAAGAAAAGTTAACTAATCAGTTTTAAAATAAAAAAAAAAAATCTTATTATGCCTTGATTTACACATTTCAAAAGGAAAGTTAATTAATCCATTTATAAATTTAAATTTAGAAATTTGAAAAGGAAAGTTAACTAATCAATTTTAAAATTTAAAAATAAATAAATCTTATTATGCCTTAATTTACACATTTCAAAAGGAAAGTTAATTAATCCATTTATAAATTTAAATTTAGAAATTTGAAAAGGAAAGTTAACTAATTAGTTTTAAAATTTTAAAAAAAAAATCTTCTAACTTTTATTGAATTATTTAAATAAAATTATTATGTCTTGATTTACACATTTTAAAAAGAAATTTAATTAATGCATTTATAAATTTAAATTTAGAAATTTAAAAAGGAAAGTTTAAAATGAAAGTTAACTAATCAGTTTTAAAATTAAAAAAAAAAATCTTATTGAATCATTTAAAAAAATCTTCAAACTTTTATTGAATCATTTAAAAAAATAATTATTATGCCTTAATTTACACATTTTAAAAGGAAAATTAATTAATCCATTTATAAACTTAAATTTAGAAATTTAAAAAAAGAAAATTAACTAATCAGTTTTTTTTAAAAAAAATTAAAAAATCTTATAACCTTTATTGAATCATTTAAAAAAATATTACTATACCTTGATTTATACATTTAAAAAAAAGGTTAATTAATTCATTTAAAAATTTGAAAATGATCAGTTTTGAAATTTTGATTTTTGTACCACTAAAATATAAGAATCAATTCACATCTTCTATAGTTTATTTCTCTTGATGTTTAATTTTTAAATATTTAAAAAAATCTTTTATTGGGTAGCTTTTATTCTCTTATAATGTGATTGATGATCCATTTTAAGAATTTGCTTCTCCCACCAAATATTATAATGGTTTTATTTAGATAGTGTATTTTCTTTTTATTAAACAAAATGGATACGTAGATAGGCTATTTCATATATCCGCTATGGAGTATTGCCCGTTAGTATGCACAACGCATCTGTAGGGAACCCCACCACACCTACATTAGGGTCGAAGCTAAGTCTCCCGCGTGCTCTGGGCGCTATGAAGTATGTTTAACTCCAACAATGGTTATGGAGACTCAAACCTAAATTTTGAGTGAGAAATTTGAAGGTCTTATCACTAAACCAACCCCTTGTTGGTTTTTTTAAGATAGGTGTATATCAATACAATAAAGGATCCAAAACTCCTTTCAAACATTGATGATGTGTTTGGCTCATGTTTTTGGATAGGAATTTTGAAAGAAAAAATGAGAAAGTGCGTGAAATTAGATAAAATGTAGTTATATTTTATTTATATTTTACCTATCTTTTTTCTTTCTCATTCCAAATTCCTAAATCCATGAATTAAACATAACATAAAGTTGGGTACATATTTTTCATATTGAAAATTTTGAAATAATATTACTTTTAAAATTGTGTACTACAAACTCTCATCACACATGGCTATATAATAATGATTGAAATTTATTTTAGTTGCTATCTCAAAAATTAGTTATAGAGTCAAAGAAAATGTGTAGATCTTAAAGTTTTAAAGTAAAAATTTTATGTTAGAATTTGTTCAAATGTAATTCTCTTAATATTTATAATTTTTTTTTATTGATTGATAAAAAGCACCATAAACATTAAGATTATTTTTTGTATGATATTGAGTTATTAAAATATGATGTATTATAGCTTAAATCAAGAGTTATTGAAAAAAAAAAAAAAATTGGCTCGAACTAGATTTTCTAGGTTAATTTTTAATATTTAATCCAATATTGAAACTGTCAAATTAGCTTAAACCGGTCACGAACCGATAAAGAGACTTTTTAATGATTAGGTGAAACTCACATTAGCATAAATATTGAGTCAAGTAGTTTCTAGGTTTAATATTTAGTCCAACACCACAAGTCAATCATAATCTATTTTCACATAAGAGTTATGATATATGACAATTTGCAATTTTGAGTAGACAAATTTTAGGTTTTACAAAATAAGAAACAATTAGTGTATTAACAAGTGTAATTTACTACTATCATATAGTAAATTAAAATTACGAAATTTATAAAACAAAATGTATTTATATTTTATCGTAAATATATTTTTGTAATTTATTCTTTAATTTTTAACAATTAAATTATGAAATATAATTTTTTATTATGAATTTAGAACACACAATTATTGACATCAGAATAAATTTTTTTTTATTATGTGTAACTTTGATAAAAATAAATAAAATTTAATTGATTATAAATCATTTTTACTACATAATTTATATAAATTTTATATTATTATTTTAATTTAGAACTAATTTTTGATTAATTATTTATACCTCTGCATAACACGGGTAATATGCTAGTTTTCTTTGTAAGGATAAAGGTAATTATCTATAGTATTTTATTACTTATCTTCTACAATAGATACGTGCTTGTTTTTATCTAGTATTATTGTCACGACCCAAATCTGCCCCTATAGGTTTAACATCACAACCGGCTAGTAATCCTGAGATTACCGAAGGCCTCTGAACAGATTCACAGAATAAGGGGTTTGCGAAAGCAATTATACAAACATATAATGTCCATAGAGCTGTGTAGACATACATGAGACAAGAAATTCAAAACTTAATTTACACAAATATGACATCATCCCATGTACAGATATAACAAAAAGGGACTTAGCCCAATATACAGATAAACAGAAAGTCTTGATCAAACTTAAACAAAAGAAAATCAAAAGACTTAAACTTGATCCACAATTCTCAACCACAAGACACATCAAGAACCATCTCGAGAGGCGGAGAGTAGGGGTGTGCGCGGTGCGGGTTGGTGCGGTTTGAGAGAAAAATAGAAACCGTATGGCGGGTGGCGGATTGATAAAAGTGTCACTATAATTTGCCATTTTCCTTATCAAAAATCGGCGATTCGGTTGGCAAATAATGGCGGATTTGCCTTGGCGGTTCGGGCGGATTGGCAGTTTATAAAAAATATAATTCAAATTACAAAACTTAAATCAAAGAGTAAAAGAAAGACGAGAGATACCGTGATGTTAAGCATCTTACGAAGCTTTCTTCTGATGCAGCAAGTGTAGCAACAACATGATAATATCAACGACTATGCCATCAGTTCATTACAAGCATTTGTGGAAGGTACAATGATCAAATACAATACATAAAATTAATATCATTCAGGGTTTACAATATATTGAAAATGTTTACTGTTGAAAAGTATTTAGATTGAAAAGTGAGCTGATGCAAGTTTGCAACATGGCCAGAAAAAAAAAAAAAAAAAAAAAAGATTGAAAAGTGAATTGGAATCCAACTTTATTTTGGATTACTGACATCTTGAATTCCCCTCGAGCAGTAATGTCATACTATATTCTAAGGTATAGAACAACAAGCAAACTTAAGTAAAAAAGAATTTTTAGAATCTTATAAAACATGATTTAATAGCGGTGCGGGTCGGTGCGGTTTGGAAGAAAAATAGAAACCGGCGGATTGATAAAAGTGTCACTAGAATTTGCCATTTTTCTTACCAAAAACCGGCGGTTCGATTGGCAAATAATAACGAATTTGCCTTGGCGGTGCGGCTCGGTGCGATTTTGGCGGTTTCGGCAGTTTCAGCGGTATTATGCACACCCCTAGCGGAGAGGTTAGCGAACAAAACAGATTCCAAGCAGTAGGTTAGGCCTGGTCACGTGCCTGCTTACCTACATATATAAATAATACGGTGAGCTAGAACTCAGTGAACAATAACAGTAAAGGTTTTATGATTGATGTCCAAAACATATTCAGAAATCAGAATTAGATTCAGAAACAGATTCATATTCATATCAGATTCTCACAGATAATCATACGTGGTACATCCATTAGTGATAATGAACCCGATGGCTCATGAATACATCAGACGTTCCGATGACCCACAAAGGGACTAGATGACACATAAAAGGACCGGACGACCTATAAAGGGACGCATACAAAGCAGTTAAATAGTTATGCATAACGAACCCTGGTACCAGGTAACAAATATCACATGATGCTAAGGATGCAACAAATACATTTCAAAAACTTGGACATTCATTCATGATTCACCAAATAGCATTTCAGAAAATAGATCATATCATATAAGTCAGAAAATACTTATTGTCAAACATAGCTTTACAGAGTTATTACTCACAAATAGCTCTAAATGCAGAACATATGTATCAGACATATTAGATGGATTATGACGCGTGACCTACACAAATATAAAACAAATATGCAATGAAACACACGCTTTGTTGGTGCTTAACTTATTACTTATCTTCCTTGGTGTGTTTCTAATCCTTATTCTCGTTATTATAGCTTAATCATGGCTTAACAATGCCTACGATGAAATGAGGATGCCAAAATATAAGTTGAAATACTAAGTCAAATTTTTTAAAACAGGACAATTTGCTCGAGCGCAACTTTGGTCACTCGAGCAGAGCCATTGGCCTGCAAAACTTCTAGGATCTCTTATTTTACGCTCAAGTGAAGAGCTTGGTCGTTTCAGCCAAGATAGAAAACAAAAGGTGGCCACTTGAGCGCAGGTTCTGCCACTTGAACCAAGGCCCATGTCTGTAAAAGTATTAGGAGCTCAAATTTTACGCTCGAGCCAACTTTGTGTCGCTCGAGCCAAGGTACAAAACAAATGGTGGTTGCTCGAGTGATGATGCAGAATTCTGGAATTTCTAGATTGCAGGTCCAAGTTCAAAATCCGTTTCCATTGCACCAAATCATGTTCTTTTGGGCCAAAACTAAAGAAAACACTTGTAAACGTATAAAACATCATGAATTAAAGATCATTTCGCAAAATCAATGCCTAAAAGCATGCCAATTGCTCAAAGTCAAACTTGAAATGTACATATATAGAACATGCATGTAAACCTTTGAATGTAACCTCCCAAATCATGATCAAATAAAGTAAAAAGATAGAAAACATGATGAATTCCCAAAACAAAGTTAGAATTGTCACATGCATAAGAGAATTTCTAAGAAAACATGCTCTAAATGCAATGAAATGTACATCCATATATGAATTGATTCTCAAATCTTCTCTTTATCTTATTTCTTGTCTTTAATCTCTAATTTCCATGAATTCATGCATTAAACAACTCTATTTCACAATTAAAATGGTGAATTCCTACCTTAAGTCTTGAATTCTCAAGTGTAGAAGCTTAATCTTCCAAGTCCTCGTCAATTTCCTCTAAATCTCAAGCAATTCTCTTATTGAGTTCAATTTTCTTCCTTTTTTCCCTCTCTCTACGTTGGAGCTCAAAATGATGAGGAGTGAAGTGTTCTAATGCATTATAAAAGCTCAAACTAGCCTTATATAAGCTTAGTTAGGTTAAATTAATTAATCCTTACTAAGACTAATCAATTACAATTATTTTATTCTAATTATTTGGTTCTGAATCGAATTTCAATCAAACCTACCATAAATTCAAAAAATTCCAAAGTACACGTTAACCTAGGCAATTAAGCGTTCAGACATCGATAAGGCTTTCAATTCGCATAATGAAACAGAAAGACGGACAGATATTCCTACGACTGACAGATACAAACCCATATGACATATATAACACATAATTAACACATGTTTTCATCACAATTACTTGTTAAACATTCTTAAGTAAGGTTTATTAGCTAATTACAGGTCGGGGTTATTACATTCTTTCCCCCTTAAAGAGTTTGGTATTTCAAACTCGAATTACCATTATTTCGGAAGAACATAAGGTTTAATGGAAACAAATTCGGATATCTCGTCATCATATCTTCTTTTATTTTCCATGTTGCATAAGTTCCTCCATGATTTTTCCAATCAACCTTAACTAATGGAATCTCCTTGTTCCTCAATCTCTTGATTTTTTGGTTGACAATTTGGATTGGTCGTTGCTCATAAGTATAATAATCTTTTAGAAGCACATGAGCTGGCTCAATCACATGTAACGGATCTCTCAAATAATCCTGAAGCATTAAAACATGAAAGACATTGTATATGTTCTCCATAACTGGAGGCAGAGCCACTTGGTATGTCACAGGGTTAATTTTCTCAATAATTTCATATGGGCCAATGTATCGTGGTGCCAACTTTCCTTTAACCCCAAACCGTGTTTGGCCTTTCATAGAAGTTACTTTGATGAACACATGGTTGCCTACTTCATATTCTCTTTCTCTCTTCTGAACATCTACATAACTCTTTTGGTAACTTTGGGCCATTTTCAATTGTTGTTGAATTAACTTAACTTTTGTAGTCTTCTCTTGCACAAGTTTTGGTCCCAACAATGGTCTATCGCCTACTTTGGCCCAAAAAATTAGAGATCGGCTATAGCGATCCCGGTTTTGACCCGACTCTTGTGGTATTCCAGACTCGGGTGTAATACTTTCATATTGTTGTTTACCTCTTTCTTCCCTTGTATCTCTTTGGAATTGGCTTTTGGGTTATTGTGGTTGTGTTTGGGTAGGTTAGTCGCTTGTTTTTCAAACTTTGTGTTGCCCATAATTTTGGTCCTCTGCTCAAGCGGCACTTCCTGCGCTTGAGCGGGCTTTGCAAACACTCAGTACTTTTGCAGGTTTGCAAAAGTACTGGAAGAGTGATTTCTATGCTCGAGCGGTGTTTCCTACGCTCGAACAGGTGGGCGCTTGAATGGCTTTCTTTGCGCTTGAGCGTTGGTTTGTTGTTTGCAAAACTACTGGATGTGTGTTTTCTACGCTCGAGCGTCATTTCTTGAGCTCGAGCGGTGAACATCTTGTTCATTGTGTCTTGGTGCTCGAGCAGCCTTTCTTTCGCTCGAGCAGAACAACTTATTGTGTCTGACGCTCGAGCGTCATTTTTCCCGCTCGAACGGGCTGTGCGTATATCGGATCACGAAAATGACTTTTTACATCACTTTTTTAGATCTTTTCCCCCAAAAACCTAAAGTTGAGACTTTCTCTCTCTCTAAAACACTCTCTCACTTTCTACATTTTCACCCAGTTTTAGTGATTTCTTCACCATAGTCCCTTTGTTAAAAGGGTAGACCATCACAAGATTTTCATTTTGATTCGAATAGAGTTGGATTTGGGCATCTATGAAGTTGCACTCTTGCTTGGTTCGTCTTCCTTTTTGAGGTAGGGATTTTTTCTACACTTTCATATGGTCTTTAGTTTGGTTATTTGTCATTGTGTAACAATGGTGGGATTTGGGAGTATTTGAAACAAACCTAAGGTTTGGGTGTAAAATAAAAAGAAGGGTTTCTATATAAGTGTGAAATAAATGATTATGGGGTTCAAATATGAGGTTATATGGTGGCAAAATAGTTAATTTTGACATTTGGTTGATATATAGAAAAATAAATTGTTATTTTGTGCAAATAACCAAAATTGATGGTGGTATTGTGCAATTGGATGATTGTTGATGCAAATGGTGGAGTTGGACATATGATGTCTCTCATCTATGAAAATTTGAATAGTTTATCTATTGAAAAGATTGTATATTTGTTTAGAAATATTTGTATTGGGCTATCAGTGAAGGATAGCTATGATTGTTGTAGAAATTACATGAGGATTAGGTGAATTGAAACTAATGTAATGTTGGTTGTCATTGAATATGACTATTATTTTTTTCTTTTAAAATACATTGTATATGTATATTGTTTGGGAGGAGAAAGGGGATGTACTCCATTGTTTGGGAGGAGATAGGAGATGGACTCTATTGAAATTAAGTTGGCTAGAGTGTCCAGGATAAAAGTCCCAATATCTTGTGTATACATAGGTGCCGATCCCGCGGACGAAATTTCCATAAAATGGTAGATTTGAAGTGTTTGTGTGATAATGTATTGAATTGGAAAACCATTGAGTTGTAGTCTCTGTTGGGTTGTTGGAAGATAATGAAATTGACCTATGAATTGGAAAGAATAAATGATCTTGAAATGAATTGGAGGAAAATAAATTGAAATATGAACTTTGGGACTTTACGATCATATGTAATGTGAATGTCTTGTCACAAGCCTTGTATATGCACAATTGTACTTATATCTTTGTTAAACCTCGCATATTGTGTTAGATTATTCCTACTAGGCTTTGGCTCACCTTATTTGGGAAAAACATTTTCAGGTGGTGGTGATATGCCTCCGCCAAGGCAATAACTTGGAAGGACTTTTGGGAGCAAGAGCTTCTTAATTTTGTTATATTCTTTTGTATAGCCAAGGGCTTAAATTGTATTGAGCTAGGCTCATCTTTATGTAACCAATCAATAACTTAGAAAGATGTAGGCCTATAAGGCAGATGACTATATGTTTAATTGTGAATTCTCTTAGTATTGTAACATATGCTGTAGATTCAGGATGAACATTTGTGAATGTATATCGCATGTGTTAACTTTTGTAAAAGAACTTTGATAAACGAAAGCATATTATTTCTATTATTCTTCTGCTTTAAAGATTGGGTTTACCATAATAATTTTGGGGTGTTACAACTTAGTATCAGAGCGTACCGGGTTTGAATACTTTGGGTACGTGGGAAGTGGTTAGTACCACAATGGGTTTGTCTCGCTTGGTGGAGACGTTAGTACGTATTGTATGCTTATGTGATAACATGCTTATATGATTATATTGGTATAGGATTTAGTTCCTAAGATGTTGATTGGGTCTATGGGTTTCTGGAAGTCTTATTAGAAGAGCACTTGATCACTGCTGTTTCTAAATGGAACTTTAGTAACGTCGCGGGATGGTCAATATCTAGAAAGGAAATTCGTATGTGTTTATGTGATTACGTGCTTATATGGAGTGATTTACTGTTGTCCATCACATTAGGACGTGAGTGAGTTAGCTTCGGCACATTTGTAAATGTGCTAATACCTTTTGTTACTTTTATTAGGATGTCAGGACGTGGACGTGGTGGTAGTAGGCGTGGTAGGCCTAGAAGGCATGAGATGCCTCTACCGGATGATATTCTGGCACAAGAAGAAGGGATTAGTCAGGCCAATGTGGCTGAAACGGTTGGTTAACAGGCCATGGGCACCTTAGCTCGCGAAATGACCGGAGCTTTGCAGGAATCTATGTACATTCTCAGGGCTGAAAATCAAGTCCAGGCCCAAGTCACTGAGGCAGGGCCATCTTTTCTGAAGATGGAGTTTTTCCAGTCGAATCCGGATGAGTTTTTGGGTGATCCCAAAGAGCCATTGAAAGTGGATGAGTGGCTAGAGCAAATGGTGAAGACGTTTGAGATGCTCGATATCGAAGACGGGGGTTTGGGAGTGACCTTGGCGTCCTTCCAGCTGAAGGGAGACGCGGGTCAATGGTGGACATATGCGCTGGGGCACATTAAAGGGACTTGGAAGGCTTTTGTCGATGCCTTCCAAGACAAGTTTTTGCCTTCCATTGTTAGGGAGAAGTTGAGGGATCAATTTTCTCAGCTTAAGCAGTTGAACGTGCCAGTGGCCAAGTTTGAGGCCACCTTCACTAGCTTGTCCAAGTTTACACCTGAGCTTGTGGCGATTGAGGAGCGCCGTTGTTTGGAGTTTGAAAAGAAATTGAGGATCGGGTTCATATTCAGAGTGATCGGATCCATGATTAGGGATTATGGACATCTTGTGGAGGCGGCAGCCCATCTTGAGACTATCATGCAGGTAGAAGAGGAGAGGATGAGGGGCTTTAAGAGGAGTTAGGATAGTTACAGGGACAGTAAGAGGTAGAGGGGTTCTAACCCCTAGTCGTCCTAGGGAGCTCAGTCGAGGTCTACCTTTCTAATGCCGAGTTCGGGTTCTGGCAGAGGTAGTCAGGGAGATTTTACTTGCTTCAAATGTGGTCAGTTGGGCCACAAGTTTCCAGCTTGCCCACAGAGAGGAGGAGGGCAACGAGCAGTATTCTTTTCGGCTCATTCTTAGGGCCAGAGTCAGGGGAGAGGCTAGCCGCTCACTTGTTATCAGTGTGGGCAAGCGGGGCACATGAAGAGATTTTGCCCACAGTTGGGTGGCACATCTGGTGCGTATAGTTCGGGGCAGACAAAGAGTCACCAGTCAGCCCAGGCCTCGAGGGCCAATCAGGGAGCCTCTTCGGCTTAGTCAGTGCATCAGGATATGCTCTGAGGAGTGAGCAGGTTGAGCAGAAACCTATTGGGCGTGTGTATGCTGTTACAGCTCCAGATCCTGTACCAGCTCCATCTATAGTGAGAGGTACCTTTTTGTTTTGCAATTCAATTGCTAATATGTTGATTGATACTGGTGCATCCCATTCTTTTATCTCATCTGCATTTGCATCGGTTTTGGGGTTGGAGTTAGCACAATTAGCATCTTCTATTTGTGTAGAGTCACCTATTGGTGGTGAAGTTATTTTGAAACAGGGGTGTCGGGGTTGTGACATCGACATTGCCAGTTGCTGATTACCTTTCGCATTTGTATTGCTTGATATGTCCAATTTTGATGTCATTTTAGGTATGGACTGGTTATCGTCATACCGGGCTGTTGTAGATTGCTATCGTCAAAGGGTTACTGTATGTACCTTGAATGATAATTGTTTTTATTTCTTGGAGGATCGGGTGGATAGAGTCTTATCACCGGTGTATGATCAGCGTGGTCGGAGTGAACTTAGTTGCCTTTTTGCTAGCTTTTTGAGTAGCGAGTGTGATAAAGTCCGAGTTTAGTTGCCAAGGGTAGTTTGCGAATACCCGGATGTCTTTCCTGAGGATCTTACTAGTTTACCACCTCACCGAGAGATCGAGTTCTCTATTGACTTGGTGCCTAACACGGCACCGATTTCTATGGCACTGTATCGGTTTGCACCTGCTGAGTTGAATGAGTTGAAGATTCAACTCCAAGAATTGTTGGATAAGGGTTTTATTCGCCCTAGTACTTCACCTTGGGGAGCACCAGCTCTCTTTGCTAAAAAGAAAGATAGAGCGTTACGACTTTGTATTGATTATCGGAAGTTGAACCGGGTAACTGTTAAGAACCAGTACCCAATGCCTCGTATGGATGACTTGTTTGACCAGTTGAAGGGGTCTTGCCGCTTCTCTAAGATAGACCTGAGATCCGGTTATCACCAGTTGAGGGTAAGGGAGGAAGATATCTTGAAGACGGCATTCCGTACGCGGTATGGCCATTATGAGTTTCTAGTAATGCCTTTTGGGCTGACCAATGCACTAACTGTATTTATGGATTTGATGAACCGTATCTTCCGTGAGTTCCTAGATCGTTTTGTGGTTGTCTTTGTGGACGACATCTTGACTTACTCACCCTCTGAGGAGGAACACGGGAAACACTTGCGAGTAGTGCTTAAGTTGCTTAAAGCCCACAAGCTGTATGCCAAGTTTGGAAAATGTGAATTCTGGCTAAAGAAAGTTACGTTCTTAGGTCTTATGGTGTCTAGGGAAGGGGTGACTGTAGATTCATCCAAGGTAGAGGCAGTGCAAGATTGGGCGCAACCTAAGAATGCTTTCGAGATCCATAGTTTCCTGGGGTTGGCTGGGAATTATCGGAGGTTTGTGAAAGATTTCTCTAGATTAGCCTCACTGTTAACTAGACTGATGAGGAAGAGAATTAAGTTTGTGTGGAGCAAGATTTGTGAGAAGTCATTTCAAGAGCTTAAGGTTAGACTTACCACTGCTCCAATCTTGGGTTATTCAGTTTATTGTGATGCTTCATGGGAAGGTTTAGGTTGTGTTTTGATGCAAGAGGAGAAGATAGTAGCCTATGGCTCACGACAGTTGAAAATACATGAGAGGAACTACCTTACTCACGACCTAGAGTTAGCAGCAGTGATCTTTGCCTTGAAGATTTGGAGACACTATTTGTATGGTGAGAAGTTTGAGGTGTTTTTCGATCGTAAGAGTCTGAAATATCTGTTTACATAGAAGGATTTGAATCTGAGGCAGAAGAGGTGGATGAAGTTCATAGAGGATTATGATTTTGAGTTACATTATCACCCGGGAAATGCCAACATTGTAGACGACACCTTGAGTAGGAAATCTTTTAGCAATGTGGCTAGTATTGCCATCCGGGAGTGGGAGATGTTGGGTGCTCTTGGAGAATTTGACTTGTATCTTGGCGAGTCCGTTGAATCTGCGGCTTTATTTACGGTAGTTTCCCAACCTACACTTGTGAACCAAATGATGGAGGCACATAGGGGTGACCTTGAGGTGGACTCCCTTCGGGGGAAGATCTCCAGTGGGAAGGTGGAGAGGGGCTTGAATGTGTATCCCGACCAGAGTGTGAGGTACCATGACCGTTTGTTTGTGCCAGAGTCTTGCAGAGAGGAAGTACTCCGAGAGTTTCACCATCCGCGCCTTGCGGTGCATCCGGGAGGCACAAAGATGTATCATGACCTGAGTCGCCAGTTTTGGTGGAGAGGTATGAAAAAGGATGTAGCTGTGTTTGTGTCGAGATGCCTTACTTGCCAGCAAGTGAAGGTCGAACATCAGAGGCCAGCGGGTTTGTTGCAACCCTTACCTATAACTGAGTGGAAGTGGGAGCATGTCACGATAGATTTTGTTGTGAGTCTTTCGAGGACTCAACGAGGTAGTGATACCATTTGGGTGGTAGTTGACCGGCTGACTAAGTCGGCGCATTTTATTCTTATGCGTGTAAGTGACTTGGTAGATTACATTTCCGACCTATACATAAGGGACATAGTGAGGTTGCATGGGGTCCCTGTAATGATTGTTTTGGATAAAGATCCGCGTTTCACAGCTCGGTTGTGGCAGAGCTTATAGAGTGCCTTGGGCACTAGATTGACTTTTAGCACAGTGTATCACCCTCAGACTAACAGGCAGTCCGAGCAAACTATTCAGATCCTTGAGGATATGCTTTGAGGGTGTGTCCTTGACTTCAAGGGTTTGTGGAAGAGGCATTTGCCCTTAGTGGAGTTTGCCTATAACAATAGTTTCCAATTGAGTATTAGTATGGCACCATTTGAGGCCTTGTATAGCCAACCGTGTAGGTTTCCTGTTTGTTGGGCCGAGGTGGGTGATGCACCTTTGTTGGGTCCAGAGTTGGTTCGGGAAACGATGGAGAAAATGACACTTATCCGTAAGAGGTTGGTTACGGCTTAGAGTCGTCAGAAAAAGTTATGTCGACCGTAGGAGGAGATCCTTGTCTTTTGAGGTGGAGACCATGTGTTTTTGAAGATATCACCTAGATGGGGTTTGATGAGATTTGGGAAAAGTGAGAAATTGTCCTATCGATTTATTGGGCCTTTTGAGATCCTTGAGAGGATCGGAGAGGTTGCTTATCGTTTGGCGTTGCCGTCACAGCTTTCCGGGGTTCATGATGTGTATCATATTAGTATGCTTTGGAAGTACGAGCCGGATCCATCGCATGTGTTGGATTGGACCGATTTAGAGGTAGATGAAGATGCCTCGTATGAGAAGAGACCAGTGAGGATCTTGGATACTCAGGACCAAGTTTTTGCCCAAGATGATTCCCTTGGTAAAGGTTTTGTGGAAACATCACGGGGTTGAAGAAGCAACTTGGGAGCGTGAATTGGAAGTCCGAGAGAAATGTCCGAACTTATTTGTTGGTGTTTGAACATACATTGAGAATTTGATTTTGTCAATGAAATGTTAAAACATTGTATATGTTGAATATGTTTTGGAGATGCAAGCTCAATATGAACATTATATATGTTGTTTAAGTTTTGGAAATGCGAACATTGTATATGCATATTGAGACTTGTTCATCATGTGATAGGATTGAGTGACCGGTGGATGGGTCATGGTGTCAAATATTGATTTGTAATTAATTATGGGAATTTGTTTAAAACATGGTTTTGAAATGTGATTTGTAATTTCGGGGACGAAATTCTTTAAGTGGGGAGGTTATAGCAATCCCAGTTTTGACCTGACTCTTGTGGTATTCTGGACTCGGTTTTAATGCTTTCATATTATTGTTTACCTCTTTCTTCCCTTGTATCTCTTTGGAATTGGCTTTTGGGTTGTTGTAGTTATGTTTAGGCAGGTTGGTCGCTTGTTTTTCAAACCTTGTGTTGCCTAGAATTTTGGTCCTCCGCTCGAGCGGGCTTTGCAAACACTCAGTACTTTTGTAGGTCTACAAAATTATTGGGAGAGTGATTTCTACGCTCGAGCGGTGTTTCCTACGCTTGAGCAGGTGGGCGCTCGAGCTGCCTTCCTTGTATTCGAGCGTTGGTTTGTTGTCTACAAAACTATTAGATGTGTGTTTTCTACGCTTAGGTGTCATTTCTTGCGCTCGAGCGGTGAGCGTCTTGTTCATTGTGTCTTGGTGCTTGAGTGGCCTTTCTTGTGCTCGAGCAGAACAACTTATTGTGTCTGTCGCTCGAGCATCACTTTTCTCGCTCGAGCGGACTGTGCATATATCAGATCATGAAAATGACTTTTTACATCACTTTTTCAGATCTTTTTCCCCAAAAACCTAAAGTTGAGACTCTCTCTCTCTCTCTCTCTCTATACATATATATTTTCACCTAGTTTTAGTGATTTCTTCACCCTAGTCCCTTTGTTAAAAGGGTAGACCATCACAAGATCTTCATTTTGATCCGAATAGAGTTGGATTTGGGCATCTTTGAAGTTGCACTCTTGCTTGGCTCGTCTTCCTTCTTTGAGGTAGGGATTTTTTCTACATTTTCATATGGTCTTTAGCTTGGTTATTTATCATTGTGTAACAATGGTGGGATTTGGGAGTATTTAAAACAAACCTAGGGTTGGGTGTGAAACAAAAAGAGGGGTTTCGATATGAGTGTGAAATAAATGATTATGGGGTTCAAATATGAGGTTATATGGTGGCAAAATAGTTAATTTTGGCATTTGGTTGATATATGGAAAAATGGAAGTTTTGCCCTAAATGGGTCAAATTGTTATTTTGTGCAAATAACCAAAATTGATGATGGTATTGTGCAATTGGATGATTGTTGATGTAAATGATGGGGTTGGACACGTGTTGTCTCTCATTTATGGAAATTTAAATAGTTTATCTATTGAAAAGATTGTATATCTGTTTAGAAATATCTGTATTGGAATCTCTGTCTGACACTATGGATACTGGAACTCTATGTATTCTCACAATTTTATTCATATAAATATTAGCCAACTTATCCGCATTATAAAAAGTTTTGATCAGTAAAAAGTGTATAGATTTAGTCAAGCGATCAACAATAACTCAGATAGAACCCATACCTCGAGAGGAGCAAGACAATCCGACAATGAAGTCCATCGTGATATGCTCCAATTTCCATTCCAGTATTGGAAACGACTGAAGTAATTCAGCGGGTCGTTGATGTTCAACTTTTACTTGTTAGCATTGTAAACATTTGGCTACATAATCTACAATACTCTTCTTCATTTCAGACCACCAGAAATTTTATTTCAGATTATGATACATTTTCGTGTTTCTCGGATGCATAGCAAATTTAGAATTGTGAGCCTTAGTCATAAAGCATTTTCTCAATTCAGGATAGTCTGGTACACAAAGTCTATTTTGAAATTTTAACACATTATTTTCATACACAAATTCCGGCCTTGGTTTTGAATCAACCTCATCAACAATCTTTTTCAGGAATTCATCTTCTAGTTGTCTTTCTTTAACTTCTTCAATTATGGCTGGCTGAGCGGAAATGGTAGCTAGAATTCCACCATGTTCACGCAACACAATTTCAATTTCATTTCTTACTAAGTCACATAACAACTCTTTCTGTCTGGTAAGCATACACACCAAATTCCCAATAGATTTTTTTCTCAAAGTATCTGCAACGGTATTAACTTTCTCCGAATGATACAGAATTTGTAAGTCATAATCTTTAACCAATTCGAGCCATCTTGTTTGTCTCATGTTCAGTTCTTTTTGAGTGAATAAATATTTCAGACTCTTGTAGTCTGTGTACACTTCACAGGTCACTCCATACAGATAATGGCGCCAGATTTTCAACGCAAAAACCACAGTTGCAAGTTCAGGGTCATGGGTTGGATAGTTCTTCTCATGTGGACGGAGTTATCGTAAAGCATATGCAATTACTTTTCCATTCTACATTAATACACACCCCAAGCTTTTGTATGAAGCATCACTGTACCATTAGGCAAAGTCAGAATTGGTGCAGTCACCAGTCTAGTCTTCAATTCTTGAAAAACTAATTCCCTTTGATCATTCCAGTCAGATGGTGCATTTTTCTGTGTTAACTGGGTTAATGGTAGAGCAAGTTTTGAAAAGTCTTTCGCAAATCTACGGTAGTAGTCACAGTGGTTGGTCTAGGCCAGTCTAACCAAAAAAGTTACACTGTCCAACCAGAATTCATATTTGGCAAGTTTTGCATACAGTTTCTTTTCCCTTAGAGTTCGTAGCATAAGTCTCAAATGATTTTTATGCTCTTTCCTGTTTTGAGAATATATCAAAATATCATTAATAAGTACAACAACAAATTCATCCAGATACGGTTTGAAAATCCTATTCATTAAGTCCATGCATGTTGTAGGTGCATTAGTTACTCCAAATGGCATTACCAGAAATTCATAGTGCTCATATCTAGTCTGGAAAGCAGTTTTCTCTATGTCTTCTGCCTTAACTTTCAGTTGGTGGTAGCCGGATCTAAGGTCTATTTTTGAAAACACTTAGGCTCCTTAAAGTTGGTCATATAAATCATCTATTCGGGGTAGTGGATACTTATTCTATACAATTACTTTAATCTCAAAGACCCATCTTTCTTTTCAACGAACAGGATCGGAGCACCCTAAGGTGAAGTACTCGGACGAATAAACTTCTTATCTAACAGTTCCTGAAGTTGGACTTTCAATTCTTTCTGTTCAGAGGTTGACATTCTGTAAGGAGTTTTGGAAATGGTTGTGTTCCAGGCACTACATCAATGGTAAATTCAATTTTCTTATCAATTAGATCCCCAGGTAGGTCATTTGGCAAAACGTCTAGGAATTCATTCACTACAAGGATATTTTCGACATTAGCATTATTAGTAGTCATAGTTAGAACACAACACAAGTAACTCTAACACCTTTTCTCAACAGTTTACTAGCTTTCATAAAAGAACTTAAATACAGTGGAGGAACTACCCCACTCCCAGTAAATACAAACTCATGTGAACCAGGTGGCCGAAACACAACAATTTTATTCACATAATCAATCGTAGCATAATACTTAGTCAACCAATCCATACCCAATATACAGTCAAAGTGATCAATATCCAAAGGCAACAAATCAGCATACAACAACATATCACTAATCAAAATATCACATGCTGGATAAGCATAAGCACATACCATAGAACCCCCAGATGGTATAGATACAGACAGCAAAAAATTCATAGATTCTAATGGTCTAGACAACTTTAGTGAAAAAACATGCGATACAAAGGAATGCATAGAACCATAATCTATCAACATATAGGCACTCTGAGCATAGATAGGAATTATACCTGACACCACTGATTCAATGTTCTGCACATCTCCAGGCACAAGTGCAAATACTTGACCCTGCCTTAAGGTTTCTTTCCCAGTGTTAGCTCTCGTATTTGCTCTTGATGCAGAAACGGATCCGGCTGAACTTGCTGCTGGATGGTTGACATTTTCGAACCCAATAGGACAACCTTTCATCATGTGGCATGTTCTGCTGCATCGGAAACAAGCACCCGTTGCACAGTAACATACACCCTTATGCTTTCTTCCACACTCTGAACATGTAGGTGCAGATCCACCACTCTAACTTGAATTACTTGAAGACCCTGTATTTTGTTTCTTATTCATAGAAAATGAACGACCCTTTCTGACATTGAATTCAGATCTTTTACCTCGCCATTCACTTGTTGAAGCCTTAGCTTGTTTTATTGCTGCTAAATTGTCTTCTGTCATCAGAGCTCTATCCAGCACATCCACACACTTAGGCAATTTCAGAACACCCACTCGATTAAACACATCTATATTTAGCCCTCCTTCGAATTTCTGAGCTTTTTTATAATTTGTGTGTACCTTATGGGGTGCAAATCGAGCTAACTCCATAAACTTAGCTTCATATTCAGCTACAGGCATGTTGCCTTGTTTGAGTTGTTCAAATTCCGATACTTTTCTGTCTTGGAAGCACTAAGGGAAGTATTTCTCATAGAAGATTTTTTTGAATTGATTTCATATCACGGTCCTATTGTCATTCCGAATAAGTATCCACTAACGGCGAGCTTCTTCTTTTAGAGTATAAGTAGCCAACAATACTTTTTGAGTCTCGGAGCATGAAAACACTTCAAATAACTTCTTTGTTTCTAATATCCATGTCTCGGCTTTTAGTGGTTCAATACCGCCCAGAAAAGTTGGTGGCTTCATCTTGTTAAATTTTTTAGTCAAACCGATAATGTCGTTATTTACCGGCTCTACTTGGACCGAAGGGGGCGCAGGTGCCAGAGGTTGTTGTCTTTGCTGTTGTCTCATTGATTCTGTTAAGGCTTCAAGCATTTATTCCATTCGGTTCATTCAAGCCTCAGAGGATTCACTTGTATCATCACTTCTTGTATTTTCCATTTTCTATAGGTAAATAGAGCACTAATAAACACAGGCCTGTAGTTTTTACAGTTTCACAATGGTCATATTCAGTTCAGATATGTTCATGTCATTCTACTTTAGTTCAGATATGTTCAAATAATTCACACACACTCACACATGTAAATGTAATGTCCCTAATTCTTTTCTAGGACATCTCATAGCTCTGATGAACTCGTGTGTACGGTGTAACATGTGCTCTAATACCACTCTATCACGACCTAAACCCGTCCTTATAGGTTTAACATTGTAACCGACCAATAATTCTAGAATTACCGAAGGCCTCTGAACAGATTCACAAAATAAGGGGCTTGCGAAAGCAATTATACAAACATATAATGCTCATAGAGCTATGCAGACATATCCTATGCAGACATATATGGGATAGGAAATTTAAAACTTAATTTACACAAATATGACGTCATCCTATATACAGAAATAACAAAAAGGGACTTAGCCCAATATATAGATAAACAGAAAGTCTTGATCAAACTTAAACAAAAGAAAATCAAAAGACTTAAACTTGATCCACAATTCTCGACCAGAAGACATATCAGGAACATCCTCGGGAGGCGCAAAGGTTGGCCGACAAAACAAATTCTAGGCGGCAGCTTAGGCTTGGTCACGCGTTTGCTCACCTACATACATAAATAATACAGTGAGTTAGAACCCAGTGAATAATAATAGAGTAAAGGTTTTATGATTGATGTCCAAAACAGATTCAGAAAGTCAAAGTTCAGATTCAGAAACAGATTCATATTCATATCAAATTCTCACAAATAATCATACGTGGTACATCCATTAGCGATAATGAATCTGATGGCTAATGAATACATGAAACGTTCTAATGACCCATAAAGGGACCAGATGTTCCATAAAGGAATGCATACAAAACAGTTAAATAGTTATGCATAACCAACCCTAGTACCAGGTAACAAATATCACATAATGCCAAGGATGCCACAAATACATTTTAGAAACTTGGACATTCATTCATGATTCACCAAATAGCATTTCAAAAAATAGATCATATCATATAAGTCAAAAAATACTTATAATCAAACATAGCTTTACAGAGTTATTACTCACAAATAGCTCCAAACGTAGAATAGATGGATCAAACAGCTCAAATGGACTATAGGGCATAACTTACACAAACATGAAACAAATACGCAATGAAACACATGCTTTGTTGGTGCTTAACTTATTACTTTTCTTCCTTGGCGTGTTTTTAATCTTTATCCTCATTATTATAGCTTAATTATGGCTTAAGAGTACCTAAGATGAAATGAAGATGCCAAAATATAAGTTAAAATACTAAGTCAAAATTTTAAAAACAGGGTAGTTCGCTAGAGTGCAACTTTGGTCGCTCGAGCGGAACCCTTGGTTTGCAAAACTTCTGGGAGTTCTCATTTTACATCTTGGTCGCTCAAGCCAAGATGGAAAACAAATGGTGGCCACTCGAGCGCAGGTTCTGTCGTTCTAACCAAGGCCTATGTCTGCAAATATACTGGGAGCTCAAATTTTACGCTCGAGCCAACTTTGTGTTGCTCAAGCCAAGGTACAAAACAAATGGTGGTTGCTCAAGCGATGATACAGAATTCTGGAATTTCTAGATTGCAGTTCCAAGTTCAAAATCCATTTCCATTGCACCAAATCATGTTCTTTTGGGCCAAAACTTGATAAAACACTTGTAAACGTATAAAACATCATGAATTAAAGATCATTTTGCAAAATCAAGGCCTAAAAGCATGCCAATTGCTCAAAGTCAAACTTGAAATGTACATATATAGAATATGCATGTAAACCTTTGATGTAAACCTCCCAAATCATGATCAAATAAAGTAAAAAGATGGAAAAAATGATGAATTCCCAAAACGAAGTTGGAATTGTCACATGCATGAGAGAATTTGTTAGAAAACATGCTCTAAATGCAATGAAATGCACATGCATGTATGAATTGATTCTCAAATCTACTCTTTAGCTTATTTCTTGTCTTTAATCTCTAATTTCCATGAATTCATGCATTAAACAACTCTATTTCACAATTAAAATGGGGAATTCCTACCTTAAGTCTAGAATTCTCAAGTGTAGAAGCTTAATTTTCCAAGTCCTCTTCAATTTCCTCTAAATCTCAAGCAATTCTCTTATTGAGTTCAATTTTCTTCCTTTTTTCCCTCTCTCTACATTGGAGCTCGAAATGATGAGGAGTGAAGTGTTCTAATGCATTATAAAAGCTCACACTAGCCTTATATAGGCTTAGTTAGGCTAAATTAATTAATCCTTACTAAGACTAATCCATTACAATTATTTTATTCTAATTATTTAGTTCCGAATTGAATTCAATTAAACCTACCATAAATTCTAAAAATTCCAAAGTACACGTTAACCTAGGCAATTATGCGTTCGAACATCAGCAAGGCTTTCAATTCGCATAATGAAACAGAAACACAGACAGATATTCCTACGACAGACAGATACGAACGCATATGACACATATAACACACAATTAACACATGTTTTCATCACAATTACTTGTTAAACATTCTTAAGTAAGGTTTATTAGCTAATTACAAGTTGAGGTTGTTACAATTATACGTCGTTACAATTTTTAATTGATTGTTTTTAAGTTTAAGTTCTTTTTATTACTTAATTAAATGTATTATTTTATTCTATTACTATTTGTAGGAAAGTGTTATTATTTACATTTATCTAATTTTACTACAATATATCTAATATTCGTATAATTTATTGGCAAAACTGAAAGATCAGACTCTAATATTAATTTAAGCACAAAAAAAAATAAAATACCTTTTAAAGACAAAATAAAAATTTAAAAGATTTTTCTGTAATAAAATCTTAATTGGGGAGGATGTTTTTACTAATTTATAATACGTATAAGCATATAGTTTGTCTTTGTAATCCTTTTAGGGACTAAAGAAATTTTGATTCATATATTTTAGGGATCTAGTAGATACAATCGATAGTTTAAGGACTAAATAGACTTTGGTTTATATACTTTAGGATTAAATAAATTCAATCGATAGTTCAGGTACTAAATAGACAATTTGACAATAGTTTAGGGATAAAAAGTGTAATAAACCCAAAATTCAATGCATACCTCACAGTTACATTACTCCTACAAAAAAACCATAGCAATCATATACTTCTAACAAATATTTTTCTACACCTATCACAATTGAGCTTGGTTTTAACTATTTCAATATATTTCCCAAGGACAATGAGTTACATAAATTTCTATCACTTTATGTTGTCAATTTGTTTGTCAATATAGATGTATATAATGATGTATAGCTAGTGTTTTTTTTTTTTTTGGTGCGTGTGTTTATGCATTGCGATGCTTTCTTATTTTATTTTTTTTGGTGTACTATTACTATGATGCTTTTGAAAAATACATATTGGAGAAATTTTATTGTCATATTTTCGGAGAGAATTTTTTGTTGTAACTTTTTTATATAATAGTTTTTTAAAGATATACAATATCTTCATTTAAAAAACTATATATATATATATATGTATTCTATAATTTTCTTTATTCTCAAAGTTTCATTAAGATGTGAATATATATCTCTATCTATACTATTAAATAAACAAAATATTGTTACGCCTTTGATATCTAAAGTTCAAACCCTATTTTTATAAAATTTTAATTTTTTTTTAAAATTATATAATTACACACGGCAAATTATCATTAGTTGTTTAACTTCAAAGTTTTAATTGATTCCTTGATTAATATGGAAACTTTTTTTTTTAATTTATGAACTATTTATGACATATATTATCAATACTATCTACATCTATATTCTATTCCTATAATTTCAAATTTAATTTTTTTTGTATAGAAAGTAAAAAAAAAAAAAAAGTTGTAGCCATATCCATACCTAACTAAAAAAGTTTTTCAAAAAAGTCAAAATGTAATTCCACTTATTATTTTAGACTAAAATTTGAACATATTTACTTTATAATAATAATAAAAAGTTCTTTAAATTAAAATATACATGTGACATAAAATATATCTAACCATATCTTTTTTTATTTTATTTTAAATATAGATAGAATTTCAAAAAAAATAAAATAAAATTTGAACCATTTCTTATGTGATGTCCCATGTCTTTTCAAAACAAATTGAGTATGTTAATCTAAAATTTCTATTTCTTTAGAACACCCTTGCTAATGTTGAGCCTTACGAGTTTCATGTTGTTGACTATTTTTCCGTAGTTGTTCATTTAGTCCTAGGGTGTTTCGGAGTGTCTTTTTATATCCTTGGGTGTTGGAGTGAGTTTGGAAATGGTGGGAGCGCATTAAGGTTGTTGATGTCTCAGTTTTGAGTTGGGACCACTTGAGCAGTACATTCGTCACTCGAGCAATAACGTCACCCTTCTAATAGCTCGTTTTGCAGTCTGAACTACTAGGAGTGTGTATTCCTTGTTTGAGTGAATGTTTCATTGCTCGAGCGGGCTTTTGCAAGGAGGAAAGAGATTCTGGGAGTTTGAATTGTTCGCTCAAGAGTAGGTTTGTTCACTCAAGCAGTCTGTCCGCAATCTGCTCTGAAAAATGTGTCCAATCACTTAAAAGTTGAGCCTTTATACACTTTTCACTTTTCACTTTTCACTTCACTCTCTCTCTCTCTCTCTCTCTCTCTCTCTCTCTCTCTTTCTCAATCACCTCATCTTTTTTCTCTCATCTATAGCGACTCTGGTTTAAACCCAACCCGTTTGTTATTATGGATCCGGGCTTTCTTATCTTGTTGGTTGTTCATGTCTTCTTCCACTTTATTCCTTGTTGAGTTTGGCTATTGAAGTGTCTTGGTTGTGTTTGAAACAAATTGGGAGTTAGTCTTTTCAAAACTGTCCTACTTAGGTTTTGGCTTGTTCACTTGAGCGAACTTTCTTGCAATCGAGTGAACTTTGAGGACTTCCAGTAGTTTTGCAGGTCTGCAAAACTACTGAGAGCATGGCATTCTTTGCTCAAGTAGTGTTTCTTGCGCTTGAGCGGTCTTGGCTCAAACGGTCCTTCTTGCACTCGGCGGTCTTTTGGAACTCTCAAGCGGTACTTTGTTCGCTCAAGCGGTCTCACTTATTGTGTCTGGTCGCTTGAGTAATCATTCCTGCACTCGAACGGTCTGCGTGTATATTAGGTTGTAAAGTCACCTTTTTGAGTCACTTTTTCACATCTCTCTCTCTCTCTCTCTAGATCTTTGATCTTCTCTATTTCTCTCTAGTTCTTGAACATTTGGCCCAAATATACCTTGATCCATCAATTTCTACACCATAGTCTCTTTGTTAAAAAGAGAGAGCACGTTGAGGGCTTCGTTTTAATTGGAGAAGTTTGCTTTTTTGGCTTCATCGAGTTCTGCCCATCTTTCCTTTAAGTCTTCTTCTTTGAGGTAAGGATTACTTTGACTCTTTTTATGATTTTTAACTTAGTTATTTGCATTTTTAACTTAGTTATTTGCTTTTCTAAACAAGATAGAAATTTGAAATTTTTGGACAAAACTTAGGATTTTGGCTTTGAAATCAAAAGAGAGATTTTCAAAATGAGTTCTTGTATATGATTTTGGCTTTGTAAAAATGGTTGGGTTGGGATAGATGGTGGATTTTATCCATGGAGATTGATTTTTAAAGAAAGGTGGCTTTGCCCTAAATTGTGAGAATTTGATTTTGTAAAGAGAAAATGGAATTGATGTTGGTTTTATAGAATTGGAAGGATGATGATGATGATGATAATGATGGTGGTGGTGGTGGAGTTGGATATGTATTATCACTCCTATCTTGTGATTTTGAAATGTATATTTTTGTTGAAAATTAATTATTTATTTAGAGATAACTGTTTTGGGTTATCGGTAGAGGATAACTATGGTTGTTGTAGAAATTGCATGAGAATTAGGTGAATTGAAACAATTTTCTTATCCATTTGCATTGAGCATATGTAACATATTTAACACATTGAAAATGTTGTTGTTTTGAGAAAAATGAGTGAATACCTTGGTGAATCTAGGTAGGAGTGTAGTTGTGGTATTATGTTGGCCTGTGTGTCTTCGGTGAAAGTTTAGAAACCCGCGCAATTAGGTGTCGAGCCTTCCGATTAATACCGGTAAAAATGACAACTTGATAATGCTTGTAGCCTATTTACAGACACATCTTAGAGATTCTCAGTGCTGTATCCACTACCCTATTTTCTATTGAAAAGGAATTGATTGCATGAATTGAGATGTAAACTTGGCATTGCATGGTTTTAGCACGAGCATTGCATATGCATTCACCTTACAACACTAAGATTCATACACTGTGTTAAAGTATCTCTACTGGGCTTTGGCTCACCCTATGTGAAAAACTATTTTTAGGTGCTGATAATATGCCTCCACCAAGGCAATAACTTGGGAGGATTTTGGGCCAAGAGCTTCTATTTTTGTTATTGTTGTAATTATTTTGTACAAGCCTAGAGCTTTGTTTGTATTGAGTTTAAACTCACTTTGTTGTAACAAAGCACAGTCTTGGAAAGTTACAGCCAATAAGGCATTACTATATCTGTTTAACTCTTATTTCAATATCTTTTGCTATGACACATGCTATAGATTCAGGTTAGGATTTATGAATGTATTACTGCATGTGTTACACTTCTGTAAAGAAATGAAACCTTATGAATGAGAGAACATTATATTCAGACGTCTGTTACTATTTAATATCTGTCGTGGGTTGATCTTATTATAATTATTTCAGGGCATTACATCATCTATCTCTAGAAACCCTCCATCCACCTCATTTATTTCCTTGATCTACCCAAATCCATTGGGTTTTTGACCCCAGTGCCTTCATTAATATTAGAGAACTCATCAAGCGCTATGTTGTGTATGATTGAGATCGAATTTCGACGACGCTGTTTTTGAAGCTTTTCTCTTCTTTTCATCCCAAATGTTGAGGTAAGGAGATTCTTTAAGTTATATATATGATTTTAGCATGTTTTCCCTATTTTGTTATGATTATTTAATGGGGGTTTGAAATTTATTGTGTTGGGCCTTGAAAATGTTGGAAAGTGATATTTCTTTTGACTTATCTCAAATTTGGTAGTTTTATGAATTTGTGAACCTCTTGGAAATACATGGAGGAAAATGTTTTGAAAATAAAGAAAAACCCTCTTTTGATCAAACCCCAGATATTGGAAATTTGGGGAAAAATGAATTATATGAAAGATTCATGAAATTGCTAGAAATTTCCTTATGGAAATGATAAAATTATCGCATGTGATTATGTTGATTTATATGTCCATGAGATGGACAAATGTTGTTGTTGAACAAATCTATCGAACAACATGAATGTATATGCTTGGACCATGACAATGAAAATGAACATTGATTGTGAATATGAAATGATATCATGTCACATGTGTATGGATTTCGATTTTATGATTTGAGAAATGCATTGAAAATTCTTTTCGCATTGAACAAATGTTGAGGACTATAGAGGAATCATATATATATTGAAACTATAAAATTTCATTTCAACTCATTCATTTTGCATAGTTGGGAATATGGTTTATTATGGCTATGCCTTGGAAATGGTTTTGTTGTTGAGAGGAAAAAAATGTTGCTTTTGAAATGTTTTGGGATAAATGTGGTGGGGAAATCTGATTAGAGAGTGTAGTTGAGAATTAAGTTGGCCTGAGTATCCTTGGTGTAACCAAAAACACGCGCGTTTGGGTGCCTAAGCTCTCCAATTAGAAGCCAGTAAGGTAGGATTTGGTAGTACTTGATATGCCTACTTGCAAACACTAGTCTTGGAGATTTGCCTGAGTCGTATTTACTATTCCGTCTTAAATCTTAAAATTTATATTAATGATAAAGACATTCATTAAAGGATCATTGTATATGATTTTCAAAGGAACAAAATTTGTGATTTTGGAACACGGTATAATATTGCATTTATATGTATGAGACTGCTTAAACATATATACCTTATGAAGATATCTCTATTGGGTTTTGTACTCACCCCAAGTGAAATTTTGCAAGAAAGGATATGGTGATTCCACCTAGCTGAAGGTGTGGAAAGTCTTTTAAGAGTACAAGACTCTTTTCTTTTTGTGATTATTTTGACAAGCCAAGGGCTTAAGTTGTATGGGTTGTTAACCACTTTTATATAATCAGGCTTGAGCCTTAGAAACTTGTAGCCTTGAGGCATTTCTTTTGTTGTTTATTTCTTGTCAGTAACACAAGCTATGGATTCAACTTAGGAAAGATTGAATGTGTAATGCATGTGGATTCCTTTTGTAAATCTCATACATGAATGAAATATCAATTTAGAGATTTAATTAATTGAATTGAAATTATTTAATGGATGAGTTCATCGAATTCTATATGTATGCCATTTATTTGGGAGCATTACATCTTAGCTACATCCATTTTAAAAAAGAAAGTCGAAGTGAAACTTTAAGCATATATAATTTGAAATTTTTAAAAAGTTTGAAAAAAAAAAAATCAAAAAAGACGCAAATAAGCGAAAAATAATAAACTTTTTTTTTGTCTTGTTTTGAATTTTTCAATTTTTTTTATAAATTTTATAAATTTTTACTTTTTACATATATTTGTCTACACACGACTAATCGAAAAAATAAAAAAATCTGACATAATTTTTAAAAATCACTAAAGACTAAAAAATTAAAAAAAAAGATAGTTTATTATTAAAAAAAATTAATTAATTAAAATAATTTTATCAATCATTGTTCAACCCTGTACATGGTACAAATGATATGCTAATTTTTTATATATATGATTTTCACTAAATTTTTTTGGAAATAAACGATTTTGGATGGTAATTGTGGGAGTTGGCTTCTCTCCAGTCCGTTATTGGATTGGAGAGTATTATTGGGCTATTTTGGGCTCTAATTTGGACACATCTCGATAATTCAAACCGTTTAATGTGTAGAACTCATTAAGTACATCATCCTTGCAAAAATTCACAGTGATCGGAAATCGATATCCATTTGATCAGATAACATTTCCATCACAATTTATTTTGAAATTATGCATGCCATTGATGGAAATGTAATATTATGAAATGTCTATTGATATTCAATCAATGTATTTTTTTACAAAAATAATATACTTAACAAATTTTACAAATTAAATAATTTAAATGAGTCTAAATCAAAGTCCACAACAACCAAGCAGGGCCCTCCCGTCCAATAGCGGACTGGAGAGTAGCTAATTGTGGATCGAAAATGAGACTTCCAAGGACGACACTCGCAAGGACGACATTTGTATGGAGAGGGACTATTCCTCATTGGGGATTGAAGATGTGGAGATTGGTGAAATTAATCTTGGCCGTCAAATGATAGATGAGCCAACTAATAGAAAAATACTAGCGACCTAGAAAACTATCAAATATTCAATAAATCTTAAACTCTCTAACATTTTTGCTTATTTCAATAATTGTTGTCTGCGAAAAATATACCATAAATATATTTTAATTTTTTTAAACAAATGAGATAAAATAAAAATTATACGATTATTAGATTAGTCTAACTTTTTATTAAAGATCTTACAAAATAAATTATTGAAATCATCAAAATTCATGTGTTCCCCAATTTAATTAACAATAAAAATATTTACATTTTTTTTCATTAATAAACAATATTATCACTTTAGCCAAAGAATTTGACTTGTGTTAAAAGTTAAACTGGACCAGACAGTTGAGATCTCTAACTGATAAAATTCATTAAATAGAAGACTCTTATCAAACTTTACGAAAACATGATCTATTTAATTTTTTTTTAAAAACTCTTACCGCTAAGAATATTCTGACTCTTACCAATCAAAATATTCTGTTTAATAATTTTTACTAGTCAACTAGTCCAATTAAAATTTTAATGGTCACAAGCCATTCCTTGGGGAAAATATTTTTATTTTGACAACCCCTTTTCAAACTGTAATAACAACCAATCTGTATTCAACTATTCCCACACTCTTATAATAGCGCCAAAATGGTTTCTTTAGATATTCTCTCTCTCTCTCTCTCTCTCAAAGTCTTATCCTTCAGTTCACAATATGATGGTACCCTCTTAAGCCAATCCCAAAATTTTTAACAGATACTTTAATTGTTGGTTTAACCAATTTCACTCCCTGAAACAACCAACCATGGCATCTTCACTCACCCCCATATCTGCAATTTCTTCTAACAACCAAACTTTTCCCAGTTTTAATAGGAAACTGAAAACAAGAGCCATGGCTGAAGAGCTTTACTTCAATCATGGTGGTTCTGCTACAAAGAAATTCCTGGTAACATTTCAAGCCCAAATATCTCTTCTTTCACTTTCCCAATTGTTGTTCACAAATTTTGTAAGGAAAATGCCAAAAACAACCCTTAGGTTGTTGTTAGTTTTGAAAAAGTGTGCTAGTGTTGAAAAATGTGTAAAAAGTGTATTGGGTTAAATATTTTGGCATTTTGTCTTGTTAACATTACCCGGACCCAATTTGTAATGCTTATGCAATGTGTTTGATGTTATGATTCAACCACATTGTGTCGTAACCCTAATGAACCGTTGAGTTGTAACTGGAAATTGCGATCAATGTGGTTAGTCTGTGGTAATGATTAGTTTGTTTTGGTTTTGTTTGGTGCAGGCAGGGGTGGACTTGGTGGCAGAGTTGGTGGGAGTGACATTGGATCCAAAGGGTAGGAATGTGGTGTTGCAAAACAAGTATGGACCTCCAAAGATTGTCAATGATGGTGAAACTATTCTCAAATAGGTAACTCATAATTTTGCAGACATGGACTGCCCTTCATTTCTCTTTATCCCTGGTGTAAAAATTAATTACAGTTTTTAATTATTATTGGACTTTTGGTGATTCAAATCTTGAAGATAGTGGTTCTAACTTCTACATATGACAAAGAATTAGTTGCCATTCCAATTATGAGTGGTTTTAGCTTTTGAATAATGAAGATTGATGGTGTGTTTTATGGCCTTCTTGATTATCAATTTATACTAAACTTCCCATTCATTTGTAGGAAAACCCTTATAGGTTACCTTTAATATTTGTAAGTTCTCAAGATTTTAAAATTTCGATTAATTTCAGCTCAAACTTTGGTATTTCAAAGTTATCTTTAAGTTTGTAAAGGAAACTTTTGGGTTCTTGGTATTTTGCTTCTGTTAGGGGCTTGGATCGACCCTAGAATATGTTCGAAGAAATGCTAAAGAAAACTTGTTCTAATATAAGAGACCAAGATATTATATATCGAGCGTGCTATTTGAGTTATTTGAGTTTTTTTACATATAGCTTATGTATAATGTTAATTCAAAATTGTGCCAAAAAGCTTACTTTTTGTCATGTTTTCCGATGTGAGTTCAAATCTATGAAAATTGTTTTTATTTTACATAATAGGAAAAAACTTTGTATTTCATCTTAATGTTTTCATTAAAATATATGAATAGATTCTCCATCTTATTTGAACTGTGTGGTTTACACTTAAGAAGAGAGGTAACACATGCTTTGATAGTGTTAGAAATATTTAAAAGTCATGGGTTCAGAAAGAATAATATTAGGAATCATGAAAAAAATATCATGAAATGTTTCATAAATAGTTTTTATCCTTTGATTAGTGTGTAATATTTTTTTGTATGTATAATCTAATGATGGAGAATCTTTCATGATCATTTTCATGATATTTTTTTCATGATATCTAACATTACTCGTTTAGAAATCCTCAACCACATGAGAAGAGAGTAACTCCGCATCAACCCTTCTCCTTTTAAATGGCTTTAATTTGCCTTAATTAATCAGATAGAGCTGGAAGACCCTTTGGAAAATGTTGGAGTGAAATTGGTGAGACAGGCTGGAGCTAAGACAAATGATATTGCTGGTGATGGTTCGACAACGTCAATAGTGCTCGCTCAAGGCCTAATCTCTGAAGGTGTGAAGGTATGACTGGAATGCCATTATATTATCAGCTGTATATCTCTCCCATTAGAACAATAAAATTACTTGTTTTCATACAAATTATTGTTGAAACGCAGGCTATATGTTAGATTTATTAGTGTCAGTTACATTTCCAAGTTACTCTTTCTATCGTTTATTTTATTTGTTTCATTTTTATTTTTATTTTCAATTATAGGGTTAGTATGGCTGTTTCTGGAAGTTTTAAAAGACATGAATGTTGCTATTGCTCTCCATACAAGCTTTGTGTTATCTGCTATTTCTCAAAGATTTCCATTCTCTAGGTTATTGCTGCAGGCATGAATCCCATTCAGATATCCCGAGGAATCAAGAAAAATGCAAAGGCCCTTGTTTCTGAGCTCAAACAGATGTCCAGAGAGGTATACAGTATTTCCATTCTTCTTTTAGTTCCATGGGAAGGACTGAAGAATTGGGTAGAAAAAGAAGTATGGCAAACCAAAATATAAGCAGACATTTATGCTCCGTTTGTTTAGGTGGGACTTGGGCATGTTTTTTCATTGACAATGGAAAACTTTGGCCGTGGACTTTGGTTTTTCATTGTATCAAATGCCAAAAGATGCAGAAAATGTTTTCCAATTTTAGAAAGTGAAAAACGTTTTCTGGACTAAAGAGTTACCGATGTCACCACACTAACACCTCCACCACCACTGCCAACCCACCACCTATGCCCTGAAAAGTTTCTGTAGAAATTTTTTTTGTTGAAAAATGTTTTCTGCCGAAATAAATAGAGCGTTACTCAGTAGTTCATGCACTCATGCTTGCAGGTTGAGGATCACGAGCTTGCAAATGTTGCTGCTATAAGCGCAGGGAACGATTATGCAGTAGGAAACATGATTTCTGATGCTCTTCGACAAGTGGGTAGGAAGGGAGTAGTAACAATTGAGAAAGGGAATCATGCGGAGAACGCTTTACAGATTGTAGAAGGAATGCAATTTGATCGTGGATACTTGTCCCCTTATTTTGTTACTGATTGACAGAAGATGATAGTGGAGTTCCACGATTGCAAGGTAGGGCTGTTAACTCTTTGTCAAGCATAGCATTTGCAGCATTGTCCTGTGGGGAGTATTCACAGGGTGCTTTGGTTGCAGTTTCTTCTGGTCGACTGAAAAATCACAAGAGCCACTACTTAGATGACATCGCTATCTTGACTGGAGGTAGTTGATTAACCACTAAAATACACCACAATTTGTGTATTTGAAGTAAATAATGTCTATAATAAATCAAAACAGAACATTATTATAGAGGAAATACATTAATATACACCAGTTGGTGTTTTATATTATTTGAAGGCACAAATTAGGACTGACTATTATGATGATTGAGGTGTTGATGATGATGATATCATGGCAAAAGTGGCTAGAACATTTGAATTTAGTTAATTTTAAATCCTAAAAGTGACTTTGCATCCATAACAAGGTAAATTTGGTCAAACTGTAGGTATATTTGTTAAAATTCCTCACATATTCACGTTTTGAGCCCACGTCTTGCAGAACTGTATTTAGAGATGACCCTAGAGAAGGCTGGAAGGAGGTACTGGGTACTGCTACCAAGGTGGTGATAACTAAGGATTCTACGTTGATAGTAACTGATGGGAGCACTCAAGCGGCTGTTAAGAGGAGGGTCTCTCGGATCCAAAAGCTTGTTGAGGTGCATAGAATATTTTCTGAAATGTTATCCATGCAGTTTGATTGTCTTTTTTCTTTTTAATTTAAAAAAAAAAAATTCCCCATAGTTTTAGTTAGAGCATCAATTGTGACATGAAAGAACATAAATGCATAGTACATAAAAATAATTTGGTCACAATTTAAATATGCCTCTTTATACCTTCACGTCCTCGCGGGGTTCCATAATCAATCAGAACACGACGATAAGCGTGTGGTCAGCCCAAAACAGTGATCCACACAGTCATGCGCACTAGTTGGCTCTAATAGCTTTGTCACTCCCCACCACCTGCTGACCCAATCATCTTGTGGATCTACCAACATGACCAAAAATGCTTAAGCCCAGTTACTTTTGTTGCAACTCGTGGTGGTGCTTTATATACCTAAGATCACCAATGAAAACTTTGTTCGGAATTAACTCTTCCTAACCTAGATCGGTGAGGTATAAAATAGCAAACAAGAAAGATAAATGAATCAAAGAAATCAAACACAAACACAAAGAATACAAGGATTTACGTCGTTCATCCCAGAATAGGGCTACGTCCACTATGATCATAAAGCAATACAACTCTCTTAACTTACAAGAGGTGCCCCTTTCATCTATTTATAAGTATAGAATTAGGGCAACGCAGAAGCAACAGGGAAATTACCAAAGTACACAAAGCCCCCATTTGACCTAGGACTGAGTGAACAGTACTTATTAGGGTCTACAGGCCCAATAATCTCCCACTTGGAACCTAATAACACAAGCTCTCCATCATCTTCATCACATAGAAGAACACTGCAACAACTTAATCTTCCTTCATCAACTTTGAAAACCAACTGAAGTTGTAGTTGCACACAACTTCAGTTTATTAATGGTGACTGTCTTAGTCAACTTATCTGTTGGATTCTCACTGCCTTGAACCTTCTCAAGAGACAAGACTCCATTAGCTACGAGTGAATGAATGAAATGGTATCGCAACTGAATGTGTTTCGTCTTGGAATGAAAAGCTAGATTCTTTGCAAGATGAATAGCACTCTAATTGTCACTATGCCAAACACTCATCTTTTGCTTCTTACCAAACTAACTAGGAAATTCTGTAACCAAGTCATCTCCTTCCCAGCTTTAGTAATAGCAACATACTCAACTTCTGTTATAGAAAGGGGGGCCACAATTTTCTGCAATTGTGAAATCCAACTCACTGTTGTTCCACCCAATGTGTAAACATAACCAGCTAAGTCTACATCAACATAACCATGTAACCCAATACCGGTTCGTCTGAAACAAAATGCCATGTTTGCAGTATCACTCAAGTATCTAAGGATCCACTTCACTGCCTCCTAATGTTGCTTGCCTGGATTACTCATGTACCTACTGACAACTCCCACTAATTGTGCTATGTTTGGCCTTGTACAAACCATTGCATACATTAGGCTACCGATAATTGAAGCGTATGGAAAATGTTCCATGTAAACTTGTTCTTCTTCAGTCTTTGGTAACTGCACTTTGGTAAGTTTTAAGTGGCTAGCTAATTGAGTGCTCACTGGTTTTGCACCATTGATGCTAAACCTCTTGCGAACCTTCTTGACATACTCAGCCTATGACAAGTTCAATTTGTTCCTGTGAATCCTCATAGCAAGGATATTGTTTGTAGCTCCATGATCCTTCATCTCAAATTGGTTGGATAAAAGTTTTTTCAATCTTTTTATCTCTTCAATGCTAGATCCTGCGATAAGCATATCATCAACATATAATAGCAAAATAATATAACCTTTGTCAAATCTCTTGAAATAACAGCAATGATTTGCTTGACATCTTGTAAAATCGTTACTACACATAAACCAATCAAACTTCTTGTACCATTACCTTGGGGCCTGCTTCAAACCATACAAGCTTTTTTGAAGCTTGCATACAAACTACTCTTTGTTGCATACCAAGAAACCTTGTGGTTGCTTCATGTAAATTCCTCCTTCAAATCACCATGGAGAAAAGTCGTCTTCACATCCATCTACTCAAGATGCAAATCTTCAGTAGCCACAATTCCCAACATCAATCTTCCTGTTTGACCTTTTAAACCCACTTATTGTACAAAGCTTTCTTACCCACTGGTAATTCAGTCAACTCCCATGTCTGGTTTGCCATGAGTCTGTCCATCTCATCTTGCATAGCTGACTCCCACTTAGTTGAATCATCAACCTGCAAAGCGTCATCATAACTTTCGGGTTCACCCCCATCAAACAACAACAAATAATGTAAAGATGGAGCATAACACTATGTAGATTTAGACTCTTTTTTGACCGTCTCAACTTAGGAGTAGTAGTACGTAGCTCAGTATGTGGAATAGGATTTTTAGGATTATTTTGAATCTTACTATTCAAATTAGTCTCAGTAATCTTCTCTAACTCAGCATGCTCATGACAAGTAATAGATTCAGATTCAGATGGAAACTTATCCTTATCTTTATATATTATTTTCTCGTTAAATATAACATCTCTACTCCTGATTATTTTTCGATTTTTATCATCCTGAAACCGATAACCAAATTGATCAATGACATACCCAATAAAAGTACATTTAACAGATTTCGGATCAAGTTTACTTCTATCAGCAAAATCTATATGTACAGATGAAACACAGCCAAATACCTTCAAAAAAGAAAGGTTTACCTCTTTATCGCTCCAAGATTCTTCTTGTAACTCTCCATCTAATGGAACAGATGGACCACAGTTAATTAGATATGTTGCAGTGTTAACTACATCTGCTGAAAACATTTTTGGCAATCCAACATGTATCCTTATGTTTCTAGCATATTCATTTAGAGTTCTATTCATGAGTTCTGCAATGCCATTCTGCTGAGGTGTCTTTCCAATAGTCTTTTCCATTCTTATTCTTCCTTTTGCACAATATTTCTTGAACTCGTTGTCCTCATACTCCCTTCCATTATCTGATCTCAAACACTTAATTTTGAGACCTGTTTCAGTCTCCACCAGGGCTATCCACTTCTTAAAAATAACGTAAACTTCAAATTTATGTTTCAGAAAGTAAATCCATACCTTCCTTGTCGAGTCATCGATAAAGGTAACATAGTAAGATGATCCTCCAAGAGATAAAACTGGTGCAGGTCTCCACACATCTATATGAACCAACTCCATCTTTTCTGACTTCGATTTTCTGTCATACTTTGAAAAACTAACCATCTTTTGCTTGTCGAAGATACAATCCTCACAAGAGTCAATGTCCACTGATTTTAAATATGACAGTTTCCCCTTAGATGCAAGTACCTTCATCTCTTTCTGGCTCATATGCCCAAGCCTCTGGTGCCACAGATTTAAGTCCTCCTCCTCATCAGCCACTGCTATTGAATCTCGGTTGTTCGTAGTCATGTAAAAAGTGCCTGTCTTTTGTCCACAAGCAACAACCATGGCTCCTTTGATGATTTTCCACAAACTACCCATGAAGGTCACAACATGACCTTCATCATCAAGTTGTCCAACAGAAATCAAGTTTCTTTTCAAACCAAGCACATGTCTAACATTCTGTATCTTCCATATAGATCCATTTGGCAACCTGATCATCACATCCCTTTTACCCACAATCTTCAAAGGTTCATCATCAGCCAGATAAACCTTCCCGAAATCACCACCAATGTAATTGTCCATGATTTCCCTCTATGAAGTAAAATGGAATGATGCCCCAAAATCTAAAATCCAAGATTCAAGAGGGCTGTCAACACTCAAGATCAAAACATCACAAATCTCCTATGTTACAACATTAGCAGACTTCTGATTTTGATCACATTTGTTCTTATTCAAGACTGGGTAATCTATTCTTAGATGTCCATTCTTTCCATAACTCTAGCAACTCCGCCTCTTTCTAGTTCTTGACTTGCTTCTGTGTTTGGATTTTAATCTGTTGTGGTTTGGGTTTCTTTGTGCTGATCTTCCTCTGGCTTTTGTATTTAGGAAAGAACCAGATGTTTCTCCTAATTCTCTCGTGCGAATTTCTTTACTCAGAATTAAATCTGAAATATCATTGTAATTCATCTTTTTCTTTTCTCAAAGAATTACTCACTGCCATTACAGTACCATTCTAGCTATCTGGCAAACTGGATAGAAGAATCAAAGCCCTAACCTTATCATCAAATTCAATATCTACAAAACTTAATTGGGTTACCACTATATTGAATTCCTTCAAATGCTCAGCCACCGAAGCACCTTCTGCCATCCTCAGATTAAACAATCTGTACATTAAATAAACTTTATTTGAGGCAGAGGATTTTTCGTACATGTTTAAGAGTACTACCATGAGACCCATTGTAGTCTTCCTCTTCGTTATGTTAAATGCAACATTATGAGACAACGTTAATCAAATAACACCCAGCACTTGTCGATCAAGAAGAGTCCACTCATCATCCTTCATCTTTTATGGTTTCGTCCCTTAAAGGGACTGATGTAGATTTTTCTAATACAGATAGTCTTCAATCTGCATATTCAAAAATCCAAAATCTGTGTCATTAAATTTATCGATTCTAACCTTTCCTTCGTCTGCGGCCATCTCTTCCACTCAAACCAAAGCTCTGATACTAGTTGTTAGGAATTAACTCTTCCTAACCAGTATCAGTGAGACACTAGATAGCAAACAAGAAAGATAAACGAATCAAAAAAATCAAACACACACACAAAGAACACAAGGATTTACGTGGTTCATCCCAAAATAGAGATGCGTTCACGGCTGCTACAAACACACATAAAGAGCACAATGATTTACGTGATTTATCTCAGAATAGGGTTACGTCCATGGCTGCTGTAATTTTCACTATGATCAGAAAATAATACAATTCTCTTAACCTACAAGAAGTGCCCCATTTGACTTAGGGTTGAGTGAATAGTATTTATTAGGGTCCACATATCAAAATATACTAGTTTTTAGGGAATTGGAGAGCCCACAAGCTACGTTAGGGAATTGGGGAGCCCATAAACTACGTGGTTCACCCCAAATAGGGCTACATCCACAACTACATGGTACACCTCAAAATAGGGTTGCGTCCACGGTTGCTGTGGCTTTTACTATGATCAGAAAACAATGCAACTCTCTTAACTGGCGTCTACATACCAAAATATACCAGTTGTTAGGTAATTAGGAAGCCCACAAGCTACGTGGTTCACTCTAGAATAGGGTTACGTCCACAGCTGTAAAGACCCAAATAAAAATAATAATAAAAAAAAAGAAAAGGAGTGGTTGTGTTATCATGACAGATGAAAAGGGAGATACACAATTATAAATAAAAAATTAAAAAAAGAATTAAAATAAAAGAAAGAAGGGAATATAGACATCATGATGTTTCATTGATGGAAATAAAATAAGTAAAAGAAGAGATTATATGCATGAGTATGTTTCGGTGGTGGAAGAAGAGAATTGAAGAGAAAACAATAATCTAATCTCTCTCTTTCTCATGGTTATATTTCTGTGGAGGAGCAACACTAGTAGAGAGAAGTGAGTGCTGTGTAAATTCTGTGCGAAAATAGTTCGGTTTTGTATTTTAAAAAAAATAGTTACCGATCTCATAAAATTATGAAATTTTTATATGTTGTTCACATACGAGTCTAGCACGTTGGGTAAAAATTTCAGAATTTATTGATAAGTATTTATTTTATGAAAATTCACGGACTGATCGGTGTTCGGTCTAGTGTATAACATAATTTTGTTATTTAATTTTTAATGTTTAGACCATGATTTGAGATAAATTAGTTGAGTCTATTTTAGTATATAATTGGACCATGTTTCACTTATGGATGAGACCTATGATTTAGATTCAATTTAATTTGAATTTGTTTATGATTCATGTTTAATTATTTGGTCCTTTTTAATTATGTGATTGGTAATAACCACATTGGGAGTTGTTATTATTTATTATATAGGACTATAATAAATATTTGATAGTTGATTTTATGGTGTGTACCATATGGTGAAAAATTATATATTTTTGTACTGAAATTGGGTATATTTTTGGTAGTGAACAAAATATTATATTTTGTGGTGTACAAAAATATTATATTTTTGTGGTGAGAAAAATCATATCATTTTATAATTTATATTATAAAATTCTGAGTTATTATTACAAAAAATTATCTATGTTTATAAAAATAATTATGGTGGAATGTTGATGATTATGTTTTGGTGAGTGTGATTAAAGAAAAAAAAAAAAAAAAGGAAAAGAAAAGAAGAATGGGTGGTCTTGTTGACAGAGCCTCTCTCTCTCTCTCTCTCTCTCAACGTCTCTCTCTCTCTCTCTCTGTCAGTGTGTGTCTCTCTCTCCCTCTCTTTCTATATTCTCCATTGTTGCTCAAGCTTTGAGCTTAGAGTGGGAGTCCTTAGAGTGAGATTTTGCAAGAGTGTTGTAAATGAAAGTTGGAGAATTCGTCGTAATCTTTGCAACGGTGTTCTCGGATTCATGATCGGGCGACGTTTGCATTTTCAGATTTATTTTTCTTCATATTTGAGGTAGGGACTTTCTTCATATTTTTACATTAAAGCTATGTTGGGATTATTTTGAGAAAATATATCATTATAAGAGGTATTGCATATAGGTATATTTTTAGATTTTTGTTTGGTAATTTTTGGAAGAAAAATTATGTTGAAATATTAAGAATGTTGGTATATTGAGATTGATTTTGGAGAAATCATTTTGTGTTGTTAATTTTGTAAAAGAAATCTGAAAATAGAATTTAATAGTTGTATGGATTATATCTACATCATATTATGGTTAGATAATTTATTTTGAGGAACTAAGGTTGGAATATTTATCTCATCCTTGAGTTTTGGAATTTATTTTTGAGAAAAATAAATTGATATTGAGGAATATTGTGTAAAGTGTTAAGTAGAGATTTTTCCTACACTTCTTTATGCACTTTTGCTTGATTATATGGAGTTTAGAGTTGCATATAATTTAATTAGATTTTTTGGAAAATTTGTGTTTTATTTGCTTAAAAGAGAAAATTTGAAGCAAATAAAAAGTTGATGTCCAAATTGCGAAAGTGTAAACTTGGAATATGTTTGTAAGGTTATGAAAGAGTTATGTTTTTAATTTGAACAAAAACGGACTTCGATTCGATTGGTTTTGAAATTTTTACCGATTTGTGGCCAAAAGAGCATTTTTAAAGAAAACAAAGGAATTATGTTTAACCTTCGGGGCTTTTGATCAAAATAGGATGTCATAGTTGGATAATGCTTAGATAATGAGTTTGGAAAGAAAATGATGTTTTTCTTGGACATTAACGGTATTATTTTTACTTAATGTAATTGTTGAAATAAAACCTATATGCATGTTTGGCATGGAGAAATGGGATTAATGTTGAAACATTGATGAAAAGGGAACCTTAGGGTTGTTATGTAAATTTTGGAAATAATGCCTTAATTACATTGATAAATTAATTTGTGAAATTAATTTGAGAAATGAGAAATGAAATTGAAAATGTTGGAATTGGGAATGTACGGGACTAAAGGGTGTAGTTGGACAAGTTATCGCTCACCTAGTTGAAATGTTGATTTTATATCCATTTGGTGCATTTATTTTCTGTTTAGAAATAACTGCTTTGGGCTATCGGTGGAGGATAGTCTTGATTGTTGTAGACAATGCATGATGATTAGGCAAACTAAAACTAATCAATTGAGTATGCTATTGAATATAGCGGTTGGAATAATACATTAATTTTATGTATTGATTGATTGTATATGATCTATGTTTATATACATGTGTTGTGTGGGAGGAGATAGGGGATGTACTCCACGGTTTAGGGGAAGATAGGGGATGGACCTCTAAACCGGATATTGTTTGGGAGGAGATAGGGGATGGACTCCGTTGATACAACACTAAAATGTGTATCAAGTGTGGATTATGGAAGTGTTTAAATTGATTTGATATAGCACTAAAATGTATATCGTTATCAATTGTGAAGTATAGAAGTGTTTCTATGTTATGTTGATATAGTACCAAAATGTGTATCTTCAGTAAAGTAAGGAAGTGGTTTATGTGTTTTTGATACAGCATCAGAATGTGTATCCATTATGAATTATGAAAGTGTTTAAAAGATGAGTTACAATCTCATTAAATTATTTGACTAAGTGTTGAGTCTTGTTTCAAACTCAAAGTTGAAAGGAAATGGAAAATGAACTGGATCATGGACTTTATTGACATGAAACTGAAATATGTTTTTGAAAGGATGTAAAGGGTATGGCCAGGTTCTGAGCCAGGATTATGAATTAAGAAATAGAAATTGTTATGAAACATGGATACATTTGTCATGTAATCAAAATGGATTTAAGAGATTATGTGATAAAACCTTATGATTTTGACATGATATGATTTCACGAATATATATGAGTATCTTTGTACTCTCACATCCTTTAATGTTTTAATATGAGATTGTTCGGTGAGTTTTGCTCACCCCCTGCCTGTACATGTGTACAGGGAATGCTTTTCGGAATTGAAGATCAAACAATGGGTTTTACCATTTCATAAGTGTAATGTAGAAATGGATTGTACTACTTCATTTGTTGTTTGGCTCAGTGCTATCTTTTTGTAAAGAGTAGTGTCCTCTCTTTTATTGTAAGCCTCAGGGCATTTCTTTTATTTGTATGTAAATGTCATTGTTGTATAATGAGAGGGAATATGTATATTTAATTATTCATCATTTCATCCAATGATGAAATGTTATTTGTAAATGGACTTAATTAATGAATATTGGTAAGGTTATCCGAGTAATAAAATATGGGGCGTGACAACAGCTATTATGATTTTCACTATGATCAGAAAATAATACAAGGGTCAAAATATACCAGTTGTTAGGGAATTGGAGAGTCCACAAGCTACGCGGTTCACCCCAAAATAAGGTTACGTCTATGATGTCCACAGCTGCTACGGCTTTCACTATGATCATAAAACAATACACGGGTCAAAATATACCAATTATTAGGGAATTGGGGAGCCCACAAGCTATGTGGTTCACCCCAGAATATAGCTATGGCCACGGCTGTTGCAGTTTTCATTATGATCAGAAAACAATACAATGATCAAGCCCACAGACCAAACAACATACCAATTGTTAGGGAATTAAGGAGCCCACAAGCATGCGCATAACAATCACTGGCCTAATCCGTTAAAGAGAAACTTCAGAGTCCATATGCTTAATATCAAGGTCCAACATACATTATTTGAAACTCATACCCACTTAAAAGCTTAAACCTATAAGTGGAGAGCTCATCTAATGTATATTAAGGCATATCTCTTTTGTTCTTTATCCAATGTGAGACTTTACCTTCACACATGCTCTAACAATCTCCTCTTTATGTGTGAACCAAACATCGGGTCTCGCTCCGCTTTGCTACCCCTTGAGTTTGATCTATCATCAGTAGGTTCATTATAGATCATACGCACACTTCCCGTTAATCTTGATCTATAACTCTCCATCATCTAGTCCAGCTTGGGTAACCCGTACACACTCTATTGTGAACCACCATACTCCATTGAGAGGCACCTTTTCGTGGTCTAACTTTGCCACATGCACTAGAAATTTTATTTACTCTATCAAGAGTCATCATGAATTTTTCTTGCTTTATCGAGAGTCTTCGTGCAAACACAAGCCCAACAACATCGATGCTCCAGGAGAGCCCGCTTGTAGATCGCTAACCATTGGCTTTGATACCAGTTGTTAAGGAATTAAGGAGCCCACAAGCGCACGATAATTCTGGCCTAATCCAACAGGAAGAAACTCTAGAGTCCACAAACGTCACATCAAAGCCCAACATATATTATTTGAAACTCATACCCACTTAAAAGCTTAAACCTATAAGTGGAGACTCATCTGATGTGGACGGGATCATTACAATATGAATATGATAAAAAGTCTTAATATCTTATGGTTGGGTGGAACTCCCTCTTGTAAATTGAGGTGAGAATGTGTAATGATGCATTGCCTAGTTTTTTATGTGAATACTACCAAGGTATTGAAGCCATTTAATAAGATAGTTTTCTGTGAGACTACTAACAAGCTATGGCTTTTTTTTTTAGAACACTAAAGAAAAATTTCCATCCTTTTCTCTTTTATTGTAGGAACTAATTAGCTTAGGCCACTAATTGTGTCATTAGCTTAAGTGACCAAGTTTAACTCAAACTAATCTTGCTTAGTCTCTAAGAAAGAGAATTTACTAGGTAATGATAACTTAACGATATTAGTTCAACTTAAGTACCTCACTTAAGGTTTTCTAAATCACCTAAGTGTTAAATTCTCAAGTCCAAAAGGATGAATTTGAATTCCCTTTGATTTTCTTCCTGTTTCTTTTTCTTTTCTCTAATTTTCTCTTCTAGCTCTTAAGAAGAAAGTTTCTCTCTATTTTCTCTGTCTTTCTCCATCCTTCTCTCTTTTGTTGTAAGAACTAATTAACTTAGGCTACTAATTGTTTCATTAGTTTAAGTGAGCAAGTTTAACTCAAACTAATCTTGCTTAGTCCATAAGAAAGAGAATTTACTAAGTAATTATAGCTTAACGATATTAGTTCAAGTTAAGCACCTCATTTAAAGTTTTTTACATCACCTAAGTGTTCAATTCTCAAGTCCAAAAGGATAAATTTAAAACCCCTTTGATTTTCTTTCTGTTTCTCTTTATTTTCTCTAACTTTCTCTTCTAACTCTCAAGAAGAAAGGTTCTCTCTAATTTTCTCTGTCTTTCTCCATCCTTTTTTCTTTTGTTGTAGGAACTAATTAGCTTAGGCCACTCATTGTTTCATTAGCTTAAGTAACCAAATTTAACTTAAACTAATCTTACTTAGTCTCTAAGAGAGAGAATTTACTGAGTAATTATGGTTTAACGATATTAGTCAATTTAAGTACGTCACTTAAGGTTTTCTAAATCACCCAAGTGTTCAATTCTCTGGTCCAAAAGGATGAATTTGAATTCCTTTTGATTTTCTTCCTGTTTCTTTTTTCTTTTCTTTTTTCTCTAACTTTCTTTTTTAGCTCTCAAGAAGAAAGTTTGTCTATTTTCTCCGTCTTTCTCCATCCTTCTCTCTTTTGTTGTCGGAACTTATTAGCTTAGGCCACTAATTATTTCATTTTGCTAAAGTGATCAAGTTTAACTCAAACTAATCTTGCTTAGTGTCCAAGAAAGAGAATTTACTGAGTAATTATAGCTTAACGATATTAGTTCAAAGCATCTCACTTAAGATTTTCTAAATCGCCTAAGTGTTCAATTCTCAAATCCAAAAGGATAAATTTGAATTCCCTTTAATTTTCTTTCTATTTCTCTTTCTTTTCTCTAGCTTTCAAGAATAAAGTTTGTCTCTAACATTCTCCACATTTCTCTATCCTTCTTTCTTTTGTTGTAGGTATTAATTAGTTTAGGCCACTAATGTTTCATTAGCTTAAGTGGCGAAGTTTAACTGAAATAGCTGACTGGACCATGTCAATTTCATAAGCTTACCATTACTACCTAAAAAAAAAAACAAAGGAAGCTTTGCTACCTTGTTGCATTCGAAGCATCTTCAATCCTCAAATGTTTATCCTTCAGCTCTACTTGTGTTTGTGCTCTTACTTGTTAATCATTTCATTCAATTTAGTGCATCAGCCCAGAAGGATATCAGTTTCGAAAACTCTAGATAATGAAGATGCCAGCTATAGTAATTCTCAGTTCACCTGAGCAATGACAATTCCTCCAGATAACCTTGCTATTCGTTATTCAGTATAATTAAGTTATGAGTTAATATGATATTGATTACAACTAATATGGTATTAGTTATAATTTAAAATCATATAAGTTCACAACTAGATGTACCATAGCATCACCTATAAATAAATGAATAAAAACATCAAAGTCCTCCACTAATTTTTACAATACATCCACTACTTTTCATTATTGTTATTTTTTATTGTGTTTAACATGCAACACAAGTACAAAAAACCAATAGGGGGTTAGTTCAGTGGATACGACCTTCGAATCCCTCGCTCAAGGCTTGAGTTCGAGTCTCCATAGCCCCTTGTTGGGGTTAAACATACTCCTTAGCGCCTGGAACATGCGGGGGGCCTAAGCTTCGGCCCCGACGTAGGTGCGGTGGGGTTCCTTGCAGATATGTTGTAGGTGCTAAGGGGCAATACTCCCTAGCGGATATGTTGGAGTAGCCTATCTGCATATCCATTTTTTTGAATAAAAAAAAAATAAGTACAAAAAAATCTATGGAAGCAGAAGCAGCGTTAGGGTTTCATAACTTTGGTATTGGTATTGGCCTTCTTTTAAACAGGTAGACAGCTGCAGATAGATAGTAGCATTGAAGCCATAAAACAGATTAAGGGAATCCAAGAAACGGCTGAGGGAAGGTGAGATGCAACAACTATAAAAAACGATCTAAAAATAAATGCAATTCCCAATTGTTCAAATGCATTTGCAATCCGAGGAAACAAGTCACGAAGCGATATTCCGTAGAGCAAGGCGACGAGGGAAGCGCAAAGTAAGCACAAGATCGAATGCAAAACTCCGGGGGAGGAATCTTTGCCGTGTTGTGCCAAGATCATTGTGGCTGCAGGCAGTACGGAAGTGAGAAACAATTTGCCCATCTCCAGCTCACGAAAATCTTTGGCTATTGGGTTTGATAAGTGGGTTTGGGTTTGGGATTCAGATTCAGATTGAAAGTTTGGTTGTTGGGAGGGTGATGAGATGGGGTGAGAAGGAGTGGATGATGATGATGAAGAAGGTAAATGGGTTTGTGAAGAAGTTGTTAAGATCGATGTCGGTGAGTTCGTCAGACCTGCAGATTCAACATCATTAGACTCTGCTTTGGAACCAGAATAATGATCCTTGTGATTTGAAGGATCATTAGTAAAGTAAGGTATAACCCGAAGGCCGGTGCTTTTGATTGCCGATAGCAGCTGAGAAGCCAAACTTGCTGCTGTTGAATCTTGGGAGGATCCCTCTTGCCCCACTACCAGGGCCATCGCTTCTGAGCTTTCGAAAGATACAACCCGAAGGCCAGTGCTTTTGATTTCCGATAGCAGCTGAGAAGCCAAACATTTATAAGTGTGCCAGTGCCATGGCCCACGCCTGCCCGGTTTGTGAGTCCGCTGTATATTTCCAAATAAAAAATAGTCGGATGTGGATAAAGTGCCATTGCTATAGCCGCATTCACATCCTCTCTCTCTCTTTTTGTCATGACCCCAACCCGCCCCCGTGGGTTAAGGACATAACCGGCCAGTAATCATGAGATTACCTACGGCCTCAAACCAAACCAAACGTATTTTAACAGAGTTCATGGGGGCCAAACGGAAGCAATTGGAACTTTGTCCATAGAGCCGTGCTTATATGCACATCATTACATACATATGATAATAACTCACAACAGAAAGTACAATGACGTAAAATTATGTACAAACAGGATCATTCAAATCTAAGTCAGCTAAACAAAACTATACACAGACGTACTCAAAACTTCGCCAACACAACAGAACAGAAACAAACGACAAAAGGCGAAGGCGGGTCTCGTGCGTGAGACACAAAGGCTGACTTCCCAAAAATCTTTGTTGTTCCACGCTGACTTTACTGAGGCTGGGTTTGGACTTCTCTGGGCTCACCTACAAATACATGAATGAGCGTGAGCGAAAGCCCAGTGAATAATACCAAATAAAGAATGTACATTGGAACAACATACATCAAACGGCCTTGGGCCCAATTTGCATTTCTAACTAAAACATACATACATAGACATATGTAAGTTAAGTAACTGAGGTTCCAAACACAACGTACGGCCTCGGGCCCAATTCATTCATGTTGGATTATCATTCATTTCAGACTATTATTCGTGTCAAAACGGCCTCTGGCCCATTCATTCATGTCAATCGGCCTTCGGCCCAATCATTTATCAATCGGCCTTTGGCCCAATCATCTATCAATCGGCCTTCGGCCCACATTTATATCCAACGGCCTTCGGCCCATATACACTTTCGTGTCAAACGGCCTTCGGCCCATATACACTTTCGTGTCAAACGGCCTTCGGCCCATATACACTTTCGTCTCAAACGGCCTTCGGCCCACATACACTTTTGTGTCAAACGGCCTTCGGCCCATATATACTTTCGTATCAAACGGCCTTCGGCCCATATACACTTTCGTGTCAAACGGCCTTCGGCCCATATATACTTTCGTATCAAACGGCCTTCGGCCCACATTTTATCAATCTGGCTCATAGGCCTTCCATATCAAACTGGCTCATAGGCCTTTATATCAGACTGGCTCATAGGCCTTTCATATCAAACTGGCTCATAGGCCTTTCATATCAAACTGGCTTATAGGCCTTTATATCAGACTGGCTCATAGGCCTTTCATATCAAACTGGCTCATAGGCCTTTATATCAGACTGGCTCATAGGCCTTTCATATCAAACTGTGTCCACCATTCAAATTAATGAACTTTACAAAACTTACATAGAAGTAGCAATTGGACAACAACATATGTTAGATATTACTCACAGTAGTCGGCATGTGGATTTGCCCTGGAGCTTGACCCTACATATCACATAACACATATGGGTCACAAATAGTTCAATCCATTCTTTAATTCACATATTCCTCTTTAGGCTTCATTCTTATCTTTTTAACTCAATCACAATGCTCAATGCATGCCTAAGAGTGTTTAGAAGTGAAAGAGAACGGAAAACAGAACACAGGATGCATTAACAGAAATTCAGCAAAACAGGGTCCCCGCTTGAGCGTGGACTTCCCCGCTCGAGCGGACCCTTAGGTCTGCAAAAATACTGGTTGCCCTCAATTCCCGCTCGAGCGCAAACTCGGCCGCTCGAGCGGACTTCCTGCCTACATAGCTCCCCGCTCGAGCGTCAACTTCCCCGCTCGAGCGGGCACCATGTCTGACAAAAATGCTGGGAGCTCGATTTCCCCGCTCGAGCGGCACTTCCCCCGCTCGAGCGGACATACAAAATCTGGGAATTCCAGGTTGTGTTCTTGAGCCCAAATTCAATTTCCCAGCTACAATTCTTGCATGCAATGGCTCAAATCTCATGTATGATCATGCTAACATGGTATAGACCCCAAATTACAACTCAATGAGGCTCAATTTCACAAATAAGTCACATGCATGCCCCCAAAACCCATTCCAATATGGTAAGATCATGCATTCAAGCTCATCTCTTAATTATTCAAACATGCATGCTAATTTTGACCTCATTTCCAACCCAAACAAAGCAAATGGTGTTTATTCTCTTGGAATACAACAAAAACATGTTTGCATGTAAGATTTAGCACCTTCACTTCTATGTTCAACTCAATACATGCTAGATTATGCAACTCTACAACCATTACATACATGCATGCCTTCATTGACCATCAAATGGACACAAACAACTCAATTTCCTCGACATCAAGCTAACTCATGTTCTTGATCATCAAAAACACTTGAATCTACACATTTACAACAAAAATCCATGAGTTCACTTACCTAGGAGCTTTAATCTTCTAGGCTCTAGTCAATTCTTGAGCCAATTCTCCAAAATTTCCAAGCTTTAAGCCAAATCACCCAATTCTCTCCCTCTCTCTCTCTACATGGCCGGCCCTCTCTCTCTTTTTGAGTCCAAATCAGCCAAATGAGGTTATAAGGAAGAATAGAAGGTGTAATGCTTTAAGGCAACAACCCCACTAACAAAATATTTTAATATAAAATATTTGGGCACTTAATTTATCAATTTAATCAGTTTAATCTGACCAGAATCAATTTTCAATTAAATTTCACCGTAGGCTCTAAAAATTATGCCAATCACAGTGGCGTAATCAATTTTGGGTTCTATGGCCGATAAGGCCCTCAATTTAATTTCCAAAGCAGATTATTCAAACAGATATTCCTACGGTGAATAGATACGAACTCAAAATCACATATTATCACATAATGGCACACAAAATCATGCTAAACACATAACCATAAACAAACTAAGGACCAATTTAGCACATTACGGAACAGGGGTATCACACTTTTGATCTCTACTTAGCTCCTTATTTGGTAGGCCATTGGGCCTACTTTTGGATTTAATTTTGATAATTCGAACCGTTCACATCTTAAGATTTGTCGAATATATCACATTTGTAAAAAAATCAAATTGATCGGATATCGAAAATCATATATTTGAATCATCGAACTAAAAATCGTTTATTAATAAAAATCACCTATTAAATTATAGAATGATTTAGAATTTGGGGATATGTGGGTGTGTGCGTGAAAATCACCTATTAAATTATAGAATGATTTAGAATTTGAGGATATGTGGGTGTGTGTGCACGCTAAGAAATGTGTGTGTGTGCATGTGAGTGTTGTGTCGGAGTTCAAAGAAATGTGCAAGTATATGCATGTGTTACAAGAAGTGCGAGTGTGTGCATGTGAGTGTTGTGTCAAAGTTCAAAGAAATGTGCAAGTATATGCACGTGTTACAAGAAGTGAGAGTGTGTGTATATGTGTCTTGTGTTGAGCCTTTTTGTCAAAAAGTGAGGGTTTGGCTTGTGAAGGGTGCTGGAGAGCTTAGAAAGAGAGAGAGCTCAAAGAGTGTAGAGAGCGAAACCCATATTTGGGTGAAAGATTCCTCCAGAAATTCTGCAAAATCAAAATTATAGGTAAGGATTCTAAGTTTAATTTAAAAGATTAATCTCCCTACACCTCGAAATTAAGAGAGTTTTGAAGTTATGTTCATGGATTAAGAAAGTTTTAGAATCAATATCATGTAATTAAAAAGAATTAGCAAGAAAATGAAGAAAAATTGAGTTAAGTGTAAGATTATGGAAATAAATATGGAAATTGATTATTTTGGTTTGATGTTGAATATCTTGCATGAATTTGGGCCTCATTTTTACATGTATGTAATTTGGAAGAATTAAAGAATAAATATAAAAATAATTGTAGGAATTTTTCAAATTGAACTTGGGTTGTGAACCTTGATATGTATATGAGATGAATATTTGCACGCACCATGAGTTTTGAAATGATTTGAGCCATGCAAGTTTATTATACATTTGATTTTGAAGAAAAATTTGGAAACCATGAGATCATGAAAATATGGATTTTGATTTTGATTATTAACCCATTCATGTAATATAATTTAAGAGTTTTATTTAATTGAAACAAATATTGGAATATATTAAATTAGTTAGTTTTATTTGAATTACACACATTCAATGTTTGCTAGGAAATTGACAAGAAAATGAAGAATTGGAGCCAAGCTCAAGTTTATGAAGTTAAATTAGAAATTAATTACTTTGGGTTTAATTTGGAAAGTTATTGTTAAATTAAGCTCCATAAATTACATGCAACAAAGATTTATTGAAGATTGATCATAGCTCATACTTATTTTCATATTTTGATGAAATTTTGCATGAGTTTTGAACATGAAATTGGGTTTTAAAAGCTTAATTTATATTTTAGAATTTATGAATTTGAAATTGGATTTGATACGAAGAAAACAAGTTGAATCTAAAATTGGACAAATGAAGGAATAAATTTGAAGATCTTAATTTGAATCTCATATATATATATGTAGATATTTTTCTAAGAGCCTTATAGCTTGGCCTTCATATTTTGTAAGAAAAATGAAGAAAAGTTTTGAATCATTATATTCATGAAGTTATAACTTTAATCTTGACAAATTAAGGAGGGTTTTTGCATTAAGATTTGGAAATTAGTTATGTGTTCATATTTATTAATGACATTACATGTTTAAATATGCATGAATCTAAGTTTTGAAATGAAATTTGGAAGCTAATCTTCAGTTTTGGAACTCAGAAAATTTACAGGCCGCGCGATCGAACATTTTGAGCTTCCAATATTTTTACAGATAGTACAGTCCGCTCGAGCGACCAAGTGGTGGCTTGAGCAGCCAGACTATTTTCAGCATGTTTTGAAAAATCACACCTTGTTTATATTTTCATCTCATCTCCTCCCAAAGCATTCTAGACATGATTTGTTACCCAATAAAGATTAATAAGCCAACAATCAACATAACTTAGTTGGTTAAGGAATAAGTCATTGATTTAATAATAATTGATTAAGATGTCAAGTAAAAAATCGGCCTATTGAAAAATGACTTAGTAATAAAAGAATATGTGAAATAAGAACATGGTTCATTGAATAAGAAAGAATAAGCGTAGTAGAACTTCAGACTACTTAGACAGAAAAAAACAAGAAAAGTCAAGTTTGATCAAGGAATTGATACTGTGTTTCAATGTGTATATGTTATGTGTTTGTGTTGGGCACGCGCTATTGTCTGCCTAATTTATCTGATCTATCCAATCTGTCTGATCTGCTTCTGCAGTTATTTGTGAGTAATAACTCTGTAAAGCTATGTTTGATTATAAGTATTTTCTGACTAAAATGATATGATATGTTTTCTGAAATGCTATTTTATGAATCATGAATGAATGTCTATTTTTCTAAAATGTATTTGTGGCATCCTTAGTTTACGTGGCCCTTGCTTGGAGGTAACAATACCGCGGTTTATATTCACGTGGCCCTTGCCTGGGGGTAACAATACCGAGGCCTATATTCACGTGGCCCTCGTTTGGGGGTAACAATACCATGGCTACTTGCGCGCAAGATATAGACCTTTATGGTCATCAGTACTGACTATACATGTGGGTCTCAAGACCAAGTTGATATGATAGCTAATAGGTGTACCACGTATGATCTTATGCAAAATCTGAATATGAATATGAACATGTATATGAATCAAATTTTGATTTGAAATCTGAATATGTATAAGACTCTGTTTCTGATATAAAATCTGATTTCTAACTCTGCAATGGACATCATTCATTTAAACCCTTTACCTTGTTATTATTCACTAGGCTCCAGCTCACTGTATTATTTATGTATGTAGGTGATCAGGCGCGTGACCAGGCTTAGAGGCGTCTGCCTGGAATCTGTTTTTGTCAGCAAACTTATGTGCCTCCCGTAGAGGTTCCCGATATATCAAGTGGTTATGGCTATGTGATTAAAATTCAAGTTTTGTTTTTCTTGTTTGTTTAAACAAGTCTTTGTTTATTTTGTAAATAGGGCTAAGTCCCTTTTTGTCTAATTTGTATATGTATGATGACGTAAGGAGGATGTGTAGATATGTATATAAAGGTTTAAAAATTTTCTGTCTCATGTAAGTCTGCACAGCTCAATGGATGTTGTATATTTGTTATTTGCTTCCACTAGCCCCTAATATTATGTTAATCTGTCTTAGAGGCCTTCGGTAATCCCAAGATTACTGGCCAGTTACGATGCTAAACCCATAGGGGCGGGTTTGGGTCGTGACAGTGAGACAACAGAAAAAATTGTGATTTGTATGCCTCTGTTTTTATTTAAAAGAATCTTCTTATTTTTAAATGATTTTTTTATGAAATATTTGTCCATATTTTAATGTAGGGAATGCTATGGTACAAGATGTGTACCATATGTAAGTTATGTTATTTGTGAATTTGATAATCACAAATGGCACAACTCAGTAGGTGTTACACCCCAAACCCGCCCCTAAGGGTTTGGCCTCATAACCGGCCAGTAATCCATGATTACCAAAGGCCTGCTTAATAGTAATAACAATTATACAATCGGAGGGGCCGGCGGAAGCCTATAAATATTAAAACATAATGTCCAAAGAGCTATGAGGACTTAAATGCACAAACAACTTCTATATATATACCGATATACACATAAGTCGGAGTCCATATCCAAACATATATGTAAACACTTAAGTCCAAAACACGTCTAAGTTCAAAATAAAAGACATCTTGGGGAATTAAATCCCAAAGCCAAAACAAATTATGAAACATTCACTTGACTTCATATAGCATTAAAAAATGGTGGATTTGGATCATCCAAAAAGCCTTGACAATAACGGGTCGGAACCTCGCGGTGAGGCACAATAGATTGGCTTGACAAAACGAAATCAAGTCGACGCCGCTAACTTTGCTCTGGTGCTTGACCACCTATATATATATATAATAAACTGTGAGCTAAAACCTAGTGAATAACAAATGTGTAAAGGGTTTAAGAATGAATGTCCTTTCAGTATTTAAAACAGTCAATTGCATCAGTAGATCATTTATTCGATCAATATCTCATATTTCATACTATAATAGTCATATAATAATCATAACAGTCATACGTGGTACATCCAATAGCAGAACAGTATAGTAGGTCTTAGAAGACCGAACAACCAATTAATGGCCATCAAACATTAAACAGTAGTTCCAAAAAATTGGAACTAGTAGAGATCTCTGTAACAGTAACAGTAGTAGCAGCAGTAACAGTCAATTGCTATGGATGCCACGAGTACAGTTCATAAAATAAGACAAACATTCATTCAGTAAACAATATCATTTCAGAAAGTAGTACAGTTAATTATTCAAAAAATAATTATAATTGAACATAACTTTACAACATTGTTACTCAGAGTGGGCTCCCTGACTATGTGTCTAAAAAGCAGCGTCCGACCTAAACAAGCAAAGTCAAGCACAATTCGATTACAGTCATGTCATTCCGTTATTCAATCAATCCTTATATCTATTCAATTCTTTTGCTTCTTACTTGGTTTCTATTTATTACTTAACCGTTTGGTTATAATGTTTGTGCTTTAGTTTCTTTTGTGCTTATGATATGAACATGAATGCAAATGCACATGAAAACACTTTATAACAATGCAAACGGAGGCCCGGAAGGTGAAAAATTAGAGTGAAAAACAAACCGGGTCTACTTTGTTGGTCGCAGGTGCGGTGGCCTTGGCTGCACGTCCAGTGGCGTGGCCGCTCGTACGGTGTCCACAGGCGCTCGAGCGTGCAGTATGCATGTTGCAAAGGAGGGTTGGCCGCTCGTGCAATGGCCTTGGCCACACGAGCGGTGGTTAAGCAGATTGCACCCTTGGGCGTATGAAGGTCGGCCGCTCGAGCGGTGGCCTAAGCCGCTCGAGCGGTCTGGGTTGACAACAATACCGAAAACTGCTATGTTTTTGGGTCCCTTTTTTCCAAAATCTAACTTCACTTTTTTCACAATTCAAGACCCAAAACCTTTCATAAACATGGGAAATAAACAATTACTTCATTTGAAATAAAACATTCAATTTAAAACCCAAAAGTCCATGTGTAGACGTCCCCGAACGCCCCGGGAGGGTTAAATCCCGTTCCGTTCACATTGGGTTTACTACAGTTCGGACTCAAATTGTCACGGTTCTTAATCTGAACCAAAGAGTCCAACTCTGGCAAATCGTTTTGAAGAAAAACAAATTTTTTTGAAAAGTAGTGCCAAACATGGACTGCTTTGCCAGATTACAGAGTCGCCACCTAAATATTTTTTAATGAGGGAATTTAGGAAACCCTGACTCGGTGCCGAAGGCCACGTGTCCGTCATCACCAAATGTCTTGGCTCGGGAGCTTGGGTACGATCGGGGAAGGTCAGCTATGAGCACCCCCTTTCGCCCGGTCCGAAGACCGGCCTCTACTAACCGTGATATCTGATTTTGAAAACATTACATGCTCTTGTTCCAATTGTTAACCTAGAATTACTATGTTATGCGCGCAGCAAACAAGTATAGACTAGATTGCCTAATTTGGAAACAGACATTGCATATCCGTTCGTTTTGAAAATGCTTTGGAATTGGCTACTCGCAAGTAGGCTAAAACACGGATTTCAATGAGTTTTCCCAACTCAAGCAATCCAACCTCCACCCACAGGCATTCAAACAGTCATATCACATAAGCATTTAGCCGCATGGCAGACATACTGTCATGTTAGCATTCACACGCATGCGATATGCTAAAGCATAAAATACTCACATCGTACTCCGTGCCAAAACAATAGATTGGTTAGCAAAACATGCATGACCTAGTTCATGTTTAAATGGCTAATGCAACACAGACGTAGATGCAATCTAGAGTAGGCTCGGCTAACCCTAAACATGGCATATGAAATGCTACAACTATCACGTATTCAAATTGGAATTGGAAATACGATGCAGTTTGTATGATGTACCAAGCCCGGTGCATGTAAACAAATGCATGAATGCACGCATGCATTGCATAAGGTATGCTAATTTAAATGTGCCCTAATCTACCAACATAAGCGGGTAAATAAAAGGGAGAAAGAAGTGGGGATTGGAAGACATACACCCACTCACACACACTTATTACAATTATGCCCCCACTCGGAGGGACCGAAAGAATATACAAATTAATTAACTACGCAAGCTAATTAAAATATTACAAATCAACTAAATTAATTAAATAAAATAATTAATCTAATTAAAAGCAGTGAACCGCCTCGGGATGAGGACCGGATGCAACACGCGCTCGGGACTGGCTCGGAACCGCACTGCCATGCATGGATTGCCTCTGTTTCCTCTGCTCTCCTTCTCAGAAAATTACCAAAGTCCCAGGAGTGCCTCTCAGGGCACTAGGGATCACCACCGGCTGGGGTAGGACACCATCGGCTGAAGGAGGAGGCCACCGGCACTGCGTTTATCCATCGGCTGCAAATTGACTGCCGGTCGGCACTAAACACTGTCGGCCGGCACAAAATACCTGCAGAACCTGCAACTCACAGCAGCAGAGGGCAAAACTTGCATGGCAATGCAATTCAAGATATTTATGCACTATACACACCCCTTATCATGTTTGTGACTCAAAGGAGGATGTGCCTCGATTCCCGGACCACCAATCGCGCATTTCCATGCATGATGGCCCTAAGAACCAAGAATGCAACTTTGATTTCAAATGCATGCAATGCAAACAAGCAAACAAGGGTGCTCAACCTCCATCATACTCCACTTCAAGAGGTCAAACGTGCACGATGCAAATGCAACCCTAAGCATGTCAACTAGGCATGTAACATGGACTACGCAATATGTTCATGCAAAGGGTTCAAGCAAGCATGCAAGGTAAGCATGCAAACCAATGGAAGGATGGTCTTATACATGAATTAGGCAACTCAAATAGTCCTAAAATCAGTGGCCAAAATGCTAAGTCAAGAGGGCCAAACACACATGCACACATGCACAAGTTAAGGCACCAACACTTAAGCATAATTTAAGCAACTCTTAAACACATCTAAGAGGCACAAACATGGACTATTAGCACACATGAAAAGCTCTGAAATTCATGCAAGACATGGTGCCAAACCAACTAACAAAGCAAGCCAAACAAGGCATACAAATGGCTCAAGCATTAAGGCAAGCCCATGAGGCTTTGAACCACACTTAGTACAAGGCAATTATGGCATGCATTGATCAACCCAAAACAGATTTTTAGCATGTCAAATTAGGCCCAAAGGACCACTTAGATGGCATCTAAGAGGCTTGAAATCAAAGGCATGCATTAAGGCCAAAACATGGAGCATTCAACACATGCTTTTAAAGCATTAAAGAGGCCACTAAGGCAAGCATGCAAGCACACCAAAGGGACTGAAATAGCATGCTAGGTGGTTCCAAACCATCAAAATGAGGTAAGCAACACATGCTACACATGCATGCTCAAAGGCTAGCAAGCCTAAAATGCAAAGGGGCTATATTAAACATGCTATGGTTGGCTCAAACAACATGAGACAGGCCTAAAACATGGAAATATGAGCACAAAAACTTCACAAATGCAAGCCTAAAACATGCCAGAAACAAAGGTTAGCAACCTAGGCATGTTAAGGGACCAAAGAGGCATTACAAAGCAACTATGCAAAACATGCAAGGAGTGCTAAAACCAACTTATAACAATGTCATATTAGGGCATAATAAACATAAAATGCAGCAAAGACATGCTCAACAAACAACCAAACATGGTGCTCCTTTGGAGGCCAAAACTTGCCCTTTCCAAGGACATCAAGGAGAGGGGGTGACCCTCCCCTTTTGGAGACTTCAAGGCACCATCTCCACCACTGAAATCCCTCAAGATTTCAGTGGTGGAGAGGCCCAAGCACCAAAGTCTCGGATCTCTCACAAAATAGCACAAAAAGGGCCCTTTTCAAGGCCTAAGGGTGGTCAAACTTGCCCAAACCACCAAGCACTCTTAATAAACAATAAAGAGGCTTAAAAAACAGAACTTTTATATGTTAATCACTAAGCACAAAAACAGTTCTAAACTAGGTAAAAACAAGGTGCAAAAATGGGGTAAAAAGAGAGTTAGTGTCTTACCCTTGAAGCCTCTTCAACAAAGATGATGTGTTGGCTTCCTTGAACACCAAACCAGCTTCAAAGCTTCAAAACAGACCTCTGGACCCTCAAGAACCCAAAGAAGGTGAAACACTAGGTGTTGGTGAGCAAAAGTATAACACAAACACCTAGTGTACAAAACAAGAGGGAAGAAGAGAGATAGGATGTATATCTATCCTAACCCTAAAAAAACAGAGCTTGGTCTGTCTAAAATGTCTAAAATTTTGTAACCCTAAGCCAAGAAGAGGAGTGATCCTCTTATAGGCAAGCAAAGCTTGCAAAGCTTACAAGCTAAGCTAACTAAGAGGGTCATCCCTCCATACACGTGTATGGAGGGGAACCAAAACTATACAGCTGTCTGAAAATATCTCATAAAGCAACTGCATAGTGTCCGGCCGGCAAAGAGTGTCATTTTGACAAAACTTAGTGCCGGTCGGCACAAAAGAGTGCCGGTCGGCACAATAAAGTGCCGATGGCAACACTAGCCAGCCGGTGGCCTCTAGCCACAGCCGGTGGTATGTGGGGTGCCTCACAAAGCATTCCCTGCCCTTCCAAGGCAAAACACAAGTGTTTGGTGCAAAACCAGACACAAAACGGTCGAGTTCGGAAGTCCTGAGGCAAGGCGCGCGAGCCGAGAACTCCGGGAACTCCAAACGAACACAAACATGGATAATCACCGAGTGTTCAAGCGGTGACGTCCAGGTCTTGAGGACGGTCAAAAATGGGGTGTCTACACCATGTAATGAATTCAAGCTCTTGAATTTACAATTCTTGTTCATTAAACATACCAATTGAGCTCCAATCCTCCATTCTCATGTTATTCTTCTTTGTTTTGGAAAAAAATGTAAAATAACAACTAATGGATCATGAATTTTATAAAAACTATGCCATGCATGGTAAGTTGTAAAAATTAATTCAACTAATTTCTTAGTTCTATGATCATATATTCTCACCTCCAATTTTACTTCAAGAATTGAAATGTAAAATTATAAAGCTTGCCATATAAAGCTTCAAATTCTCAACCCCCATGGAGTTTTCTCTTCAATTTGGAGGTTTATGAAAGAACATGAATGTATAAGCAAAAATATGTAAGAATCTTGCCATGCATGTATCAATTTCCATCTATTTCCATCTATATCAACAAATCTTACAACTAAACTTATGAGTTCCTTAAACACTCTTGAATTTCTTATGTTGTGAGTACATTACTTCAAATTCATAAGGTAAAAGAGAGGAGTGCTTACCTAGAGTAAACAATTTGAGTTGTCTTCAATGTTTTTCCCTAACCCTCTCTTCAATTTCTTCTTCTTCTTCTAATTTTAGTTGAACTCTCAAATGCCTACTCTTCCCTTATCTCTCTACGTGTGTGTGCAAAGGACTCAACCAAACCCACTATCTTTCCTTATACCAATTAAATGGATAAATAGATGAGTAGGATTTTAATGAATTCAACTAAAGCTAATAAATCATTTCTAATTAACTTAAATTAATCCTTATCACAATATAATCTCAATTACATCAAATTTCATTGCATTAGTGTGAATTAGGCTCTAATTCCTATCCAATTTCTTAATTCTAACTTGTTAAAGTTAACGAATCAAACAGGTTTAATTTTCACCCTAACCTATCTGTCCATAATAATACAATTCAAATAATCACATGGCAATTTAATAACACTTCATAACACATAATCACATAATTAACAATAAGGATATAATCAACAAAATTAATGTGCTTAATTAAGGAGGTGGTCGTCACAGTAGCTCAAAACCAAGGTTTCAAAAAGCAATGTTACATAACGGTTGTGGTTGTTATTTAATGGTTGTGGTGGTAGGCACTATTCGTTACACCCGTTTTTGCGGTGTGATAGAAATTCACACGTGTAATGGTCGTTTCAATTTTACGTAACGGTCATAATGGTATCGTAACAGCTTGTTACACACCATTATACACATTTACAATATTCTGAACTTCTCTTTCAAAAAAAAAAAAATTTACAAAATATACATTATACACATTGTACAATAATCAGTAGCTCAAAAATAAATTTTTTTGTCTCATTTTTTATTTTTATAATCATTTTATTTAATAATTGTAAACATTTTTCAGGTGTTAGTCAGAAATAATTTTGTAGACATTTAAAATTAATTATTCTTAAAAAATAAATAAAAATAAGAGGTACAATATGAATTTAAGACATATAAATTCATTAACTATTGAAATAAAATGTAAAAAGTTTGTTTTATAGTGATTTAAAAATACGAAATATATTGAATCATATTTTAAAACTTAAAAAAATTGATTAAAAAAAATTTAAACCACAATAAATGTGATTCTGAAGAAAAAAAAAATATGCGCATCGAGTAAGTTTTTTTTAAAATTGTGTGAAAAATTAAAAAATTCACGGTTCCAATTACCGCAGTCATTACGCTACGGCCTTTATACCCTGCAACTGCAACCACACCACCGCGATGGTTTTTTGAAACCTTGGTCAAAACCAAAGACATAAAATAACCAAAGGTGCACATGGAACACACTCCAAAGAATTTCCCTTTAATGTAAAAGATAAGGGAAAGACATGAACCTTATAACTGAAGAAAAAAAGATGACATGATTTCATATTTTCTGAATCATAATTATAAAAAAAAAATATATATCTATATATATATAGCAAAACACCATATAATACATAACCAAAAATCTCATGAGTTATAACTAAAATTTTATCATAATTATAAATATAATAAAAAATGACATAATTAAAAGTATATATGGTGCCCCTCAAAAAGTGTGTATCATACAATTTTCTAAAAAATAAACTTTATCAAATTTGACTCTTAGAATAGGCGAAAATCCTCATTCTGGGCGCTTTAACGACACCGGTTGAAGATTAATGCTCTATGCACTAATTAGTGTATCAATTGATGATATAGCATAATTTAAGATATTTTTAGTATTTATATTTTGTATAATGAGTTAGGTTAATAATAATGTCATAATTAATATTGATACATTAATTAGTACACTAATTAGTGCATGTAGCACCACTCCCCGTTAAAACTTGGTGCGGAGGCAAATCGGTTAAAATTGGATAAGACTCATTAATTATTCATATATCTTTGGTGTGGTCGACTCATTCGGCATAAATTAAGAATGGGAGCTTTTTTAGTAAATCCACTCTCTATGAGTCCTATTCCATAAAACCCATAGTGTTTTGTGATATTCCATTAGGTCCCATTTCATACTAAAAGACCGAAAAAAACCTCAAACAAACATGCGCCTATCTTTTGAATCAAATAACCGTCTTTTTCTTCCCCTCTTTTCTTGTAGAAAATCACACATAGTATCTCCACCATTCCAAAAATCCAAAACAATATTCCATATCGTCTCAATGCCCAGAAGAATCTCATCGTCGCATCGTCGCATCATCTTCTTCGTCATCCCTATGTCGTCGGTCGCCGAAATCATGCAAATCACCATTGTTGAACATCCGTAAGTTCCATCTTTGTCAAAATCACCTTCAACGACCATTTATGACAACGCAACCATCAAAATGGGCAAAAAACGTAAGTACTCTAATCATTCTTGTATGTAAACCCTAAATCTCTTCTTCAACAAACAAAATTGTGAACTTTCACAAATATCCCCTGTTTCTATTCATACAATATATGAAACTTCATATTGTTATTATTCATGCCCTAATTGTCAATCTGAACCCCTTAATCCCAATCCCCAATTATGAGTTTTTTCACCCAAAAACATTACAGTTGCCATTATATCGTGTTCAAATTTGTGAACATTCAAATGGATTGAAAGAATGTTGGGCAAAGCAAATTGTTTCAGTTGTTGTTGTTGTTGTTGTTGTTGAAAGATGTGAACATTCACATGAAATTGAAAATTGTTATACAAACAAATTGTTTCAATTGTTGTTGTTTCAGTTGTTGTTGTTGTTGTTATTGAAAGATGTGAACATTCACATGAAATTGAAAATTATTGGGCAAGCAAATTGTTTCAGTTGTTATTGTTGTTGTTGTTGAAAGATGTGAACATTCACAAGAATTGAAAAATGTTGTGCCAAACAAATAGTTTCAGGTGTTGTTGTTGTTGTTGTTGAAAGCTGTGAACATTCACATGAATTGAAAATATTTGGCCAATCAAATTGTTTCAGATGTTATTGTTGTTGTTATTGAAAACTGTGAACATTCACATAGATTGAAAATGTTTGGCCAATCAAATTGTTGTTGTTAACCGTAGTGAACATTCACATGAAAATTTCTTGTGTCAGATGTCGTTGTGATATATAATTATGTTGTGAACATTCATTACATGTGCAAATTAATTAGACACTTTGTGAATATTCACCACTGTGTTTAGAGGAAATATATCACTTTTGAAATCCCATGTTTGAAACTGTATTTCAATTTTGAGGTTGTACTATAAAATTGGCATTGCATGATTGTAGTAAGTATGTGCATTGTCATCCAAATTAGATCTGTGAATGTTCACAACATAATTATAAACATACATTGATTTTTACACACACTATGCATATTGTATTTTTGCTGACACAGTGAGCATCCACATCCATGGATAGATATGTATATTCACATCTATGCACACAACTGTGAACATTTACATCTATGTCAATGTTGTGAATGTTCACATCTGTGTCACTATGCTAAACACATGAGTCTTGTCTTAATTTTTTTTTTATTCTCTATTTTGCAGATATTGCACATAAGAAAAGCTCAAAGCGAAAAAGAGATGAGTACCATGTCAAGAAAGAAGTCCCACATACAAATACTGGCAGCAATGTTGACATACGGCATGTCAACTACAGATCTAACATGACCAGTGTGAAATTCTGCTCATTTTGATATTAAAAATAATATATAAAATGGAAGGAAAATTAATAACATAAAATTAAAAATTATTCTAATTATTTAATTTTTTTATTCATTTGAAAAATAAGAATATATAGAAATGGAAGTTATACAAAAATTGTTTTTAATAGATTAAAAATATATAAGTATGTTGTAGTTGAATTAAGAACAAAATAGATAGATTAATTATGTAAAATATTAAAAAAAAATTTAATATCTTTTTAACTGTTTATACATATAATATTATATATATATATATATATATATATAAAGTTTAAATAAACATAAATGTTTTTTAATAAAGAACCTCATGTTAAATAAGAAACTCAAGATAAATTAGTATTAAAATATAAATAAGAAAAAAAAAAAATAATAAAAAATATCTTTCATATTTAATTTTAAAAAATTGAATACTTGAATAAAAGTGAAAAAAATAGATGAAAATTAATTCATAAATTATTTTTTTAGTACTTATAATTCTATTAAGTTTTGTTTGTGGGTAATTTAGATTAAATAAAAATCATTTAACTATTAAAGTTAGGTTACGGGTATATTGTTGTTGTAGTGTTGTTGAAGAAGAAGAAGAAGAAAAATGCACAAAATTTTAGGGTAATTTATTAATAAGTTCTAATAGTTGGACTTAATTCTCATTAAGTCCTATTGAAAATAAGTACTAGTAAAATTGTCGCTAAAAAAAATTGTGACGATTTTTTGCATGTCACTAAAAATTGACAATAAGTGACTCTTTTTTTTATCAATGATTTTTATAAATTAGCGCTAAAATTTACAACTAGTGACATTTTTCTGTAATAAAATTTTCAAACTATCTCTGAAAGTTAAAAATCAATGACGTTTTTGTGAAGATTTTTTAAATTGTTGCTAAAATTTATAATCAGTGACTTTTTTGTAACAATTTTTAAATTGTCGCTTAAAATTAACAATTAGTAACATTTTTTAATAATATTTGATGAAAAATGTCATTAATTATTATAGTACCTATTGGACAATAAATCTATCTATTAAGACCTACAAATAGGTCTCCCAAAATTTTAAAAGTAAATATTATATTATATATATACACACGATATGAAATGAAATAAAGTGCCATAAAGATGTCACGTGAGAGAGAAATTAAAAAAATAAATAAATTTAAACAAACACTACTTTTAAAACCCTTCTAAATTAGATATAGGACCTCTTCCGTTTTTAAAGAATTTTAATAGAAGCGTTTTTGCATTGTCTCTCCCACTCACTATTGTGCACATTCTTTAATGGCAATGACTTATCTCCGATTAAAATTTTAATTGGATCAGATTGTTGACATTTTTTATTGGTCAGAATTAATGAATGGAGAGAAAAATGTTTGATAGCTTGAGTTTGTGTGGTTCGAATGGCTTGAATGTGTCAAAATAACGTCATTTTGCCTCCAAAACGATGTCGTTTTGAGATATTCGAGCTATTCGGATCAAGAAAATTCAGGCTACCAAGCATTGTTGTTCTTTAATGGGAATGACTTATCTCCAATTAAAATTTTAACTGGATCAGACTGTTGACGTTTTTTACCGGTCAGAATTAATGAACGAAGGTATCTTACCGATCAAAATTAATAAAATGATTTAACTGGACCAAGAGCTAAAATATCAGGCCAAGGCATTTCATTAATTTTGACAAGTAAGAAACTTTCGTTCATTAACTGTGACTGATAAAAAACTTCAATTGTCTAGTTAAAATTTTAACTGAAAACCAGTCATTTCCTTCTTTAATTAATAAATACTAGCAGTTGGCACATGCAATGCATATGTGATTAAAATAAAATAAAATTTTTATTATATAATGTGTGTCATTCAAGTGGTAAGAATTTTCATTTATTTGACTCAATATCTAAGGTTCAAGTCTCATTTCTCCTATGTAATTATTATATTTATTTTTTAAAATAGAAACGTGGACACTTGGCAGCATGAGAAGTCAAGATTTCATGACATCATAACAAGTGTTTACTTTATATATAGTATAGATAGATAGATAGAGATGATTAATGTGATTGAGTGATTGTTTAATGTGATTAATTATGAGTGATTATTTAATGTGGTTAATTATGATAACATGTAATTAAAATAAGCACTAGTGATCGTTTATTAAAACTTTTAATAAAAATCACCTGTAAAAATCTCCTGTTGATTAGAAATCACTCCAAAATCATTTATTTTTTAATAAAACTTTTAATTATTATGTGATTTTTGATATTTGATCGATTTGATTTTTTACAGGTATAATATATTCGACAAATCTTAAAATGTAAATGATTTGAATTATCAAAATTAACCTTTAAAGTGAACCAATAACCCACTAAATAAGGAGTGAAGTAAAGGGTCCTCCCTCATCTGCCTGGTTTGTGGGTCCCTATATCCTTATACCTTTAAAAAAAAAAAATGGTTTGTGGAAATTAATGAATTATGAATTGCATAGTTTCATTTGCTTGGTTTCTGGGTCCCTATACCTTCCCCCCCCCCCCCAAAAAAAATGGTTTGTGGAATTTAATGAATTACGAATTGCACAGTTTCATCTTCCTGGTTATATCACTATACTCCCTCCCCCCCCTCCGCCCCCCCCGCCCCCGCCCACACACACACACAAATTTGGTTTGTGGAAATTAATGAATTATGAATTGCATAGTTTCATCTGCCGGGTTTGTGGGTCTCTATATCACTATGAGTCATGCTTCCGACCCTAGTGGGGTGACCCCCAGTGACGTGTCGCCTTATCATTGGCTGGAAAAAAAAAAAAAAAAACAGTTTTTTTTTTGGCCAATCACGGACGACCCCAGCACCCCCACTGGGGGTCGGAAGCTTTATTCATATCACTATACCTTCCAGAAAAGAAAAAAAAATGGTTTGTAGAAATTAATGAATTACGAATTGCATGGTTTCATCTGCCTGGTTTGTGGGTCCCTATATCCCTATACCTTCAAATATATATATATATATATATGAAAATGATTTTTTCCCCACAAATTTGCCCCTCCGAACAGCCCGAAATTTAGAAAAAAAAGAGAAAGAGAAGAGAGGGGAAGAGGAGGAGATGGTAGCTGCGACAGCCCTCCACCCGCTGTCGCCATATAATTTCCATATATGGTTTGTGGAAATTAATGAATTACGAATTGCATAGTTTCATCTGCCTAGTTTGTGGGTCCCTATACTTTTCCTAAAAAAAATAAAATAAAATTATGGTTGTAGAAATTAATGAATTACGAATTGCATAGTTTCATCTGCTTGGTTTGTGGGTCCCTATATCACTATACCTTTCCAAAAAAAATGGTTTGGAGAAATATTAGTAATGTATTTGAAATAACAAGAATTCGTATTTGTTATTAGTAATGTATTGACTATTAAATTCAATTTGAAGAATCTAACATGTTAATAACGAAATATTTTAATTTATTACGTATCATTATACACATTTATAATATTATGAACAGCTTCTTTTACAAAAAAAAAAATAAAATTACAAAATATACAGTATACATATTCAGTAATATTTAGTAGATCAAAAATAATTTTTATTTATGTCTCAATTTTTATTTTTATAATTATTTCATTTAATAATTATAAATACTTTTTTATTTAATTTAAATATTAATCAAAAATAATTTTACAAATATTGAAAATCAATTACTTTTAAAAAGTAAATAAAAATAAGAGGTGCAATATAAATTTACTAGCGTATGCCCGTGCCTGAAGGCACGGTATAAATAATATTGGTACACATATTTTACAAAAATCAATTAACATAAATTATTAATATTGGTATCACATCCTTTACAAAAAAAATCAATTCAAAATGATAATAATTTCACTGTTATAGAAATCAATTATAATAAATCAGTTCAAGATATCGTAGAATGGCAGTTCGTTTAAGTTAAAATATAATTTATCAAATTCATTACTAAAGTTTAAATTAAAATATTAATTTGTATTTGAAATTTTTATTAAACTTTTTATAGAATTTCAACATCTAAAAAAGTATAGTATTTAAAATACTCTCTCTCTCTCTCTCTCTCTCTCTCTCTCTGTGTAACGTCTCTGTTTCTCATTTTCGGGTGCCTCTATATACACACCATAATTTATCTCAAGGCAAACCATTTCTAAAAACACACCTTTAATAATTTAATAAATATATATTTTGCTCACCACACACCACAAATTTACATATTTATCCTTACTCACACACACACCCACAACAATATACACACAAACTCCCATATTTACCCTCACTCACTCACACACCCCCCACACACCCACCTTCGTCCATCTTCCCCCCTCCATTCTCAGTTCAATCGGTGAACTGTGTGTTACACTGTGTTGGTGCTTAACACAGGCAGTGGTGAAGAAGACCTCCAGATCCAACATTATTACATTCCACGGATGCTCCGTTCTGGAAAAAAAAAAAAAATTAATTGTAAATTGTTCGACTGTAAGATGTCGAACAAAGACAGTTTGTTCGACGGTAGTATGTTGAACAAAAGCACGTTGTTCGACTGTAATATGTTGAATAAGACATTTTGTTCGACGGTAGTATGTTGAACAAAAGCACTTTGTTCGACTGTAATATGTTGAACAAAGACAATTTGTTCGACCGTAGTATGTTGAACAAAGGCATTTTGTTCGATCGTAGTATGTTGAACAATGATATAATATCCACCTCTGGTTACCCGAACTGTACCAACTATTTACCACTCAGCAAGTAACGAAAACGAAAACAAAAATAACAAAAAAAAAATAACCTCTTCCTTGCTCCATTGTTGCGAATCAAAGTTGCCAGATGCATCCTTTATTGAATCCATTCAAAATCTTCAATAATACTATATTTTTTATTATTTGTTGAAGATTTTTTGATTTTGGTTTTAGAGTTCTTGTATTCTTGACAAAGAAGATACGTAAGGAAGAAGTTTGAAATTGATGGTTTATATTATATTCATTATTATCTTTTATGGTAAATACACAAATGGTGTGTATTATAACTTGTCCTCTATAGTCATTTCACTTAAGGTTAAAATTGTAATAAAAAAAATATATTAATGGTTTGCTTTGAGAGATAAAATGGTGTGTAAATAGAGGCACCCCTCATTTTCTCCTCTCATCCTCTCTCATCTCTTAACAAACACTACATTTTCTCTCAGAGCTCAAATAACAAACCCTTTATTTCCTTTGTTCGATCTTTCCCTCTCTGTATTTTTTTCCACTTTATTTTATCTTAAATTTGTGATTTGATTTTGTTAAATCAAAAAAAATCAACACCCATTTCAAACGCTTTTTTCAAAACCATAAAAAATCAACACTCATTTTCCATTAAGAAATTAAATCCATTTCATAAATCAAACTAAAAATAAAAATATATTTCTAAAATCAAAACCCATTTTATAAAGATCAACTATTATTTCAAACCTAAAACTTTTTAAAAAATTAAATCTAAATCCATAAGCTACATAAAAATAAAAAAAAAATAAAAAATCTATTTAAAAAAGAAAAAGAAAAAAGAACACACACATAAAAAATAAATAAATAAATAAAATTAAAAATCAATTTAATGGTTAGAAACACAGAACCCACACCTTGTCCATCAATTCCCCACTCATTCTGTCTCCTCCATCTTCCACCACTCATTCTCTTTCATCTATGAGATACATCTGCCCTACGAATGAACATTTCAACATTAGTAGATTTTCTTTTAATTTTTATAAACTCAAAGCTCTTCAAATTGAAAATCATTTATTTTTTTTCCTCTCCAATTTTCTGCTTCGTGTGTTCCAGATCTACTCTTTCATAAGATAAGTTCAAGTTTCTTAATATTTCTATATGTGTGTATATTAGACTATTAAAATAAGGAACCCATTAAAATTTAGTGAATAAAAAATTAATCCGGAATTGAATAAAAAATTTAGTGAATAAAATTTAAAAATGCAAACGACTGCCTCCATCTGCAAATGCAAAACTTCAGCAGTAGCACTTCATACACACACACATTTGATATACTATTATACTATGTTTTGGGAAAATGCATGATCTATTGTTGTTCCAGTAGATTGTATACTATTATACAACAACAACAAAAATCAAGCAGATCCAGCAACTCAAATCAATGTTTTCAAATTTTCTACAACTCTTGCCACAACGAAACAAGCCTGAGACAGAAAATAAGATCCAGAACATAAATAAGTCAATATACACAAAGATACATATATGTATGTATATAATTGAAATTTGTAAAAAAAAAAACCCACAACTTGTCCATCAATTCCCCACTCATTGAAATCAGAAAATACCGATAAAGATAATCAGAAAATACCAGAGTGATCTTAAAAATATGTCATAGGACCTTGATTAATTTTGTAATCAATTTTTATGCATGTGTTTTTTTAAAGTAATGATGTATAAATTAAAAACACAAAACTTATACAAAATGATATGGTGTTAAATTTGTATTCATCCATTTTAAATTAAAAAGCCAATCAAAATTTCTTATTATTTCCAAAGATAATACTATATAAATAAAATTTTCATACAAAACAATTTGTTTTTGTATGGAGCTTTCATTTTAGGACAAAACCATGATCGTTGTAGTTTTAAGGTGCAAAAAATTCACATCATTTTATATTGAAAAATTGATTCTATTGTTTTAAAACAAAAACAAAATCATTATGCTGTGTAGTTTTAAAAACGCTATTATCATAATATCATTCTGGTAGAAAATCAAGTTTTTACATCATCATTTTAGTGGGCTTTTTTCTCTATAAAATTTTAGTTTTCAAATCATATTTTTTCTCCATCACAGTTCTCCATGACAAACACATTACACAACTTTCAGTAATTAAACTTGATAGATAAAAAAAAGCACTATATATTGAGTCTCTTGCACCTGCTTAAGGCTCCTTCACCTGATCAACATTGCCACCGCCATAACCCAGATCTCCCATGCTGAGATCTTGATTCTCTCCGTCGACAATTCGCTTGTTTCGTAGATTCAATCCTAGAAAACCACAGCCATTGATCGGAGGAGATAACCCAAAGTTTTCGCCATTAACGCGCTTCTTCTGCAACAAATCCCAAAAAGATTAGGAAAAAAAATATAAAAAAAAAAAATGGGTTTTGATTTTGAAACATTACCTTGTGGCAGAGACCACAGTGTTGATCATCAGAGTAATAATTATAAGACCTTAAGTTTGGGATTGAAGAGAGCTCTTCCACATTGAACCCACTCTGTAAACCCAAATTCAGACCTCCAAATCCATACGAATCAGCCCAGAGAAACCTCCATTTCGAATCCTCTGACCCATCAAAGCCTAGTTCAGAAAACCCCCAAAAAGAGAATTTTACCTTGCGATTAGAAAATACAGAAGAAGAAGAGGCCTGGAGAGCAGAGAGATAAAAGAAAATTTAATCAGTTCAGTTTACTGAAATGAAGAGGAGAATCAGTGAACTTACCTTGCGATGGCGAAGTCGACCCAGCGAGCGAAATCGCTTCAAGATTGGAGCAATTCTGGAATTTGTTGGGTCCCAATCGGAGAAAGTGAAAGTTGATTATATAGATATATGATAAAAAAGTGAAACTGAAATATTTTTCTGCAGTCGGAGAGAAGGGAGCGATAAAGAAGAGCAACGAAGAGGGAGATAGAGATAAGGATGAAATCAGAGAGATAAAGATGGAAGGGGGAGGAGACGTGGGAGAGAGAGAGAGAGAGTAGAGTGTGTTTGGGCGAAAAATAAATTAAAAACAAATTAAGGGAGTCATCTCAGCCATCTATTTAAATAAGCAAATGAATCCTAACCATTGAAATATCCTAGGACAATTATTTCTAACATATTTTTAAAATCCGTTCTACTTTATTATATAGATGACATATAAAGTCGGAGCGGAGGCAAATCTGTCAAAATTGGATAAGACTCATTAAGAAATAATTTTTTTATATATCATTGGTGTGGCCGACGATCGAAACTTTGTTCAAGATGGGAACCATACGTCACTGTAATGCTTGACTCATTCAGCATACGTGATACGTGACTAAAACTAAACTCATAAAAGTTAATTAAATTGTGGGTAATTATGATTGTAATTCGCATATTTTCATTTTTGTGTTATTTTATCGTTTATAACTTTAATTGACGCAATTTTGATATTAAATTTATGATTTTTTCTTAATTTAATCCAATTAATTACAATTTTGAGAATTTTTTAATAAAAATACACATATAAGTGGTATCTTTCATATTTTTAAGAGTAAAATAATAAATTTACTCAACTCAATTAGTTAATCTCAATCAATTTTATGATAACTTTTAGTCAAAAAAAAAAACTAACGGTATTATTATTTTGATTAAATTGACACAAAATATAAAATTAAGGGTCAAATTCGAACCAATCGAAAATATAAGAACCAAAATGAATAAGAGACAAAATATAAGGACCGCTATTGTGAAATTCTGCTCATTTTGATATTAAAAATAATATATAAAATGGAAGGAAAATACTAACATAAAATTAAAAATTATTCTAATTATTATTTTTTTTTTTATTCATTTGAAAGATAAGAATATATAGAAATGGAAGTTATACAAAAATTGGTTTTAAAAGATTAAATAAAAGTATGTTGTAGTTGAATTAAGAACAAAATAGATAGATTAATTATGTAAAATATTAAAAAAAAATTAATATCATTTTTTAACTGTTTATACATATAATTATATATATATATATATAAAGTTTAAATAAAACATAAATGTTTTTTAATAAAGAACCTCATGTTAAATAATAAAACTCAAGACAAATTAGTATTAAAATATAAATAAGAAAGAAAAATAATAATAATAAAATATCTTTCATATTTAATTTTTTTAAAATAGATTAAATACTTGAATAAATGTGAAAAAAATAGATGAAAATTAATTCATAATTATTTTTTTTTTACTTATAATTCTATTAAGTTTTGTTTATGGGTAATTTAGAAGTAAAAGTTATTTAACTATTAAAGTTAGGTATAAGGGTATATTGTTGTTGTATTAAAAGAAGAAGAGGAGGAAGAAGAAGAAAAATGCACAAAATTTTTGGGTAAACTACTAATAGATATTAAGAGTTATATTTAATTCTCATAAAGTCCTATTGAAAATAAGTACTAATAAAATCGTCGCTAAAAAAAATTATGACAATTTTTTGCATATGTCACTAAAAATTGATAATTGATGACTTTTTTTTATCAACGATTTTTATAAATTGTCGCTAAAACTTATAAATTAGTGATATTTTTCTGTGACAAAATTTTCAAACTATCGCTGAAAATTAAAAATTAATGACGTTTTTTGTGACGATTTTTTAAACTGTTGCCAAAATTTATAACCAGTGATTTTTTTTGTGACAATTTTCAAATTGTCGCTGAAAATTAATAATTAGTGATATTTTTTAATAGTGTTTGATAAAAAATATCATTAATTATTATAGAACCTATTGAATAATAAGTTTACCTATTAAAATCTACACATAAGTCTCTTAAAATTTTAAAAGTAAATATTATGTTTAATAATATATACACACGATATGAAATGAAATAAAGTGCCGTTTTGGGAACAAAATAAAAAGCCACGTTTTTAGACAAAATGTCCAAAAACGCAAGTGCCAAAAACGTAACAAAATTGGTTTGGGAAGTGCCAAAAACACAAGTGTAAAATTACAAATTAGGGCCTATGACAAAAAAATAAAAAAATAAATTTCTTATGTTGGGTAAGGGTATTTTGGTCATTTTAATTTGATTTGACACCATAAATAAATATTATAAAAAAAAAGAGGGGTCCCACTACAAGACTCATAATATATTTTGAACATGTTGTAGTAGATTATTTCTTGACTCTTTACATTTTGAAAATTTTCCACGAAGACCCAACTTTGAAGAATCACTCCAAGGGTCAACATCAATAATTGGCGCTCCAGCAAAAGAAGACAAAATCCATAGAAAATAAGGATTCTCCGCAGATATCAGAAAAATGCACGCCAAGAAAAGACAAAAAAGATTTTGCAAATATTTTGTCTGTAATTATTTGAGTCTGTTAGTGATAAGGATTTTCCTTCACTCACTACTTTAATAAAGTGGATATTTCTTATCCTGCTTTATTAAAGAAAAGCTGTGAAAATCTTTATACGTGTCTTGTAATAAATTATAGTGTCAAAATTTTGTCAAAAAAGGAGGATTGAATGATATGCGATGGGGCCCAACGCAGTACCCGATATCATTATCCTAATCTTTTATTGATAAGATTTTATCCATAATAATAACACGTCCAAATCTATGCATTTATGGCATAGATATTATTGTATGAATCTAAGTAGTCTAGGTAGGAGTCTATGGTCTAGGTAAAATAGCCTTTTAGACTTTTTTGTTTTCTTTGCCAAAACTTTCGACGTAATGATTTTTTTGATTGTTTAGACTTTGTGTATAAATTGGCATGTTTGCCAACGGATGAAGCAGAATGAAAAATACCCCCTCACTCTGCATTGTAAAATTTCCAACCCCTCTCAAAAAACCTCTAAGTGTACTAAGTCTTTCAGAGTCTGTAATATAATCTTTGTAAGTATATTTCTTATTAATATGAAGTGTGAGTAGTTTCTCTTTTTCCTTAAATATTTCAAAAGGGTAACTCTTCTATTCTAAAAATTTATTTTCTTTTCGGAAAAGCTAAGTTTATGAATGCTTGTTTGCTCATTAATATTACATGCTTTGAACCTTCGTAGTATCTGCTATTTTCTATTTTGTTACCGAGTGACCTTAGCTGAAGAGCCCGTGTGAGCCGTGGTTAGGCGTTGGAGGGCAAATTGTAGGCAGAAAGGGAAAGGTAAAAAATTAGAAAATAAAAATATACTATGTTAAACGAGGCTTAGTTTCAAGGTTGGAGTACATGTAATGAAAATAAACATTGCCTAAAAATAGTTTTTGCCAAAGAAAAAGAATTTTAGAACAAAAGGAGAGCAACCCGAATAAAAATATTAAGGAAATATTGTCCATAAAAGAAATTTAAAAAATCAAAATTTTATGACCTTAGAAGAACTTAGGATTAAAATCAAAATTAGTACTGAACTTATACAGGAATTAGAAGATCAAATATCAAGATATCAGTTTCTTTTATCATTAGCTTCTGGCAGATCTTTAGAAAATTACAGTTTAAAAATTTCTCAGATAAATAAACAGCTAACTGTAAAACAAGAAGCCTTAAAACTAGTCATACAACAGCTTGAAGATCCATTAGTATAACTGTAGAATTAGTTAGATAATTCTCAGCCCAATTTCAAAATAGTGGTAGACCACTAACTCATTCCCCCCAAAAATTGGTATCAGAGCAGTGTTCGGTTTTAGGACATTTTTAGTTAGTTTATGCATTTTGCTTATGGTAATAGAGTAGTTTTTATTTTTGAACATTTTAGTTATAAATTTCATGTTATAGTAGCTTTTAATAATTTTAAAGTAGAACTTAATTTTGTGTATGAAAAAAGTAGAATATCTAGATTTAGAACTCAGCAGCCATAATCATCGTCTTAGTATAAATCAAAACAAATTTCATTGTAATTTGAAAGATACTTTTACATGTCAGCTTCATAGTGAAAATAATCCTCAGTTAAATAGTATCATAGATTATCAGATTAATTTTGCAGAAAATATTAAAAAGGACATAGATAGAATTAGTAATCTTTTTATTTCATCTATAGAACATCTTCGTAATAATCGTAGCATAATTAAAGATCAAGATAAAAAATTAGACTATATTCAAGACCAGTGTAGTTCAATTTTACAAAAAAGAACAGATTTAAATTTAGAAAAATTTCCCACTAAGCTAGAAATAGAAACTTTAATCTCAGCCATAAATACTAGCAGCTCAAAACAAATAGAGTTAGAATTTAGAAAATTAATTGAACAAACTCATAGCCAGATAAATCAAATAGCTAAACAAATAGAACAAATCAACCAAATTCAAGATAATTTAAAACAGAAATTAGAAATTTTAGAACAACTAATAAGATCTTAGTTTATGAGTAGTGATAAAAAAGCTAATAGAGATTACCAGACTATTTTAAAACAGGCAGAAGATTTTCATAATAACCCAGAAGGAATTAAGTAGCTATCAGGGTATAAATCAGTCAGATAAAATATCAGTGAGACAAAATAATATAGAAATTTTATTTCTAATTAGATTGTGTGAAAATTTTGAATATCTATCAGAACAGCTACACAGCTTAGAAAATCGTCTAGCGTCTTTAAAAAGAATAATACTTCAAAAAGGTAAAGGAATAGAAGGACAAACAAATAAACCTCAATCTCAGGTAAACGAAGAAGACATAGCTAGATATTTTGAAAAACTTAAATTACCAAAGAAATCCGTTTGTAGAACTTACAGAAAATAAAAATGTTTAAACAGCTAATAAAAGGAAGTAGTAGCAAAAAGCGTAATGAAGATGAAGATATTAAAATAGAAGAATTTATAGATGTAGAACAACAAATAGAAAAATTCAAGAAAGAAAAACTAGAATTAATTCCAGCTAAATATGTATATAGGCTAGGCAAGACTCATAAAAAACAATATCTATTTAAACACTATGGTGAACAAATGATTAGTGTAACACAAGAAGATGAAAAAATAGAGCTAAATTTAATAGATAGAGAAAGCTATAAATATGCAGTAAATGAACACCTTAAAATGACCCACTTAGGATTAGTTTAGTAGGAGTTAAAGCTTTAACTAGAGAGAATTTAGGAACTAAAGTTTTTGTATGTCTTTATGATGATAGGTTTAATGATGTAGGACAAAGTCTTTTAGGCAGCTATGAATTAGATATGAATTCAAAAGGAGGAATAGTTTATTTTACACCAGATTTCTTACTACCCACCTCGACTTTTCATAAAAAGATAAAAATAGGAATAAAGAGTAGAGGATATAAAATGAAAAAAGGAGAAAAGAATTTGTTAGTTTGCACAGGATTTTTAAGCTTAGCAGTCTCAGAAAGTAATACTCACTATAGACTCACGAATGATCAGATAGTCAAGTTATTAGGTGCAAAAGGAATAAAGGCATTACCAGCTAAAAAATTTAATTCTGAAGATAATGCAGCGTTAGATTGGAAATTATGAGATTTTTTAGGACAAAAAAGATTAGCCCCTCAAGACAATTTATTATATCAAGCAGCAGATGGAAATTATGCGGTAAGATTTACTCAATATACTTATGTAGCACCAGAAAAATCGAAAGATAACGAATTCAGTAGCATAGATAAGGAAGAAAATCAAGATAATCGTAGTGAGATAAATCAGCTTTATGTAATGACAGAAGAAAAAACAATATCACAAAATAAGATATATAATATTGATGAGATAGACTTAGAAAATTTTACCCTAACTGATATGAATAAAATATTAGATGCTAGATATTATGAATACTTAACCAGAGGAGATACCCATGATGAAGCAGTATCATTTTTAGACCAAGAATTTCATACTGAATATGTAGATGATATCATAGAAGATAGAATACATCCTAGCAAAATATTTAGAATACCAGAACAACCCAATTTAGAAGATACTTTTTATATGAACACAGAAAGCACATGAACTAGTAACCAACAGCCAGCTGTAGAAGATCCCGTAGAACCAATGCATTATGCAGTAGGAGGAAGAAGACCATTAGCCAGTTCAGGACAAAGTAAAGCAGACCCAAATAAAAGTTATAGATTTCATGGAAAGCGTAAACAACCAGATATGAGTATACAATTACAGCCAGCTAATAACCAAGGAACCCTTTTAGACCTAGCTAGATTCGACCCTCAGATATGGCAAGAAGTAATAGAAAGATGGGAAAAAGATGCATAAAGGCATGGATGAGTAATCCCTTTGAATCAACAGATATGTGGGAATATATGGAGACACTTTTAGGAGATTCGGCTTTGAATATATACTTAACATTTAAAGGAAAATATGAGGAGATAATTAGACAGCTTAAAGAACTAGGAGATGACCCATGGAATTTCACTAGTTTTATAAAAGAAATACTTATAGGATATGACCCTTCTAGACGAAATACTTACACTCAAAGCATAGCATTAACTGAATTAGATCAGATGACATTAGGAAGTTGGAAATATATTGTACCCTTTAGCAAAGAATATTTAGCCATAGCAGCCAGAACTGGAAAAAGTTTCGATGAAGAAATAGGAAATAAATATTTTAGAAAATTACCCGGAGAACTAGGAAGAGAAATAGAAAATAAATGGTCAATTTATTATGCAAACTTACCAGCCCAAATAGCCTCAGGAGAAGTAAAAATAAAAGGAACCTTAGGAATAGGACCTAGGATAGTTTTTACCTTCCATAGACTTAGAGAAAAATGTGTAGAGGTTAAAATACAAAAAGATTTGAAAAAACAAAATTATGGTTTTTGTAGTAGCATAATATATACCCCTCAACAATATGAAGATAAATATAATAAGAAAAAATACAAAAACTATGGAAAATATAAAAAAGAAAAATATTGGAAGAAAAAATATAGAAAACCATGGAAGAAACATAAATTTATTAGAAAAAACAGAACCTTTAATAGGATAAAGTATAAGCAACTACCCAAAGAAGAAAGAGATAAAAGAAAACAGAGATATGTTAGAAAACCCAATAGTAAAAAATGTAATTGTTTTATATGTGGAGAATCCAATCATTTTGCAAAAAACTGTCCAAAAAGACAAAGGCCCAACACTAACAAACAGATAGAAAGACTACATATTATAGAAGACTTAGAAGAAGATATCGTCAGCATAAATAGTGATGATTCAGAAGTATACAGTATAGTCAGTGATTATGAATATCAAATAGAAGCCATAAGTTCAGACAGTGATTCAGAAAGTGATACAGATATAGATAATCTTTTAGGACAACTCAATCAAGAAATAGGAGCAACTCGTTCTCATGATAGTTTCTTTATGATGGAATGTAATGCAGATACAGAATGTCAGCATAATTTTCAAATAGGACTAGGATTTGATACTACTAGATGTAGTTATTGTAATTGGTTTCCAGCTAAAGATAAGAGAGCTCAGTGTTTATTATGTAGTATAACCTATTGTATAGTCTGTCTTGAAAAATTAAACATGACACATAAGATAACATCAGAAAATAACAGAGAGGACCATAGTATAGAAAGTAGAGAATTAGAAATACAAGTAAGAGAACTCAAATTACAAATACGAGAGATAGAAACTAAGACTAGTTTTGACATAGAATGTTTAGAATTAGAAAATAGACAGCTTAAACAGCAGCTAGAACAATTTCACAATAAATACCCTTTAAAAGATAAACTAATTGAAGAACATATGAATTCTTTAGAAATAGTCAACTTAGTTGATTCTCAACCCTTTAGTCAATACTCTCAAGTACAACCAGATAATACATATTTACCATTTAATTACCCTATTATACCCAAGTCAAATTTAGTTGAGATCCCTTGTGTAATTAAATTTGTAGAAAAAACCCTTAGTATCGATGCCATGATAGATACAGGAGCCAGTAAATCATACATTGAACAACACGTAGTTCCACCAGGATGGAGTACAGCTTTAGCAAACCCAGCTTTAGTCAGCATAGCCGATGGCACTAAACAAACCTATACACATTGCATTAATGGCGCACAGATTAGTTTTCATCATCTAGGTTCTCAAGATCAGCATATAGAATGGTTCCCATTACCTCAAGTTTGGATAGGAAATACCCGTCAGAATCATCCTTTCATCTTAGGACTTAATTTCATACTTAGCTTACAAGGAGGCATGTTCATCAGCCAACACAACATCAGTTTCTTCAAACGAACTGTCAATACGCCCACAGCTTATGCCCTTAGCACCATAGCCCATTCATCAGAGTTGCGTGCGAAGCGTGGTGGTACCATAGGAGTAGATTCAGTTCCCGCTAGTTTTTTATTTCCAAGCAGAAATATTTTTCCCGAGCTAGCCCAAAAGTATACACCTAATGAGATAGCAAATACTTCTTTAGAAAATTTAGATATAGAAAATTATGATTTAGAAGAGTTTGATTTTGAAAAAAGGGAGATTATTGGAACCTAGAAGATTTTAAACAAACCAGTTAACTTAGAATTAATTTTTGCAAAATAGGAAAAATAAAGAAAAAACCAATATACAGAAGAACAGAAAATGATTTAGATGAGATAATAAGATTAGCTGAAACAACAGAAATTTTAGGAGAACAGCCCATGAAATATTGGGAAAGAAATAAATTTTAGCCAGTCTAGATATAAAAAATAAAGATTATAGGATTACCTCAGCACAAATAGATCATACGCCAGCAGATATAGAAGAATTTAGAACTCAGATTAAGGAATTATTAGATTTAGGAGTAATTAGACCTAGTAATAGTCCACATAGAAGCGCACATTATGGTTAGAAATCATGCAGAGATAAAAAGAGGGAAAGCTAGAATGGTTATAAATTATAAAAGATTAAATGATAATACAGAAGATGATAAATATAATATACCAGATAAAGATCAACTCATAAATAGAATACAGACAGCAAAAATATTTAGTAAATTTGATTGTAAGTCAGGATTTTGGCAGATAAAAATGGAAAAAGAAAGCATACCTTGGACAGCCTTTTGTTGCCCACAAGGACATTACGAATGGCTAGTCATGCCTTTTGGATTAAAAAATGCACCTTCCATATTTCAGCGTAAAATGGATAGTATATTTAATAAATATAGTTTTATACTGGTATATATAGATGACATATTAGTATTCAGTCCAGATAAAAATAGTCACATAGATCATTTGTATATAACATTAGAGGAATTCATAAATAATGGAATAATAATTAGCAAGAAAAAGATGGTATTAAATAAACCTTACATAGAATTCTTAGGAATGGAGCTAGGAGATGGAAAAATTAGGTTACAACCTCATATAGTCAAGAAAATTTTAGACTATCCAGATAAATTAGAAGATACAAAACAACTTCAGTCCTTTTTAGGAATTTTAAATTATGCACGAATGTATATTCCTAACCTTAGTAAAATAATAGGACCCCTTTATAGTAAGACCACACCCTCAGGACAGAAATATTTCAATCAGCAAGATATAGCTTTAGTTAGAAAAATATAAGACATTTGTAAAAATCTACCAGACCTACAACTTCCCTTAGAATCAGAATACATAGTCGTAGAAACAGACGCAAGTCAATTAGGATGGGGAACAATATTATTAGCTAAACCTAATAAATATGACAGTAAAAATAAAGAACGCATTTGTAGATACAGTTCTGGAAAATTTAAAGAAAAAGATACAACCATGACCAGCCTAGATTTTGAAATACTAGGAGTAGTATATGCAATAAATAAGTTTAGATTATTTTTGCACAAACCTTTTACAATTAGGACAGATTGTGAAGCCATAGTTAGATTTCATAACAAACTTAACGAGCGAAAATTAAGTACTAGAAGATGGGCAAAATTTTTAGATTGTATAGTAGGACAAGAATATAAGGTAGAATTTGAACATATTAAAGGAAGTGATAATAGGCTAACAGATTGGTTAAGTAGAAAAATTTATTTAGAAAAAGAAGATAACCAGTTTAATTTTTGTGCAGATAATGGAGAACAGCAAGACCATGAACTTTGGGGGATTTTCTCTTCCCATTCATGAAGGCAGAACCAAATTCAGACCTTTAACAGGGATTGAGTTAGACCCAGTTCAACAGTGTCTTTTAGATAGCCTTTGGAACAGTCAGAACCACCCAGCTAAACGCCTTTCGGCCCTAAACTCTCTCAGTATATATTTTTCAAAAATCCAAAATAAACCTTTGTCAAAAAGTTTTTCTTTCTATGTAGTAGCTAAAGGAATCAAGCCTGGTATTTACCATGACTGGATAGAAGTAGAACCCTTAGTTAAAAAAATTTCCTATGCCCCAGTTTAAAGGGTTTTATGATTTTGAGTTAGCCAGTACCTATGCCCGAAGACAAATAGGAACCAGTTATTTTATTAGCCAGATAGCGAAAGATTACCTGGACACATTGAGCAGGATGCCAACCATTCTTGCTACCAGTGGAGTTCTAGCTAGCCAGATATTTGGAAGCAGTAGTACAGGCAGTAGTAGTTCTAACCCTCAGATAGATTCTCAGAATCCTCTCCAGATGTGCAGACACTGTGAAGGCCTTTCCAGAAATTTCAAAGAAAATTATGGATAAAGGCAAAAAGGTCAGTGAAGAGCTAGACCAGCTCCGAGACGAAGAAAAACAATTGAGAGCAACCGTTCGAACCCTAACCAACCAGCTTAAAAAATTAGCTCCAGAAAAAACACCTACCTACTTACCAAACCCAGAAATCAAACGACTCACCAATAAGGAATTTGACCAATTGAGTGCTAGAATGTATTTCTTCAGGCATTCTATCATTCGATCTTTTTGTGAGAAAAGCCAAGCACTAGAAGACCTAAAACCCTATATTTATACCTTAGCCGAAGATAGTAGAAATAGCGAGCTAGTCATTATTCAGCAATTTCTTCAGGATCTCTCCATAGCAAGAATTGATTGCCCTGGCCTAGCTTATCAGTGGACCTATACCTATGAAGATAAGGAGCAGCCCTGCTTAGAAGAAGAAAAATGCAGAAAGAGGTCCGAACATTTTGGTAGATGTCAGTGCAACCTAGACTTCAGCATTTGCCTTTGCCAGATAAATCTAGCTACATTTGAGCCATTGGAGATAGAGATTAGAGGCGAAACACGTTATCTAACAACCCCAAAATTGTTAGATTACGGCTTTGTCTCCAGACTAATTTTCTCAGATCCAGATCAGACAGATAACTTTGGACATAAGCTTGCTCATGCAGTATTGTGCGTAATGGAAGAACATCATCCGTATGTAGAAGCATTGATAGATAGCAGACTACCAGAGTGGAAGGGAATATGGTGCAATCCAGCTAAACACAAAATGTACCTCAGAGGAACCTCTACATTCCCAGGATATCCAGGACTTCTCAATAGGAGACCCTGGCCGTACAGAAGATTTCCACTCAAAGACCAGCTCAATAAATGGAGAAAATTTGCTAGCAACTCTCTATTAGCATATAATGGAAACTATGGGCATCTAGTCTGTGAAGATAGACATCAGAAGATACATTATAATTTAGCCATCCCAGGATATCCCTTCAGCAAAGAGACATTTGTCGATGAAAGTCAGTACCCTAACTATCAGCATGGCGTCTCTCATGAATCATCGGTGATGGGAGAAAATGATCAAGAATGGTACGATGAACCACCCATGGGAGATGGGGATGACTTTTATGACCAACTCTCAACAGTAGACCTGGACGACCTAGCAGACAGAATGTATGGGTAAAAAAAATAAAATAAAATAAAATAAAAAAAGCTTGATAAAAAGCCAAAAACTAATTTTTTACCAACTTTTCAAAACATCCTCCCACAAAGATGTCACGTGAGAGAGAAATTAAAAAAATAAATAAATTTAAACAAACACTACTTTTAGATATAAGACCTCTTCCGCTTTTAAAGAATTTTAATACAAGCATTTTTGCACTGTATCCCCCACTAGTGTGCACATTCTTTAACGGGAATGACTTATCTCCCATTAAAATTTTAATTGAATCAGACTATTGAAATTTTTTATCGGTCAAAGTTAATGAACGAAAGTCTCTCGTCGATCAAAATTAATAAAACGATTCAACTGGATCAAGAGTTAGAATATTGGGTCAAGACATTTCATTAATTTTAATTGGTAAAAAACTTTCGTTCATTAACTGTGACTGATAAGATATCTCAATTGTGTAGTTAAACTTTTAACTAAAGACCAACATTTCATTCTTTACTTAATAAATACTAACAGTTGGCACATGCAATGCATGTGTGATTAAAATAAATAAAAATAAAATAAAATATTTATTATATAATATGTGTCATTTAAGTGGTAAAAATTTTCATTTATTTGACTCAATATCTAAGGTTCAAGTCTCATTTCTCCTATATAATTATTATTATTTATATATTTTTTAAATAGAAACGTGGACACTTGGCAGCACAAGAAGCCAAGATTTCAAGACATCATAAGAGCTGTTCACTTTATATATAGTATCGGTGGTGTTACATGTATCAATTAAGAGAAAAGTTAGGGATCATCAATTAATGTGATTGAGTGATTGTTTAATGTGATTAATTATGAGTGATTACTTAATGTGATTAATTATAATAACATGTAATTAATTAGTATTTTTGGAGTAGTTGTTGCGTAGGTTACGTGTTCAACTTTTGATATATATATATATATATTTTAAGCTGTATGTAGTTGTTTATTTGTTCTCAAGTTTGGTTTGGACTTCGTGACTGTTGTGCAATTTGATACAATATTTTTTTTATTTATAATTATTTTCTTATTCAAAATAAAAAAATTAAAAAGATAGCATTTAATTTTAGTCCAACATTACTTTGAGAGAGATTCATGTTTATAAATTTGAACTTTTCATCCATAACTTTTGCATTAATGTTTTTCCCACAAAAATTTTAGGATAAATTATATATACAATTCTTGAAATGTGTTTAAAATACGAATTGTTTCATGTGATTTTAGAAATTACAAATATCCTTTTGTCAGAAAAAATGTATTTAACATGATTAAGAGGAAAAATAAAATTTCTAATTACTCTCATAAATGACGATAAAAATACCATAGTTGTTAATTGAAATATATTTCTAACATCATTAAAAATGGTTAATTGAATTAATGATTTATTAAGAAAATGAGCCATTTGTTATGTGAGTAGAAATTTGAAGAAGCGGAATGAAATTTTCAGAACCACATAGAGTAATTCGTATTTTATTTAGAAAGTGTATTTGTAATTTATCCACAATTTTAATGTCTTCTTGTTCAATTTCCTCTATAATTTCTCTCTTATTTTTCTTCCAAATATTTACTATCTTCTTGTACCTCTGAAAGCAATTCAATCAAATATATATATGGTGTTTTTTTCATTTAAATATTTGTATTTCATAGTTCTTGTCAGTTCATGTATAGAACTCTAATTACCTTTAAGCAAAAATAAAAAATTGAGTACCCTGGCACATAAATTAAGGATGGTTAGTAGAAATTAATTAGGAAATTCCACAAACAAATAGTGAAGCTCTTTCTGGAAAGAAGAATTGTGAATGTTAACCATAGTCAATATATAGATACTAACATACATATTTATGAACATTTATTATAAAAATTTAATTAGATGTAATTTAGATATGGTTAAAATTCTTTGACATTCTATTTACATATTTTTTTTAAAAAAATTTTAAAATCAAATTTTAAGATCTTTACTCGTTATTATCAACAATACTTGATAGTCCGAATTTTCATGATCCGAATGACTCGAATGTCTCGAATTCTATTTTTATTTATTTTAACAGCAATGCTAGGTATCATGAAAATTTTTTCATGAAAATAATTATGAAAGCTATAAAATTTTCATGATCCCTAACTTTTTCCTTATTTTAAGGGCAACATTCATTTATTACTTCAGTTTCAGTTTGAAATACTTTATCCTTATATCTTTCAAATATAAAAAGATAGACATCCTCACTCCATTAACAAAAAAATATAAAATGGCATTAACACACATGTCTTCTCCTTTCTGCCTCGTTAAAAAAATAAAGATAAAAATAAAATAAAAATTCATTACAAAAATTAACCACTAAACCAAATCTAGACAAAGATAAAAAAAAAAAAAAATAATCACCATTCCCATGAAATAATTCCCCGAAAACAGAACTTAACCACAACCTAGCCGCCACCTCTCCTTCCTCCCATCCCTCCCCAACTTCCCTGCCACCGACCCGACCTCCTCCACATCCACTATATACAAAGGTTGGGATAAATTGCCAAAACAGCTTTGCAATTAGCATATTATATATATATATATATATTCAACTGAACTGCCTTTGACTGCTTGAAAATTTTCCCATCAGCTGGCCAACCACACAAGTTCAAAACTGGCAGTTTGGTTGGATGGTTTTGGTGGTTTCTACTTGGCAGATTGACGCGTTGCCTTTACACTTCATAGGCCCAACTAAAATCAATTCCAGCCACTAAAAATTGAAAAATAAAAGATGGAAGACCTATTTTTCTCAAATCATCTCAAGCAACTATCACTTGAAGTGCATTGTAAATACATGGTTGTAATTAGATTGTACATTACAACCTTGAAAATTGTGGGCAATAAGACATCCGTATTACATGAACTTGCTTAAAAATAAAAGCAGAGAGTCCTAATAACAATACAAGTCCGTGGACAAGATAAGGTTTCTGACAATCCCTTCACACAAATACTTCAATCTTGAACCCTACCAGATTGATTTATGAGATAATTAAATTTACATGGCCAATAGCATTACATGGAAACAAGACTTAATACCCTCTAATGGACTGTGTTGTTGGAGTTGAACCTTGTAAAGCTAAACCTTCTCTGTTCAATGAAGTCACTTGGCTTCGGTCTCAATGACAAAAAAGATTCAGCTACTTACAGGATGACAATGCAACATTGTAAGGAAACTTTGCGGGTGAACTTGAACAAAGTCAAGTTGCCAATTAATGTGAATTGATTCGGTTCAATATGATGTCTGTCTCTTCTGGAATGAAAAGAGAACATCTATAAACAACCATGCTGGTTCAGGAATCAAACTCAGTTTTGACTTCTTCAAAAGCTGTCTAATTGCATTAATTAGAGGGAGGGGATTCTCTAAATGAACAGCATGACCACAACTCTCCTCTCTATCATCCATGCTCCTTGCACTACAATCAACTTCATGGAACATTTCCTTAGCAATCCTTCTGAATTTATCATCTTTCTCCCCGACAACAAGCAGAAGAGGTACTTTGCAGTGCCTTAAGTCTTCCCACAATGGCCTATCATGCAAACAGAAGAAAAGCTCAGCTAAAATGATTTTAGTGGATGGTAATGAAGTAGATAAAATGTTCCAAGAAATCATGTTTGTGAAAGAGAGGGGAGTGAAAAAAAAAAAAGCGACTTGAGGCAAACTACTGCATTGCCAGCAAACAACCAAATATGAACACATTCCTGGTAACTACAATAATAATTTAATCTTGATCACTTGTCTGCAAGTAATCATGGTCACAGATGCAACTTTTGCATTCACAGGCATGAAGTGAACAGCCACAGCGCAGTCCATTTGTGATCATATACATATTATATGTATGCAAAGGTTCTGGATAGAAGTAAAAGAACCACATAGAGAAATTATAATGAATGGTGGCTGACATGGTGAAGGAGGCAAGGGGGTTGTTGGTGCTCGACGAAGATTTTGAGTTGGAATGTTAAAGGGCTGCGGTCCTGTAGGAAAAGGGTAGTGATAAAAGAGTTTTTGAAAATTCACCAACCAGACAGAGTGGTGTTTCAAGAGATGGTGAGGTTTGCGATGGGTCTTTCATTAGGAGTGTTTGGGGGACTCGGTTCAAGAGATGGGTTGTTTTACCTTCTTGTGGGAGATCAGGAGGGATTTTGATTATGTGGGACAAGAGAGTAGTACCGGAATGTGAGACAATCTTTGGGGTTTTTTCAGTGTCCATTAGGTTTTGGAATCGGGATAACAATGAATGGGAGATCAGGGGGGATTTTGATTATGTGGGAAAAGAGAGTAGTACCGGAATGTGAGACAATCTTTGGGGTTTTTTCAGTGTCCATTAGGTTTTGGAATCGGGATAACAATGAATGGTGGTTGACAAGGGTTTATGGTCCCCATAGGCCTAATAGTCGTCACGAATGATGAGAGGAGTTGGCGGGTTTATTTGGGCTTTGTTCCCCTAATTGGTGTGTGGGTGGGCATATCAATGTGGCTTCGACTCTTTTATAAGAGAGTGTAATTTGATTGATCTTCCCTTGAGTAATGCTCAATTCACTTGGTCTAATCTTCAGGAAAATCTTGGCCTGGTGATTTTTCCCTTTAAATGGAGTCCAACCCCCTTTAAATTCCAGAATATATGGCTGAAAAATTGTTCTTTATTTTAAGGCTTATTTTAAGGACTGGTGGGAGAGTGGAAGAGTCCATGGGTGGGAGGGTTTCAAGTTTATGCGAAAGTTGAAGGGGTCAAGGAGAACTTACAGGTTTGAAAGCGTGAAGTTTTTGGTGATGTAAATGAGTTGAAAACGGAGTTAGTTAGAAGTATTGAGGAGGGTTTATCTAGGGTTTTAAGAGATGAGAGATCAATGCTCATAATGAAGTTGGAAGAGCTTGTTTTTAAGGAGCAGGTTTTTTGGGGGCAAAGAGCAGCTAAGATGAAATGGGCAAAGCAAAAGAGGGCGAAACCAATTCCAGATTTTTTCATAGGGTTGCAAGAGGAAGAACTTCATTAAGAATTTGGAGGTCGGGCAGGGATTGGTGGTAAATAAGGAGAAGCAAATTGTTAATGAGATTTTTAATTTTTATTTGAATCTCCATTCTGATGGAGAAGTGGACCATCCAGGGATTGAAGACATTAATTGGGCTCCTGTGGATACCCTTAAAGCTAGATGGCTCAAGAGACCTTTTGATGAATGTGAGGTGCAACAAGCCGTGTTTGAATGTAAAAAAGATAAGGCTCTAGGCCCAAATGGTTTTTCAATGGTAGTGTTTCAAGACTATTAGGATATTGTGAAAGGGGATCTAATGAGAGTGTTTGGTCAGTTTTTCGAGAGTAGGAAGGTCAACTTATGCACCAATGCATCTTTCATTTGCCTCATTCCCAAGAAAGAGAAGTCGGTTAAGATTGGAGACTTTAGGCCCATCAGCTTGGTTGCATCACTCGACAAAATTTTGGTAAAGGTGCTCTCCAAAAGAGTTAGGTTTGTCCTTGGGGAAACTATTTCTCCCTTACAAGGTGCTTTTGTGCATGGGCGGCAAATCGTAGATGGGATCTTAGTGGCAAAATGAGGTTATTGTTGAGTATAGAGGATTGCATAAAGAGGGTATTGTTTTTAAGGTGGATTTTGAGAAAGCATATGATCATGTGGATTGAGGCTTTTTGGATTTTGTTTTGGAGAGGAAGGGTTTTGGTTCTAGGTGGAGGAGGTGGATTTTGGGATGTGTGTCTCATGCAACATGTTGGTCATTGTGAATGGCAAGGCTGGGAATTATTTTCAGGCAACTAGGGGACTAAGGCAGGGCAATCCATTGTCACCATTTTTGTTTATTTTAGTAGTAGATGTGTTGGGAACGTAAGATTTTTTCATTTTTTATTTTTTGACCATCAACAAAATTTCATTAAAAAATAAAAGTGAAAGAGGACAAGAAGTCTTCATACAAAGAGAGAGAAAGAGAGAGTCAAACAAAAACATAAAACTCATAGCCTATGAAGCACCGACACATTCCTAGGGCTGGCGTACGAGTGTCGGACACATGTCGGACACGGACACGCGTCGGACACGCTGTGGACACGTGTCCGACACTCTCTCTAACGTGTCCTTTTTTTTTGAATTTTTTCAGTTGGACACGCGATGACACTTTCTAGACAAAGATCGAAGAGCCCTAAGCTGTTGGAGAGAAAGAGGGAAAGAGATCGAGGGAGAGATTGATTGAACGAAAAAGCCCTAATCTGTTCAAAAGAGATGAATCGAAGAAGCCCTAACCTGAGGTAATCTTCTTTGTCTTCTTTGTCCTTCGACTTCTCTGCTCTGCTTCCTTCTCTTCGTCTTCTCTATCCTTCATCTTCTCTGTTCGTCTTCTTCTCTAGTTCATCTTCTCTGGGTTGTCTCTCTTTTTTCTTTTGTTCTCTCTTTCTGATTTAACTCTATTCTTTTCACTTCTCTCTCTTTCTCTCCTCCCGTTTCTCTCCCTTCCTTTTATTTCCTGATTTCACTCTCTCTCTCTCTCTCTCCCTCCCTTTTTTTTTTCTTTTTTTTTATTAAACCTAAAATTTATAGAATAAATTATTTTTATTTTTAAAAAAATCAATTTTTATTAATAAAATTTAAGAAATATGTTTATTAATTTTATTATTATAATTGTATTGGAACTAATAATTTTTTTTAATTTTAGACATATAATAAATAAATAAAATTATATATATTAAACGTGTTCCCAGTGTGTCGTGTCCCCTATTTTTTGAAAATTTGTGTCCACGTGTCCGTGTCATGTCTATGTCGTGTCCCGTGTCCGTATCTGTGCAACATAGCTCATAGCCCTAGGGAAGGCAAACAGCAGCTCAATCCCTAGAGATCAAGAACAAAGGGACTCTCCTTTAAAAGGAGGGGATACAAATGCCCAAAATGACGCCAAATATTCTACCCTATCCCACAAAGCCTTTACAGTTGCTTCCTTGCCATCAAAGATTCTAGCATTTCTCTCTAACCATATAGTCCAAAAAATAGCAAAAACAATGCTTGTCCACATTGTTTTGCCCCTCTTAGTTCTCCCAAACCCTATAAACCGAATAAGAAGCATTTGAATGCATTCCTGCGGGACAACCCACTGCTCATCACATAAGCCGAATAGAGGCTGCCATAATACACAAGTCACCGGGCAATGAAGAAATAGATGATCCGCTACCTCGAAGTTCCTCTTGCACATCACACACCACTGAGGGCAAAGAAAGTGATTAGGCCTTCTCCTTTGGAAAACATCATTAGTTGTGACACCTTTTGTGACAACATTAGTTGGGTACGTAAGATTATTGACATAGCTAAACAAAAGGGTGTAATCAAAGGATTTGTGGTGGGTACGGATGATATTATATTTTTCTCATCAAAGGAGTAGAGTAAGGTTGGCAATTTGCTAATACTTTTGAGAATCTTTGAAATTGTGTCTGGCCTCAAAGTTAATCTTAGTAAGAGTGGTGTTGTGGGTATTAATCTTGAACTTTGTTGTGTGCAAAGGATGGCGGCCATGTTGGGATATCCCATTGAGCAATTTCCTCTCAAGTATTTGGGGCTTCCATTAGGGGGAGACCCAAGAGTGGCAACCTTTTGGGAGCCTATATTCGTCAAAATTGGGAAAAGATTGAAGGGATGGAAGTAAGCTTTGTTGTCTAGGGTGGGGGGAGATATACTTTGGTGCAGTCCATGTTGAGTTCTATTCCTATTTACTTCTTTTCCTTGTTCAAGGTTCCAGTCAACATTGCAAGGAAAATTGAGAAATTGATGAGAGATTTTCTTTGGGAAGAGTGTGATGAGGGTAAAAGGGATCATTTAGTTGAGTGGGAGGTCGTTTCTCTCCCTAGGGAATAAGGGGACCTTGCTATAGGGAATATCATTGCTAGGAATATTGCTCTCTTGAGTAAGTGGTTGTGGAGATTTCCTATCAAAAGCGGATCGCTATGGTGTTCTATTACTAAAAGCAAGTATGGAGTTCAAGCCAATGGTAGAGATTCTAATATGGTTAGTAAAGGCAATTGTCATTCTCCATGGAAGTCAATCTCTCATTTGTATCCAATAGTGTCTAATTTTTATCGTTGAAAGTGGGTAATCTGGCGAGCATCCGATTTTGTGATGATGTTTGGTTAGGGGATACCTCATTCAATAGAGCTTTTCCACTTCTATATAGATTGGTCCGTTCTCAGAATGTATCAATTGTGTCAAGTGACAAGTTCTAATGTGGTACCCATCTCTTGGAATTTTGGTTTCCTTAGGAATTTAAATGATAGAGGGGTTGTTGAGTTGGTATCTTTGTTGTCATTGATTGATGGGGTTTCTCTATCTTCCTCTTGCGATATTAGGGTCTAGAATATCATCTCTTAAAGGATTTTCTCTTGTAAATCTTTGTTTGACAAACTCATTGATGATCCCTCTGTTCCCTTTTTTCCTCTTCATAAGCAAATTTGTAATGCGGTTGTTACTCATAAAGTGAAGTTTTTCATGTGATCACTATAAGTTTTCTAAACAATCTATATATTCAAGGGTAAACTATCAATAGGTCCTACTTGGGAGACTTAGGCCTCGTTTGGCAACCGAAGTTTTTAGCCAAAAAGTCAAAAAGTTACTAAATTAGCCAAAAAGCCAACAATCCATACCAAAAAGTCAAAGATTCTCTTTTCTCTCTACTTTTTGCACATCTTTTCGTAAAAAGTCAAAAAGTCACCCCAAACATACTAGTTTTTTTTAGCTCATATTTTAGCCAAATAGCCAAAAAGTTACTAAATTAGTCTGTTCCCAAACGAGGCCTTATTACCCAATAGGTCCTACTTTGAGACTTATTACCCATTAAGTCCTATTTGATATAATTTATTAAGTGATAAAGACAAATTTATCAGTTTTTTTTTTTTATGAATAATTTTATAGTGATAAATTTATCAGTCTCTTTTTTTATGAATAATTTTTTAGTGATAAATTTATCACTCTCTTATTTTTATAATGTTAAATTTATTAGTTAGGACCTGTAGGTAAATAAGTCTAGTGAATAGGACTAATTGGTAAGTACCCCTATATTCAATTGTATTGTTTACAAAGTACACAACTATTTATATAGCCCTAAGACAGACTAAAAAAGGAAAATAGAATCCTTATACAATCAAAGGAATATCTACACAATCAAGCATGCTTAATGTAAAAAATATCTAGAATATATACTACTATATTCTCACACTTCCACTCAAACTTAAGGTGTTTTAGTAGGAAACACTGAGAGTTTGTTAAGAAGAAACCGAAACCGAATAGTGGTGTGAGTTTTGGTAAAAAAGTCTGCAAGTTGCAAAGTCGAAATGACAAATGAAAATGAGATAAAGCTACACTGCAGATGCTGACGGACAAAGTGACAATCAATCTCAACGTGTTTCGTCCATTCACGAAAGATAGTGTTATGGCAATCTGAATAGCACTGCGGTTGTCACAGTAGAGAAAGATCGGAGAAGACTAAGAGACACCCAAATCAAATAAGAGACAACGAAGCCAAACAATCTCAGTAATGGCATAGGCCATAACACGGTACTCAGTTTCAGCAATAGAGCGAGCAACAACGGTCTGTTTCTTGCTCTTTCAAGAAATCAAAGAATCACCAAGAAATATGCAGAAGTGGACTAGCGATCAGTGATATCACCAGCCTAATCAAAATCAGCATAAGCTACCAAGTCTAAGGAAGAAGTAGAAGATAACATCAAGCCTTGAAAGATAGTATCGCAAAAATAACGAAGAATTCGAACCAAAGCAGCCCAATGAGTAAAGCGAGGAGAAGAAACAAACTATCTAACCAAATGAACAGCATAGGCAAAATCAGGGTGAGTAACCAATGATCTTTTCCAAAGGAGAAGCCCTAATTACTTTCTTTGTCCTCAATGGTGTGCTATGAAGCATGGGTTCTTCGACAAACATGTCGTATCCGTACTAAGTACTTACTGACGTAGTAGCCTATAATACTTCTGCTTTCAAAACCTCTCTCTCTCTCTCTCTCTAAAAACCTCCACCCCGGGCCTCACTTTTGGCCGGCCGACCGCCGCCTTTGGCTTTGGCGGTCGGCTGGCCCAGCTCTCTTTTGTGTTTGGGTTCTGATTTTTGCTTTTAATAACTTGATTCCCACAATTTCTTTCCACTTTGCTGCCTTTTTTGTTTCAACAGGAGGTGCTCGGGGTTGTTTGTTTTGTATGAACAGGGGGTTGTTTGTTTTGTTGCCCGTTTTTGTTTCAACATTGGGGTTGCTTGCTTTGTTTCAACAGGGGGTGCTTGGTTTAAGGGTCAAAACAAAGTAGAAGGAGGTCGGTGTTGGACCGGAATAGAGGATGTTCAAATCTGGTTGGATTTTCATTCGGGCGCTCTTTTGCGAGGGGGAGTTTGAGGGATGAGCTCGGGTTCGGATCTATGAAGTTGCTTCGGTGCGTTGTTTGGGGGTAACATGGGTGTTGAAGTTGATCTAGATCTGTCCAAGATTTCATTCAAGCGCTCCTTTTCGAGTGGGAGTTTGAGGGGTGAACTTCATTCAGTTGTATCGTGGTGTCTCGGCGGTTATTCGATGTTTTGGGTGGTCAACACCGGGGCTTTTGCAGTGGGTGTGGTCGGAGTTTGGATCGGGAAAGCTATGTCCGACCATGGAAGTGAAGATGGCAGTGGGCCTTGTTTGGCTGTGGTGATGGTCGTGTGTTTTGATCATCCTTGGGTGTGCTCGGTTGCCATGAGTGCTCGGTCCCGACCATACCCACTGCTGTGTTCGGTGTATGGAGGTGTCTCCGCGGTTTGTTCGGTGTCAGCGGGTGTGTTTCTGCAGCGGGGTTCAAGGTGGTGTTTGATTAGAAGTTGGTGGGCGTGGGTTCCAGGTGGTGTTGCTTAGATGTTGGTTGAATGCGGGTGGCGTGGATTCCCGGTGGTGGTTGAGTAGATGTTGGCCCTTAGGTAGTGTTGCCGGGCGTGGGTTTTGGCTTTGGTGAATAAAATATTTGGGAGGTGTGGGCATTGGCTCTGTGGAAAAGTGTTGGTACAGTGTAGTCTGGTGTGGTTGGAGCTGTTGAACAGTGTGGGCATTGGAGTGCATTAGTTTCGGTAGGTAGGTAATAAGATTTAGCAAGTGGGGAGTTGTCAGGCGTGAGAGTGTAGAGGTGGGCCTTGGGAGTTGAAGCAGTGAAAAGATTCAAAAATAATAGCACGAGGGCGGTAAAGATTTAGTTTTAAAAATAGCAGGTGGGCGTTGGGAGTGAAGCAGCTTTGGATTTGGGTTTTATGGGTTGATTTTGTGGGGATTGATGTATTTTATTTTCTAGTTAAGTCCTTCTTAACTCTTTTTGTTAAAAAAAAAAAAAAAACGTGAGGCCAAGGGGTTGGTTGTATGGATGCGAGTAGCAATAGTAGGGGTAATTTGTACTTCCGAATCTCTCTCGATGTATGTCATCTTCCTGTACCTTTAATTTCATGTTGTTAATGAAATTTTCTTTGCTGATCAAAAAAAAAAGTACTTACTGACGTATGGTACTTTTGCATATGTACTGGATACACGAAACATGTACCCAAATTTTTTCTTCTTAATTTTTGACATACTCAAACGTACCTAGTATATACCCAAGTCGTATCGTACCGTACCTCAGTCGAAACAATATTTTCTTTTACTACAGAAATAAAATTCCTTTCACTAGACTTCCTTTTTATTATTAGTTTTCTGCTCACTATGATTTTTAAATTAAATTATAATTTGTAAATTATTTAATATAATGACATTTAATTTTAATTTATACCTTTACTTTTGGCATTAAATGTTAATTGTAAGTTGGATCTTAACAAATTAAACCATTTAATCAATTTTTGTATTGCTGAAAATTAAAAATAAATATTTTTTTATAAACGTACTAAGCTGTACCCGTACCTTACTTTTTTTGGATTTTACCGCATCGACATACCCATATCGTACCAGTACCAGTACCAGTACTCATACCCGTACCTATGCTTCATAGATGGTGTGTGATGTGCACAAGGAACTCGGAATCGGCGGGACCATCTATTTCTTCATTGCCCGGTGGCTCTTGCATTATGGCAACGTCTTTTTGGCTTATGTGAAGATCAATGGGCTGCTCTGTGGGAATGCACACACATGCTTCTTGTTAGGCTTGAAGGATTTAGTGGCAACACGAGAGCCAAACATTGTGGTCCTATATTGTTTTAGCTATCTTTTGGACTATTTGGCTGGAGAGAAATGCACAAACCTTTAATGGAAAGGAATCAGATGCGGGGGCTTTGTGAGATAGGGTGAGAGATTTGGCTTTGCTTTGGGCATTTGTGTCTTTTAAAGTTGTTCCATTTTTCTTGATTTCTAGGGATTGGACTGCTATTTGCCATCCCTAGTGTCAGGAGTTTTCTTATTATTTGCGCTTTTTTGGGTTTTTGGTTTTTATGTTAGTGGGTGTCTATTTTGATCTTTATATTTGTATGAGGACTTCTTGTCCTCTTTCCTTCTTGCTTCTTAAATAAAATTCTTTGTTGATGCCCAAAAAAAAGAAAAAATAGCACTTTCTACGAACTACCATACCAAACTTGATGTATGCACTAGGCGGGGAAGAGGGTTAACTCGTTTTTCTAGCAAGATTTTAATGTCTTGTGTAGTCGAAGGGTAGTAAAAAGATGTGAAGTTGCAACAAAGACTTTGAGGGTTTTAGGGTAATATTTATGGAAGGAGAGATTTTTTTTTTTTTTGGCAATATTCCATGGGCTGTGAATGGTAAATATGCCATTTGGGTTGATTTCTGGGGTAATGGTTCCACGGTCAAAAGAGGTAAAGATGAAATTAATTAGCAGTGTAGATAATTAAAGAAAGAAGAGGAGAAGCTAGGCATCAACCCTACATTCAGTCTTTTATAGTTCCAAACGCACCACACCAAGGTCTGGACTTCATCGAACTTTTTTTACCTTTTTTTTTTTTTAATCGGCAACTTGCATCACACAATTCCAAACAAATCTTCAAATTTGCTAGAAAATTCCAAAACTGACAGCATTACATAGCCCTTTCTATACTTTCAACCACTCACTCTAATTGGACTACAATTCCATACTTAGAAATTTAACTTTTAAAACCCACCTCAACCAACTAAAAAACCCAATAACATAACCAGTGCCACAATACAATACATGGACCATGGTTCTAGCCTATGTCCAACAAACCTGAAATTATGTAACATCCTTGAATTTTGGAACACAAACACATAAATCCAATCAAGAGCTTACTAATCTAAAACAATCATAACGTAGGATTCAACTAAAAGTGAACTTGACTATGCAAGGTCCTCAAGGGTTCCCTCCTTCAAGTTGAACCACTTGCTTGTGATTTTATCCTCCAAGCTTTTTTCGTTTCCTTTTTTATTCAATTTCTTACGGACATGTGGCCGACCTCAGGGCATGTGGCCAACCAGTGAAGATTGTGACCAAGTATGCCTACTATGAAGAATTAAGTTCTTCACATTAGGCGTATTTTTCAGGGTGTGTCTCGCACGATTCCACGGTTGGAAAGTCGGTTACTTTCGGGAGTTCATAGTTGGGTATCGCTTTTAGTTGAGCCGGATGTGTTAGTTTTTGTAGATTTTGTGGATGGTCTGATTAGTTAGGTCATTAGTTTTGTGGGTTCGTCTTTTTTGTATTCTTTGTATCATCTTGATGCGTTCTCAATAAAGTTTGTTTATTTATCCCAAAAAAAAAAGAGTTCTGATTGAAAATATACATAATATAAGATGTCTAAAAAGTGCTTGAAGGTTCGAATGTTTGCTATTCTAAGGAAAGGAACTCTACTGTTGAATAGTTTGATATACATTGTTAGGCTTATTCCTAACAACTTAAACTTTCAAGATAATTGATGACTTAACATGGTATCAGAACTCAAGTTAAGAGAGGTCTTAGGTTGACATTTGGTATTATATCCCCATTTAGCTTCTTCTTCTCTGCTTAGTTGTTTGTTTCTCCTTCTGTTTGTTTCTACGTTTGTCACTCCACGTGCAAGATGGGGTTGCATGTGAGGGAGGGTTTGTATAGTTGCATATATATTGTTGGGCCCATTTCCTAATAGTTTAAGCTTTTGGGATAATTGGTGACTTAACATCTACAAACTACATTAAAAGAAACTAAGAATTAACAGCCAAGCGCACAACAAAAAAAACACTACCAGCTGCAAGGGAAGGTGATGGATAGGCAGTAGAATGACCGAGGAAGAAGGCTTTCATCATGCTTTTAGTATGTTGAGTTGATAGATAGTTCCATAGTGGATGTCACGAAATTACACGATGAACCCTTAAGATGCCAAAAGCTATTTCCAAAAGGTATACGCATGTTCCTGTTCAAAAAAAAAAGGGGTATATACATGTTCATGCAAGAGCTTTCTCTTCCCTCGCCCTTTATTTAAAGGGTTCTCCTTTCTCATCTTTTATTGGAAAGATGTGTAGTAATAACAAAAACATAAAAAGCATAAGTAGCTTCTTTCTATAGCAAAGATAACAGAACAGAACAACCCATTGGACATAGAATTATGATTTTATTTTTATTATAAGCATCATGTATCCGAGAGACTTTTTTTTGATCAATAACAACAAGAGACTTGTTAACGAATTTGCAATTCAGCAACATTATGCTCCTTCATGCACCAATTAATTAAAGCCAAGCAAATAATCTTCTTAATTTGTAATTTATTGGAACTTAAGGTGTTATGTGCAAGACAAAAAAGGCAATTACTTAATAAATTGAATAGTAGGTAAACCAAAAATCAATACTCTAATAAAAAGGATAATTCGCAAAAAGCTAGACAAACCTACAGCTGCCTCCCAATACTTGAATCAGACAGAACTTTCACAAGGGTGTGCATGTCATCATGTTGCAAACGGCTAGCAACCATCTGCTTGAAATGGGGATGATCTCTTAACCAGTACGATGAAAGAAACTATGATACGTTTTTAATCATGTAACTAAAGAAATCTTGAGAATAAGTGAACCAACAGTAGAAGTAAAGTTTAACAAGGGATACACCGCAATTACCTATTCCACAGCTCTCCAGCATACCAGGTATCTAGAAAGAGTTCTAAGCCATGATTAATAAGGGAGCACACTCTTGAGTCATCTTTAGCCTAACGGATCTTTCTCACTGAAACATCTTTCAATCCAGGGCTACCAGATACTATGACAGCTCCTTCAAACTTGCATCACAGAAGTAAATTTTTCAGAGTACCTTAATAGAGCAGCTAACTCCACACACACACACACAAATCCTCTAACATCATTAATGTACCTTAGAAGCGCATCTCAAGGCCATGTACAATGCGATTCTTGCTCCCATGGAGTATCCAGCAAGGGTAACTTTTCCAGGAGTAATATTTTGAATCAACTTTTGTAATATATCTGCTACTTTACTACCTCAATTGAAAAACTTCGTTCTTGTGCAGCTTCCCTCATGCCATGATTTTGCATCTTTGATCGCCCATGGCCAGGAAGGTCAACTGCAATGCATCTTGCAGATCCTGAGATGGCCTTCATGATGGGTATCCAGTCTTCACCAGTTCCAAGAAACCCATGGAGAAACACAAGTACATTATTCTGCATCATTCAAATTAAGAAAGAGTGATAAAGAATAACCACACCTAACTCAATTTCAGTATGTCTAACCAGTGGTGCTGCAAATGGAAAGCCATTTTAACAAGTGAAAAAAAAGGGAAAGAAGTTTTTTAGTTACAGCTGCTAGATATACAAAATGTGGACAGATAACCACGCAACACAGACATAACTCTTTGTGTATCAATACAAAAGATGACATATAGAAATGTGTAACTCACTCCCCCCACATTAATGGAACTCCTCTACTTTTTTCCACCAACTATGCACAAGAAACCAAAAGAAAAAAAATGCACCCAGGAACTATTTGCTTTCCATTATTTGCAGTTAATCATGTGCCAAATTATCTGGAATTACACAGGTATTAAATACCCTGGAGCTGTTTTTGCAAATTCAATGGATCAAAGACTCTGAAGGATACAAAATATTAACAGGATATGTTAACATAAAAATTAAAATTCCTGTACTTACTTCATTGCTTGATCCAATCTCACGTACATTGATGAAAAAAGAGAAACCATATGAATTAACTGTTAACTGGTATTTATGAACTTCTTCCCCAGTAAAATTTCAAAGGATGACCTTGTTGTCGACTTGAAAGTTCCCCAAGAGACAGCCAGCATCATCAACAGATGCTTCTATGAAGCCACTGCATGGATTACGATGAATATTCAGAGGTTCAGCAGTTATATCTTCTTTAGGCCAGCGGTAAGTTCCAAGACCATGTGCTATAGAAGGGGAAGGTTCCTTATTCATTGCCATACATATATCTGCCTTTTGCAGCTCAAGATAATATGAGAACTGGACATAAGCTGACAAACCTAGGCCACTCTCAAATGTAGCACTAACAACACTCATCTTCCCCTGCTGCTGAGCCCATCTTGCGATCAATGCTGCATTTTCAAAACCTCCAGCAACACTTGGTTTGATAACCTAACAAGAGTTATAAAACGAAACCAAATTAGGTTCATGTTTCTGACTTTTTCCCCAATGAATATAATTCATATCAAATCATGAATAAATAATGAGGGGGAAATTGTGACTGAAGAATTTTAACAGATGCTGCAGTTTGAAAGTTCTGATCGTGGTAATGGTTTTCATGTTTCACTGATAGAAAAGAAATGAAAGGCACACTATCTCAAGCATAACATGAGTTGAGATGAGTTTAATTACTGAAGTGTTTTATGCATCTTGTCCTGATTGAGGTATGCAAGAAAACCTCCAAAACAAAATTTTCATTCAATTATATGTGGTTTATTGGATTTTTTCATGAGGTTTAGAAAGTGAACTCTTTGGATTGACAGTGACTAGTGTACTCTCTGATGAGGCATACAAGATGATACGTATTACATACTGCTCGTCCCAATAACTAACATAAGAAAATAAACTTCCACTTACAACAGCAACTACTCCTGAGTGAGTAAAACTTTGCCAGCATTTCTAGAGAATTTTTTCGGATATTTTCAATGGTTTCATCCAGTGCTACAGGTAACCCAGTTTCTTCACAGGATTTAATTATATCTTCTTCATCCTGAACAGGTTCCTGAAACAGAGTTGCACAGAGACAGCTAAATAACTAGAAACCTCCAACAAGTTATTCAGAACCATGTCAATGAACTACTAATAGGGATCAATGCACTAAAAGCAGTTAAATAAACACTCAAATGAAAATGAACCACGAGAATAAATAGTCAATCTAGTAATATGTGATTACCACAATTTAGTATTGCAAAGTACCAAAAATTTCTATGCAATTCCTATCAAAAGAAAATCTGCGTACTAGCAAATAAACCTAACACAATCCATTCTGTTGACCAACAAGGATTAATAGCCAATTGTACTTGAAGTATACCTCAATATACTGTAGGCCACAATTCATCACAGAAGAACCAAATAGAACTGCTTCTTCATAGGTCCATTTCCGATTTGCATCAGCACAAAGGTTAATCTGGTGGCCAACCTTCTTTCTAACTTCTTGTATAACCATGGCATCTTCAATGGGATCTGGCCGACGTGCTACCTGTTATTGGAAGAACCATTACTAAGCCAGCTAGCATTTGAGATAGTTTGTAATTTAAAAACCTTCAGTGAACTAATAGTTTTCCAGAAATATGAGCCCAAATTACCAAGTTGCTTTAGGAAATTTCATCTAGAACAAAGTAATCTAGAAACAGTATAATTTGGGAAAGATTTCTAGCTTTTAGCTTTATTGCAGTGAAACCTTCTCCAACAAGTGCAGCTGCAATATCAGCAACATCCTTAGGAGTCCCATTGGAGTCAATAAGAGCACAAATCTGAACAGTAGATGACCTTTCAGATAACTCTTCTTGTGTAGCTGTCTCACGATGGAGTATATTCAATAAACTGGAACCTTCACTTGCCTGCTATAGCATTAAGGATTGCCATTTCCAAACCACATCTGACACTTGGAAAGATTGAGCCTGGCTATGTAACAAGGAAAGAGCTTAAACTTTTATCCATACAAAGTTGAGAAGACAAGTAGCAAAATTCTTTACCCAACGTCTTTTGTTGGTTATTACACTATCTAGAAGTATTAATATTGTATTTGTAGAATGAAGGTGCATGGACATACCAAGATTCCTAAACTGTTCCATATCCAAGAACAAAATGAGCCCTTTAAAAGAGGAAGCAAGTAACTAATCTTTGCTGCTTGTACGGCATGAATAAGAAACCGAAGTTGCTCTTCAACATCAATCAGGTTTTCTTCGTGGATCTCCAGAGGTGCAACCTGTTCAAAATAATATTTTATGAGAAACGGTAAGGGAAGAAATTTTATTTTCAAAATAGAAAAGAAAAGAAATTTAATAGAATGAAAGAGAACACGAAGAAAGGTTGTGATTATCAAATAATATGTTTGACATGTATTGTACCATTAGGGAAATTTTTACAATAACGTACATATGTTCCTGTCTTTCTTCCAGAAAGGGGGAACTCCAAAAGTTTTGCCTTCAATTATCACAATTTTGCAGTGAAACCAGTAATTATTAGATCCATATCTTTCTCATGTAACTGAGGGAATTAGAGTATCTAAAGGACTACTGCCTACATGCATCTCTCAACTCAAAAACTGAATCATTTTATGAATTATGATGTTGAAAATCCACATCAGTAAGTAAAATCAAGTCACACCAACTAATTATAGTTGTTTTATTAGAAAAACAGAGCCATTGGTAGGTGTAAACTATACAAAGAACCCATACATATCAACCACCATACTAAAGTCACCTTGAAATAAATCAGAGATTGAACCACAGTAATAAATAACTACCACCACAAATCTTTTCTTCTCCAATTCCAGGAAAAGTACTAGTTTGTGGCATTGTGCTCTTACCAATGCCTTTTTAGGCTTTTTAACTATCCTTAGACATAAAAGTGTTACAAAAAGCTGCACTCTTTTAATACAAATGCAAAGTACAGAACACAGAAGTGCATTTGGACATTGGAAGAATAGCTCCATTATTACAAATGCAAAAAATCAAACACCCTAATCTCTTATTAAGCCTTCAATGGAAAAAGAATAAAACCCTATCAACATTTTTGGCACTTCCATTGTGATATACAGTACAAACAAATATCATATCTAGTGAGCTCCTGAATGTATATGTAATAACCTGATCTCGTCTAAGATTCTAGTATACTTGTAGTCCCCATATTCTGTATATTTATATGCTTATTGTGATAAGGAAGTTACTTGAGAGCAAGAATAGAAGGAGACAAAACTATATGATTTGATTCCGATACAAGTGATTTAAGTTTGGAGGATCAAACTTCCTAAAGGGGGGAAGATTGTAACGATCTGGAATTTTTCCCTCCGCTCGAGCGGGGGAGTCGACGCTCGAGCGGACTTTTGGGGTTCCCAGCAATTTTTACAGACGGCTTGAGATTCTAGGAGTTGTGATTTCCCGCTCGAGCGGGGGAGTTGACGCTTGAGCGGACGGCTTTGTTGGTCTGCGCGCTCGAGCGCAAGGTTGGGCGCTCGAGCGGGTCGCCAGGTTGAGTTTGAATTTTTGAGGCACGTGGGTTCGTCTGTGACATCTTTATTAATGTATTTGGAACCTCCTTATTTTATTTTGGAGTATTGATTGTGGTGGTAATATGATGGTAAAGTAAGATTGGATCAAAAACTTTAATTCGAATAATTCGCCTACGATCAGCCGTCACTCTTTTGCCCTTTTCTTTTTCCACACTTTGAATTTGGATGTAAGGTTAGAACCATTGGAAAGCTTATTTCCGGGGCTTCAATTTGGACACAAGAACGACCTAAAACGGAGTCCAGATGGGAGAGTTATACCTGTTCGAAGTTTTGAAATCTGTGCTGGAAGAAGGTACGCTCGAGCGTGGGACGCGAATTCAGCGAGTTTAAAGCCTCTTTTCTAGATCAGTCTTCACATTTTCATTTCTCCTCTTCTTCCCTCTCACCTAGGTCCGAAAACCCTAGGTCCTTGATCTCCAAAACCTTCCATTTCCCTTAATTTTGATCAAGATCACCCATCAAGAAGTGAAGAAGCTTGAAGATCAGCATGTTCTACCGATTGGAATTTCGGAATTGTGGAGGAATCTCACTAAAGCTTGTTCCTTTGCTTGGTTCTTGGGGTAGGGGTTCTAATTCTCTTCAATGCTTCCATGATTAGATAGATTTGTAATATTTTAGAGTATATAAATGCAAAATTTACATTTTAAGCATATAGAGTTATATTATGGAAATTTAGGGATTTCGGATTTGGAGAGTTTGGGGCTTTCTTGTTGGGTTTTGATTATAAATTATGATCCTAGGATGTATAATCAAATGGGCTAATTGGGAGAAAAAGTAATGGGTTAAGAAGTTTGAAGTTTTCTTGAAATTTCTAAATTTTCTAGAAACCCTAGATTGATTTAAGATGATAAACAATGATTTGACCCAAATTGAAAGTAGAATCATGAAATTGGTAGGTTGAATTATGTGTATACAAGTTTAATTGAAATTTGGTTGTATTTGAAAATCATGTTTAAAATTTGCGAATGAACTTTCTTATGAGCATTGTAAGTCATGTTATGATGATGAAAAAGGAAATTGAGAGAAATGATTTATTAATGAGATAAATGACATAAACTCGGTTATGGAATGTTGAAATGGGATTTAAGAGTTCCTCTCGAATTATGTTGAATTATATTTAATGGTATTAAGTTTGTTGATTTTAGTTTTTATGATCTAAAATATAGAGTTTCCAAAATGGGTTTAATCTCAAATCATTTTATTAAATTCCTTGTGGGTTTGCTTAGTTATGTTGAAACTCAAGTGGATGATTTCATGGGATTTCTTTATGGGAATGGGAAATGTTTGGTTTTTGATGAAAACGCTTGAAATGTAGAGATTTTTGGGAACCATGGAATTGTTCATAAAATTTTCCTTCTTTGAATAGAAGATGAATGGGTGTAAATACATTTGACGTGAAATGAATTCGGAAATGATTTAACAAAGAGAAATGAACTAATGTGCAAGTTATGAATGTGTGCAGGACACACTTCGGGAGGAACTAGCACAGCGTCACAACACGGTGAGTAGTAGTACTATAATCGCACATTCAAGTATTGTTAATTCTATTCCCTGCAAGTAATTAAATTAGCAATACGTCGATTGGAGAATCTAGAGGCTTTATTGAGCAGCCCATATGTGGTGATTATATGGGATGATATTGACTTTCTGTTGTCAATGAATACTAACTTTCTGTTATTTGCAAGATAGCTATAGTGATTCATGACGAACAAATGGAACATATGAGCATTATGGAACTATGGTATTCCGGTATCTCTGGAATCATTCACCCGGTAAAATGTGTTTACCTTTCATTAATAATTACCAAGAATGTTCTGTTAAACTTAAGTTAACTGCATGAACTCATGTGAATGATACAATGGTTACCCTTAGTACTCTGTTACTTGCAGGTCAACTATGTTAATATATATGAACGACTAAACAAAAGTGTATGTTACTGAGTAATGGCTCGAGTGAACCATGTCAGTTCTTAATGAATAAAGAAAATTTATGTTCCTCTTCGAAGAATCAGAATAATTGGAAAGTGATATGAAGCCATATGAATCTGAAGTTATTTTCTTGTGTTACATATGAATTCGAAGTTATTCAGAATCTACGACATGAATGCAAAAGTTTAACATCAGTATGTAACCCACATAAGAATATGCATTATTCTATTTTGCTAAGCGCACGATAATGACATGATATAACAAGAAATGCTCCATTTTCTGATAAGTTATGTTATGACTTAATGAGTGACTATTCATATAGGTAAAAGTATTCATGTCATCCTTAGCTTATGGCCCTTGCCCGGGGGTAATAATACCGTGGTTCAAGTATGTTACAAGATATGTTTTACCACCGACGGTCTTGTACGGGTGGATTATGTTTTGCCATCGACGGTCTTGTACGGATGGTACCACCGACGGTCTTGTACGGGTGGGTTATGTTTTGCCATCGAAGGTCTTGTACGGATGGTGCCACCGACGGTCTTGTACGGGTGGGTTATGATCAAGCATGAACTCTGATTTCTGTTTATGATTCAAGCTTAATGAAGAATATGTATGAATATGTTTTTAATTATCCGATCCGTTTATACTATGTTATAACATGACATGAATTGATCGGTCTTTAAGACCTAATGATTTATTAGTATGAAACAAAGTGCTGTACGGAACTAAGTACTGCAGTGCGAGCCACCTCTTGAGTTCATATATGCAAGACAAGGGCTTTATGCCATTCTGACAAGGGCGTTATGCTATCATGTGTTCAAGGGCTATATGTAATCATATGTAAAAGCTTAATGTTAATGTGTTCAAAGGCTTTAAGCCACTATGTTTCACGATTGGGTCTAAGGCCATTTTAAAATGAAAACAGGAACAGATTATCTATGTGATCTTTGCATTCATTTATGCATTGCAATATGTTATGTTTAAATTGAGCATTTATGTACTATTACCCACTGAGTTTAGCTCACTCTGTGTTATGTCTGTTTCTGTAGGTAAACAACCCAGTAGTCCATTCTAAGCCATGATGTCCATTCTTTCTATCAACCTTTGAATGCCCAGACCCTAGATGAAGCCACTCATATTTTCGTGAAGTCTTGACGAACTTTTGGCGCTACGCTTTAATTATTGGCCTAAGGTTGAAATATGTTTGGCCTAAGGTTGAAATATGTATAATACTTTCTTCCAAAGTGTTTTTGTTTATGCCCCATTGTAGGGCTGGGTCTGTATATGTGCATGTATGTAACCGATGCCCAAGGTCATGTTTTCGGTTTTGTCTATCTATAGTGATGTATGTGATCCTGGCATGTTAGTAGTAGCTCAATGGAGTTTATTTATTTATTTTTTATCATTTTATTCTGATACTTAGTGCTTCCGTTAAGGCCCCGTATGTTATAAATCTCAGGGTACATGTCCGGTTCTGAGTAGGTCATGCCCAAAATTTTTAGGGGCGGATTTGGGGCGTGATAGTATACGTTCATTGCATATCATTATCTTAACTTGCTTCGTTTAATTTATCCAAGAGCAATCCTCTTTAGTCAATAGTTATAATGATACTCGTGTTTGGCCCGATCATGGTGGAGAGCCTAGTTACACATGAGAGGATATAAATAAATAAGCTTTCAACCTCTCTAAGAGTTCAAAACTTTTAGATAACTTGGTGGTTAAAAACTTAACATGGTACCTACATAAAGGAGATCCCGTCTTCGAACCTCACCACACTTGTTAATTATAATACTTGCACGTACTCAGCCTGCTCAGGGTGGACAGCCACCACACATGGAGCGGGCAAGTAGAGGTGCATTGTAATTTACACCTCTCTTTAACAGTTTAAACATTTAGATAATATAGTGGTGAACAATCTAACTGGAAAAGTATAAGACCCTTTTCGCAGCCCATGCATGACTTAAATGATAATCCTATTATTATTTGAAGGAAATTAAATCCTTTTGGCTAATTATGAACTATAAATTTGATAAAGAATTTTGAAATCCCAATTGGTGATAGGTATAGTAATACTTATTTTATGACAAAAGCTAAGAACTCCATACCTTGGATTAGATCAACATACTACATACTCTCCCTTGGATAATATGAATGTGGTTATTGCTAAGGATTATTTTAAATTTTTATTATGATAACTTTTATGATGGAAGATATGAGACAAATAACTATAGTCTATATTATATAACCTATTACCACAATGGAAGGGCACGGGATATGTTCCCAAGCACACTGGAAAAAAATAAATAAATAGATAAACATGCATACTAACCTCACCAAACCCCACAATTCCATCTTCAAGTGACAAAACTACAATAAAACCTTCTCTGTAGCAGCTCATAGGGACATAGTATACAGAAGTTGAAGTAGGTGGGGCACATAGCTGAATTCTGTCACAACAAAAGTTCAAAAAAAACATATATTACACATTTCAGGAGTTTGAAAATATGATTTGGAGATATTTAAAACTAATAAAACTCACCTATAGAGAGAGTATTCCATTTTACAAATTTCAACAAGAAAGAAGCCATCTAACTTATAATCCAAAATCGAAAGCCTTGAAACAAGGCTCACTTAAGGCATTGTCTGCTGCTTGACATGCAAATTGTCTCAACTTACTGAGAAGAAGGGGAGGAAATGTGTTAGCAGGGCATGGAGGTGATATGTGTGTGAGGCAATATAGGTAAATCACTTGAACAATGATACAATCTCACTACCAGTGGAAAGTAGCATTGGCATCAATAGAGCTCTCAATCTCTATGATCCAATCAATCTCCCCCTATCGAGATGTCAACAAGGCATTTTGCAATTCCATTTTTGTCTGCACTTGTACATGTTTCAAACTGCACAAATTGTGGTTTTGTTAACATAAGAAGAAAGAACTAATTCACGAGTACATCAAATGGCTAGGAAAATAAAAAGAAAGTGATAGTAATGAACTACGTACATAAAGTCATCTTGCAAAAGCAAAATCAGACACATCAGCTAGCAACTTTACAGAAGAGCATAAACAGTTGAGAAACTAAAGATAATGGATACATTATCAAAATTTGACAACTCTGCAGGGTTTTGTTTTCTCTGTAATAATGGGACTTCTGTTTATTTCAAAATGTCACTATGTAGACTGCTTATACTCATGAAATGATAAAGTATTCCTTTTTGTTTTCTTTTCTCTTCTTCTTCGAAAGTGCACCCTTCTGTCACTAGGAGTGTTTTGGTAGAGCATTCATTCACAGATCTCTATATTGGAGTTATGAATGCTGATTCAACTAAAGTATTATTACATGAAGGAACTTCAAGGTATTATCACAAAAGAGCAAGCATGTGCATGCAAATTAAATTCGATTAATTTTGATGAACAGCACCCATTCTAGATATGCACATATTAATGTCCAACACTAGCAAGGTATTACAAATTCGATTTTATTAAGATACAAATAAAATCATTTTGTTTCATTTCAAAGGATTTTAAAAACTTGCTCTCTTTTTTTTTTTTTGGGTTACATTTTGTTTCATTTGGTACTTTATGATGTAATTTAGTGTAATGGTCGCAATGGTACATTTCATACTTGAAAATACAAATAAAGATGGTTGCAATTGTGTGGGTATATGATTAATAATATATTTGTTACTGCCTAAGAATACGTTTTGTTTCATTTGGTCTATGACACATTTTGTTTCATTTGATTTTTTTTTTTTTTTGGTTTCCTCTATATTTTCAGCCCTTTGCCCACTACAATCCACAAGCAATAAACTTGATTTGTAAATAAAACAGTGCAGATTTTTTTAAGAGAATAAAAATTACAAAAGGGAAAGAAAATAAAAAGATCACCCAAATAAAAATTGCATTGGACGAAAGGATCAATTGGCCAGAAGGCAACATAACAATTAACATACACAGCAGGAAACCAGACCAAAAACAGCAATACCTAAACATCAATTCTAACAAACCAAAAACTAATTAGCTCAGTTGAATTCCCATCCATCAATACTTAGTAGCCAATCTAATAGTTTAAAGCATCAAGCATCATCTTTTTCTTGCAACTGGTCACAAGTTGATAGCATCTGCCCAAACCACCACCTAAATTGTTGACTTGTCTCCAAACCTCCAGTCCTATCGCTAGTGTTTAGATTAATAACCTGACAAATAACAAATAAAAATGAAATTAACAAGGATCAATTTAAGAATAATAGTCTATTTATTGAAAACCAATTGAGTCAAAAAGAAAATTTTAGTTTGCAACAAAAATTCTTCAACATAATTATATATTAAGATTATCTCTCAAGACATTTATCAAACAGTTAGTTTGCAACAAAAAGAGAAGTTGGGAAATTAGAATACAATTAACAACAGAATTAGATAAAAGCAGCACAACTGAATTGAGGATCATTTAGAGTTGAATCTCATACATATCTACATCCCTTGCTCACAATTGATTGATGATCTCAAAATCCAATTTTTTTTCTATTTATTTATTTGGTTTTTTTTTTTTTTCAAGTGAATCAAAACAGAACCTACTTTTTTTTAAAAGGAAAATCATAACAAAACCCAATTTTTTTAGAAAATCATAACTAAAATTGTAATCAACCTCCATTGTAAACGAAATCCCATTTTTAAAAAAAGGAAATCAAACAAAAATGTGAGGGGTGGAGTGAAGTGAATGAATCAAAACAAATACCAAACTTGGGAATGAATGTTGGAATGAATCAAAACAAAAAACAAACTTACCGGTGAAGAATCCAATCGAAAATGGTGGCGACGGCAACGCGGCTTGATTGGTTTGCTGGTTTCCTGGTGCTTTGTTCTTCCCTTCGATCGTCTATGGAGGATTGGAGATTTAGGGATCTTGGAGTTGGAGTTGGAGTTGGAGTTGGAATTGGAATTGGAGTTGTGAGTGCGCCGTCGTCGCACTCCTCAAACGTCTCTCTGTTCTTGCTCTGGGTGGGTTGGGTTTCTCAACTGAGAGAAAAGAAAAAGGGCAAAAGGGTATAATTTTTTTTTTTAAAAAAATTATAATTAAAAAAAGAAAAGAAAAGACGACGTCGTTTTCGCTTCACAGCAAGAAACCCGTCACCGGAAACCATGGCAGAGGATCCCGACTCCCTATTTTTGGGGGGGCTCAGGCATTAATCCTTCGGTATTGGTATTGGTATTGGTATTGGTATTGGCCTTCTTTTTATCAGGTAAACAGCTCCAGATAGATAGTGGCATTGAAGCCATAAAACAGACTAAGGGAATCCATAAAACGGCCGAGGGAAGGTGAGATGCAACAACTATAAAAAACGATGTATAAATACATGCAATTCCCAATTGTTCAGATGCATTTGCAATCCCAGGAAACAAGTCACGAAGCGATATTCCATAGAGCAAGGCGACGAGGGAAGCGCAAAGTAAGCACAACATAGAATGCAAAACTCCGGGGGAGGAATCTTTGCCGTGTAGTGCCAAGATCATTGTGGTTGTAGGCAGTATGAAAGTGAGAAACGATTTGCCCATCTCCAGCTCACGAAAAGCTTTGGCTATTGGGTTTGATAAGTGGGTTTGGGTTTGGGATTCAGATTGAATGTTTGGTTGTCGGGAGGGTGATGAGATGGGGTGAGAAGGAGTGGATGATAATGATGATGAAGGAGGTGCTTCAACATCAACTTTGGAGCCAGAATGAGCTTCCTTGCGATTTGAAGGATTATTAGTAAAGTAAGATACAACCCAAAGGCCAGTGCTTTTGATTGCCGATAGCAGCTGAGAAGCCATTTCACTAAGCAAACTTGCTGCTGTTGAATCTTAGGAGGAACCCTCCTGCGGCCTGCCCCACTGCCAGTGCGGTGGCTTTCGGAAGGTTTATAATGTTTTGAGAAACATGAACCATGAAAATTCCGACGGAGAGATAGAGTTATATAGGCGAAGTCGTGGGTTGGTGGTTGATGAGAAACAGATGGAAAAATGATTGACAGCTCAGTAGCTCTTGATGTCATGTTTTGTTGGTGTCCATCGCTCGTCTTTTTTTATATTTTATTTATCACATCAGAAAGCTCTGTCTACTAATCACTTCTGAAAGAGATATATAGGCGCAGTCGTGTGTGGGTCCGAACATTCCCTTATAAAATATAGGATAAGTTACACTCACACGTATGAGATTTAGATTTAATATATATAATCCCTTAGGGTCTGTTTGGTAACGTTTACGTTTTCAGTTTATATTTATAAAAATTTTATAAACTGGTTTTTGTTTATTTTTAGAAAAACATAAACTACAAACGCGTTTGGTAATTGGCAAAATGTTTAATTTTTTTTAAAAAGAGTGAGAAATGGCAAGTGGTGGCGGAAGACGGTAGTGAAAAGTGGTGACGGTGGGTGGTGGGTGGGTGGGTAGTGGGTGACGGTGGTGGGTGGTGGTGAGTGGTGGCGGGTGGATGGTGGTGGTGGGTAGGTGGCAGGTGGTCGTGGTGGGTGGGTGGGTGACGGTGGCAGGTGGTGGGTGGTAGTGAGTGGGTGGTGGTGGTGAAGGATGGTGAGTGGTGGTAGGTGGTCGTGGTGGGTGGGTGGGTGATGGTGGCGGGTGGTAGGTGGTAGCGAGTGGTGGTGGTGGGTGTGGTGGCAGGTGGGTGGCAGATGGTGGGTGGATGACGGTGACGGGTGGTAGCGAGTGGGTGATGGTGGTGGCGGTGGCGGGTGGTGGGTGGTGGTGGTGGTAGGTGGGTGGCGGATGACGGGTGGTGGCGGGTGATGATGGGGGGAGGGTGGGTGACGGTGGCGGGTGGTGGGTGGTAGCGAATGAGTGGTGGTAGTGGTGTGCGCGGGTGGTGGTGGTGGCGGGTGTGGTGGTGGTGGGTGTTAGCGAGTGAGTGTGGTAGTGGGTGGTGGTGGCAGATGGGTGGCGGGTGGGTGGTGGGTGATGGTGGTGGTGGTGGTGGTGGTGGTAGGTGGTGGTGGATGGCTCATGGTGGTGGCGGATAGGTGGTGAGTGGTGATGGCGGGTGGTGGATGGTAGTGGCGGATGGATGGTAGGTGGGTGGTGGGTGGTGGGTGGTGGGTGGTGGTGGTGGCGAGGGATGGGTGGTGGTGGCGAGTGGGTGGCAGGTGGGTGGTGGGTAGTGGCTGGTGGTGGGTGGCAGGTAGGTGGTGGTGGGTGGGTGGTGGTGGCAGGTGAGTGGTGAGTGGTGGTGGCAGGTGGTGGTGGGGGATGGTGGCGGAAGACGGTGGTAGAAAATGGTGGCGAGTGGTGGCTAGTGTTTGGTGGTAAAAAAAAAAAAAATTGAAAACTCAAAACGGAAACACATTTTTTAAGTTTACATTTTTTGGCCAAATTTATAAACTGAGACCACTGATTTATAAATCAAAAATTTACCAAATAAGTTTTTATTTGAGTTTTTTAAATTTTTGTAAATATAAACAGAAAATTAAAAACGCAAATGTTACCAAACGACACCTTAATGTTTAAAAAATTATATTAAATTTTTTATTAATATAATTATTTAGACAGAATAAAAATATTAAATTCATATATTATCTTTTTTCTTACTTTGCTTTACTTTCTCTGTTTTTCTTTTTTTTTCTCCTTTCTTTTGCTTTACTCTTTTTTTTTTTTAAATGTAATTTCCTCTTGTTTTCTATTATGAGTTGTTACTTTTTATATAAGCAGGGAGTTTGTGAAATGAGATTATAAACCATAAGGTGAGTATGTAATTTCCAAAACATCAAGAGCCTGTTTGTTTTAAAGGATAACACCATGGGATTGGACTATTAGTCCTGTTGGACTAATAGTCCGTTGTTTGGTATGAATTTTTTGGTCCGGACTAATAATCTCTCGGGACTATTAGTCCTATATTTGTGGGACTATCCTATCCCATGGGGGGATAGAAACCATGGGATAACTCATCCCATGGGATTAGCTACTAAAATTATATTTTTGCCCTTTGGTATTTAATTATGTATTATATTTAGTAAAATTCAATAAAATTTAAATATTTCAATTTAAAAATAAAATAATTTTATTTAATTTTCATTTTTGTTTTATTTATTTAATTTTTTAAAATAATTTTTTATAGATATTTTATTGATGTTTTATTTTAAAATTTTGTTTATATTTTATTTAATTTTATTATTTAAATTTTAATAGATGTTTTATTTTATTTCATTATTTAAAATAAATTTATTTAAAATTTTAATTAAAAAAATAACATATATTTTTATTGATATTTAATTTATTTAATTTTTTTAAAAAAAAATTTATTTAATTGTACAAAAAATAAAATAAAATAAATTTTTATTTAATCTAGCTAAAAATAATTAAAATATTAAAATTATGTTTAATATTGCTATTACTTAGTAAATAACTGAAAATGATAAAATAGTCATTTGAGCATTTATCCTTCTCTATAATATCATAAACAAATATTGTATAACTAAAAATAGTCCAATTCAGACATTTAATCCCATGACTAAACAAACATAGGATACAAATCCAGTCCAACCAAATAGTCCGGAGACAATGTATCCCAGGATTAATAGTCCAATGGATTACAATCCCCCTTACCCAGTCCGTCCAAACAAACACACCGTGGGTTGGAATGTAATTGAACCAAACCTCAAGAGTGTCAATGTAATTTACCCTAAAATATATTAGAAAAATTATATATAAATCTACTTTTTTTAAATCTATTTTTTGAACTTAATGATGTGTCAACAACATGATTAATTAATAATTAAAGAATAAATAAGAGAAATAATTAACTTAAATATTTAATAGAATATCACATCATTAAATTTAAAAAGTAAATTTAATTTTTAGACCTAAATAACAATAGTCAAAATATTATAAGCAAAGCGTAGTCTAGGTGTTACCGAATATTCTTGAAGGTTTCAATCTTAGCCGTCCAATTTATTAATGAGGACGATTTTCTGTGGCCAGGGGGCATGCGAATTATACGGGATATCTAATATTGAAAATTAATTATTGTTATTCATGTCATCATTATAGACAGATCTAAATTTAAAAAAAAAAAAAATTTGTCATCCTTATAGACTAATAAGATTAAGGGCACCATATCCACCCAAAAAAGATTTAAGGGCGCCGTAAGAGGATAGGTGAATTGATTTCCATCCAGCTGAGGCGCCTAACATTACTGATTAGAAAAATTACTAATAAGTCCTGTTTATTAAAATTATTAGCAAGTCCTATTAAATTTTATTGTGAATAATTAAATTATATTTTTTCGTAATGTATCCCAATTCTATCATTTTTAAATAAATATTTTAATTTTCTAAAAATTTATATTTTTTTATCGTAAATTTTTTTTAAAAAAAAATACATCAAATAAAAGCATAAATAAAAATTGGGTAAATTACATTGACCTCCCATGATATGTGAAAAAACTACAATTAAATTCACAATTTTAATATAATTACATTGATTTCCCTTTTTATTAAAGATAAATGAACTGAAACTAATGCAAATAGTGTGAAAATATCAAAATAAACGTGGAAAAATATATATTTCAAAGTAAAAAAGATCACAATATTATTTTTTTATCCATATGACTAACAAATTAATGATAAAAAAATAAGTTAAATATTATATGAATTAAAATTTTAAGAGAACTCAACATAATTATGTCAAAATTATAAAACTTATTGTATTTTATCTAAATCTTAAGAAATGTCAACACAATTTATCCATAAAAATTTTATCAAAAGAATTATGGCATAAGATTGATCATTTCTCGTCGCCTCAATTATGAAAAATATATGTGATAAACAATTCAAAAGGCCTAATGTTATTATTATTTCATCAAAAGAATTATGAGAAATAATACAATAAAAAATTCTTATATTTTTTAAGTGTGAGACAACAAAAAAATAGTGATTTTTATGCCCCTGTTTTTATTTAATAGAATTTTCTTATTTTTAAAATTTTTAAATGATTTTTATATAAATTATTTTTTTATGAAATATTTGTCCATATTTTAATGTAGAGAATGCTATGATACAGAAAGTGTACCATAGGTAAATTATGTCATTTATGAGTTTGATTATCATAAACGGCATAAGTCAAAACCAAAAACATAAAAATCATAACAAAAGGTGTATATGGTACACACTCAAAAGAATTTCCTTTTTAATGTAAAAGATAACGGAAAGATCGCATATGTACCTTATAATTAAAGAAAAAAATTATATAATTTCATACTTTTCTAAAACATAATTATAAAAAAAATAAAAATTAAACAACATATGAGATATAAAAAAAAAATTATTAGTCATAATTACAATTTGACCACAATTAAAAAAATAATATAATTAAAAATATATAATACATCCCTTTCAAGGGGGTGTATAATAAAATTTTCTAAAAGATAAATTTAGAATAAAATATATATTATTAAATCTGAATAGGCGACTCATCCATCCTGGGCGCTTTGACGTCGGCAAATCTGTTAAAATTGGATAAGACTCATTAATAAATAATTTTTCATACATCTTTGATGTGATTTTTTTTGAACTACATCTTTGATGTGATTGACAATCGAAGCTTCGATCAACATGGGAAACAATACGTCACTACCATACGTCACTAATAATGCTTGACTTGTTTCCGTTTAATCAAAAAAATAATAATTAGGGCAAATTACATATAACTCCCTCGAGGTTCAGTTAAATTGCAGATATCTCCTGAGATTTTGAAAATTACAGATACTCCCTAAAGTTTATATTTTCATAACAAATTGCCCCCTGAGGTTTATATTTTCATAACAATTTGTCCCCTAATTTGTTATGCAAATATAACCTTCAGAGGTATTTGTAATTTCTCAAACTTCATGAGGATATCTGTAATTTTACTAAATCTTGAGAGGATATATGTAATTTGCCCAAATAATTAATGCTCGACTCAGTAAGCATATGTCATACCAGACTTGACTAATACTTTTTTTTTTTTTTTTTTTTTTTTTGAATGTGATGCAAATAAATTCACAAGAAATCAACACCACCAGACAATTACTGATTAATACGTGACTAATACTTAACTCATAGGTTAATTAAATTGTGAGTAAATTATGACGGTAATCTCTTATTTTAATTTTTGTGTCATTTTGATCTTTATAATTTTAATTGATTTGATTTTGATATTAAATTTATGATTTTGTTTTAATTTAATTCAATTTATTACAACTTTGAGAATTTTTTAATAAAAAATACACATATAAGTGGTATCTTTCATATTTTTAAGAGTAAAATAATAAACCTACTCAACTCAGTTAGTTAATCTCAATCGATTTCATGATAACTTTTAGTTAGAAAAAACTAACCGCATTATTATTTTGATTAAATTGACCCAAAATCTAAAATTAAGAGTCAAATTTGAACTAATTAAAAATATAAGAGCCAAAGCAAATAAGAGACATTATATAAGGACCAATGGTGTGAAATTCTGCTCATTTTGATATTAAAAATAATATATAAAATGGAAGAAGAATTAGTAACATAAAATTAAAAATGATTCTAATTATTTAATTTTTTTATTCATTTGAAAAATAAGAATATATAGAAATGGAAGTTATACAAAAATTGTTTTTAAAAGATTAAGTATGTTGTACTTGGATTAAGAAAAAAATAGATGGATTAATTATGTGAAATATTGGGGTTCTTTTAAGGAAAATTTACTGATAAATCCTAATTCCAGAAATCTTGCTCCAATTAGTCCTTAATGTTTTCTTATGAACCATTCAGTCCTATTTGATTTGGGAGGAATATTTGTATTATGTTTGGTATGTTTGGATTTTACATTTGTATCCTCCTGATGTGTGATTGGGTAGTTGTTGGGTTGCTGATGTCGCCCCGTTTGTTGGGGGAACGTATATGTACATTACCTATTTTCGTAGATAGTTGGAGTGATTTACGGGGAGTTTGTTTCTTTTTGACTGATGTGTTTGCAGAGGGTTTTTGGGTGTTTTTGTGTATTTTGTTCATTCATACCTCTATTGCAGTGTTGAGGTTGTCGTTTGGATGTGTACATCGTCGGTTGCTGTAACTCACAATATCTAATTGAGGTTTTTTTAGGCAGGTATGGAGGGTGCTATCTTGATGTTATGTTCTTACGGAGGAATGAACGCTGTCATTCGTCTTCATCCCGCGTTGACATTTGCGGATTTGATCAGTGGGATATGCGGCAAGTTTGAAGGGTTGGACTCCGAGATGGTCGTCTTATTCATTGAACTTCCTGGATATAACAAGTTCTGTGTCTTGTGCGATGAGGATGTTCGGAATATGTTTTCTCTTGCGAAGTCTTTTGGTCTTGATCATGTCGATGTCATTATTCAATTACGAAATTGGGGGACGGGGGCAATCCTGGTGACGGAGTGTGTATGGCTGACTCCGGCAGCAAGGCCCTGGGTTATAGGATGTTCGGATTGGATGACCGAACGGATCTGTTACAGTCGTATTGTCAGCATAGGTCCAAGACATACCTATCGGCTGGGTGGGCAAGCGGCGTTACCAATGTGGGTCAATGTTTTATTGGTGGCGCTGATGAATTTCGGACCGTCCTTTTCCAAATACGCTGTCGAGTGTGGGTTTCAGTTCAAATACGTGAAGAATGATTCGGTGCATGTTACAGCTGTTTGTAAGTTTGCAGGGTCAACGGGGTGTTCGTGGTCGGTACATGCTAGGGTGTTCGCATCCAACGGGGTTTTTTGTCTGAAGAGGTTTACTAGTGTACACACGTGTGGTGCTGCTGTTCGTATGTCTAGGAACCTACGTACTGGGTTTGATTTGGTGGCCGATGTTGTTGCGGATCGTGTGCGTGCTCAGCCATTGACACAGCCCACTAACGTCATTTTTGGTTTGAAAAACGATTACGGCCTGGATATTAGTTACCGTGTTGCTTGGCTTGGTGTTGAGAAAGCGAGGAGTGAAGTATATGGTGACCACGTTGTGGCCTTCGATCAGCTTAGATGGTACAGTGATGCTGTGATGGAAAATAACCCAAACAGCTATATCAACCTCGAATTTCAGCAGCAAACTGGAAGATTTGTTTGGTATTTCATATCATTTCGCGCTTGCATAAATGGATTCAAGCATTGTTGCCCGTTGTTATTTCTTGACGGTACTTTTCTCAAGGGCCGGTTCAAGGGGAATTTACTTGCTGCTACTGCGAAGAATGGGAACCAAGGTAATGTGTTTCGCGTCTTCAAATTGGTTACATCCAATTGCACAACTGTCTTTAAATATTTGTTCAAATATTTAAAATGTGTTTTGAGGGTGATGACAGATTGGTTGTGTATAATGTATATCATTATGTTGGTATATAATGGAAACACAATCTGTCGTGGTTTCAAACAGTTACTAGTGGGTTTTTTTCTTTTTAAATTTCGGTCTTTCCGTTGGGGGGTTAATGGCAGCTGGGTTGTGGGGAAACTATATACAGATATAGTTTTTTTAATATCACACAATCTGTCATGTTTCATTTGGTTGTTGGTTATTGTTTTCCTATGGTTTGGTCGGCTAAATGCATGGGTTTTGTGTGGATGTGGTGTTGTTTTTTATCGCCATAACAATTCAAAACAGGTTTGTTCCCAGTCGCGTTTGCCATTGTTGATTATGAAAACACAGCAAACTGGGAGTGGTTTCTTCGGCAATTGTCGGAGGTTGTTGATCATGGTCGGAATTTGACATTTGTTTCCGATCGTCACATTGGGCTGTTACAATCCATGTCAAAATCTTTTCCATTGGCACATCATGCGTTCTGCCTCGTACATCTTCAAATGAATTTGAGAGACCGAATGAAATACGTCAATGCCGAGCAGAAGTTTGGGCTGATGCGCAAGTTACACGAATGTGCATACGCACCCACTGTCACTTAGTTCAACCAGAAAATTGAGGTCTTGAAATTGTGTAGTCCGGCTGTTGTTGGGGAGTTTCTTAAAGATTTGGATCCAAAACATTGGGCCAATGCGCACTTCGGGTACGTACATGTTTTAATTTTTTGTTTGTTACATTTTTTTGGACCCCCATGAAATGTCTGTAGTTGATTGTGTTGTGGGCAGTTGTAGACGTCCCCGAACGCCCCGGGAGGATGAGTCCGTTCTGTTCATTTTGGGCTCACTACAGTTCAGGACTCAATGTCACGGTTCTTAATCTGAACCAAAGAGTCCAAATCCGGCAAATCGTTTTGAAAACAGATTTTTTTTTTTGAAAGAAGTGCCAAACATGGACTGCTTTGCCAGATACAGAGTCGCCACCTAAATATTTTATTTTGGGAAATTTAGGAAACCCTGACTCGTTGCCTAAGGCCACGTGTCCGTCATCACCAAAGTTGCCTCGGCTCGGGAACTTGGGTACGATTGGGGAAGGTCACTTCGTGAGCACCCCCGCTCGCCCGATCAAAAATCGGCCTCTACTAACCATGATATCTAGCTTTGAAAACATTATGCGTTCTTATTCCGGTTATTAGCCTAGATTTACTATGTGATGCGCACAGCATACAAGTATAGACTGGATCGCCTGAATTGGAACGAAACATCTCATGTTTGTTTTGAAAAACGGTTTGCTACTCGCAAGTAGGCTTAAAATACATATTTTGCCACCCTCAGGTGGGCTTAGAAAAGATGGTTTTGCCACTATCTAGTGGGCTTAAAACTCACAGTCAATGCATTATTCCAATTCAGATAATCCAACCTTCACCCACAGGCATTCAGGCAGTTATATCACATAAGTACATAGCCTCATGGTAAGCATGCTATCATGGCAGTCACTCACACGCATACAAGGATGCTAAAGCATAAAACTTACCGAGTACTCCAAGCCAAAAAAAGAAGCTATGTTAGAAATCCATGCATGATCCTAACTATACAGAAATGCCTAATGCGACACATGCAAAAATGCAACTATAGCAGGCTCGGCTATTCTAAACATGGCATATGAGATGCAACAGCTAACTATTACTCAAATCGAAATTGAAATACAAATGCAGTTAGTATGATGCGCCGAGCCTGGTGCATGCAAAACAAATGAATGAATGCAAACATGCTATCATACTGTATGCTAATTGAAACATGCCCTAATCTAACCATCATAAGCTGGTAAATAAAAGGGAGAAAGACGTGGGGTTGGAAGACATACATCACACACACGCACACTTATTACAACATTGCCCTCGCGCGGAGGGTCCGAATAAATAATATAGTCCCAAATAAGTAATACAGTCCGAATAAGTACAAAACCCTAATTAATTAACAAATTAATCTAGGAAAGCAGTAAATTAGCATGCAAGCCTATGGACTGCCTCAGCTCTGCTCCGGATGATGAATGATGCATGCTTGAGTTGCCTTGCGCGAAAATCCATTGCAATGCCCCAATTAGCCTCTATTTACAATTAAGCCCGGAATATTGCACGAAGCTCCAAAAGACTGCCGGTTTTTGATTTGCTGCAACAGAGAGCAAGAAAGGGGCATGGCAAAGTATTTTCACATATGTATGCATACCTCGATCCTCGTGCCACCAATCACACATCTCGATGCATGATGGCCGAGGAGTCGAATTGCACGACTCAATATGAAATGAATGCACACATAAACACAACAAGACCGAGACTCCATCATGGTTAATCCGGAGTGTCGGCGACCGGGAATTAAGACATGTTCCGTCACTTGGAGTACGAAACGTCCCTCGTTTCCCGTGTTTAGGCTAACTCCTATTCCAAACACAATGCAATATGCATGACATGCATGAATGCAATCCTAACATGCAACCTAGCATACACAATGTTATGAAATGGCATACACAATGCACGATGTAACATGGCATACACAATGCTCTAACATACGACCTAGCATACGCAATGCTATGAATTGAAATGGCATACACAATGCACAACGGACTTACACCAACATGAGTGGACCTCAGCCATACTCACATCAGTAGCCAAGAGATGAAAATGAGACAACCGAAATGCATGCACACATGCACGCAAACCGAGGACCGAACCTAAGGCACCAAATGCCACTCTAACAAGGCATGGCAAGGCATGAAATATGGCATACAGACATGCAAATTTCAGCACTGAAACATGATGCAAAATGATCCCGAATCACGGATATATGTCATACAATGCATGGAATGGTCCCGAAACTCAAAACTAGGCACATGTATTGAACCACAAGTATGCAAAGCAAGCATTTTTTGACTATGAAGCATAAAGACAGAGCCAAGGCAGTCCTAAAACATGCATATTACTAGTTTATAGCATGGTCAAAAGATGTTAACATGATGGGCTAAATCAACATACAAAGTTAGCTAGTAAGCATGGGTTACATGACATGTATATGAAGCATGTGAGATCTCATCAAACCAGCAAAAATCAATGAACAAAACATGTGAAAATATGCCCAAATAATCACTGAAATGCAGCCAACATGTGCAAAAATGATAAGCTCCTTTAGAGGGCCACGCAAGGAGTTATTAAGCACATACAAGATAGACATGTAACATGACAAGACCACCTCTGGAAATGGAATATGAAAGCCCTAAAACTCACAAAATGGGCCCTGAAATCAGTCTCGGAAACATGCAAAGAAAGGCCTCTTTGAAAGGCTTTGAATGGGATTTCTCTACACATGCAACATAGACATAAAATATGGCCAAAAGGGCCTTGGAAAGAGCCAAGGCAGACCTTAAAACCCCCGGAATGAGGCCTGGAAAGTGACTTCAATGCATGCAAAATGGGTGTCCTTTGGAAGGTCAAGAAGGCCACCAAACAAGACAAGGAGAGAAGGGATCACCCTCCTCTGATTTTGGCCTTCAAGAATACACCTAAGCCACTGAAAATCCACTAGATTTCAGTGGCTAAGAGGCCAAACCATGGCCAATGCAAGTGCTCTAATGCATAGCCCTAATCATGAAGGAATGAAGCATGCATAGGAGAAGATGACCACAAATAGAAATGGGACCTTAACCAAACTTAAAGAGAATGTCAAAACAAGACTTTTTCCAGTTTATATCAAATCTCAAAAGTGTTCACAAGTAAGGCTAAAATATGATGCAAAAATAGCCTTAAAAGAGAGATAGAGGGTAAAGGGAAATAGATGGCCTCAAAAAGCAAAGAGCCCTTCAACAAAGTTGAAGAGGGGTTCAAAATAAGACACCTTACAGTTTGGCTCGAAGCCCAAAAATGCTCACAAATAAGGCTAATATATCATGCAAAATAAGCCCTAAAAGAGAGATAAAGCACAAAGGGGGAGTAGAAGACCTCAAACAGAAAAAATTTCTTGATCAAACATGAAGATAAGCTCAAAATAAGACTATTTTCAGTTCAGGCTGAAGCCCAGAAATGCTTGCAAATAAGGCTAATCAATCATGCAAAATAGGGCAAGAAAATGGGAAATAGGGACTCACCCTTGAAGAGCAGATTTCCAGCAGCTTTTGGTCCAAGATTCTGAGCTTTCAACCTCTACAAATGGCCTCAAGTTGCTGGAATAGAGTGTGGAGGTGGTAGGCTATGAGTTGGTGTGTAAATGGTGCAAGGTCAAGAGTGTTTTGAAGCTTGGATGAGAAAGATATGGAGGATTTTCTAACAATGCCCCAGCTGATTTTCTAACCTCTAGAAATGAAGCTCAAGTGTTGGCTTTATAGAGGAGAGGAGCCAAAAAAAAAAGTGGGGGGGGGGAAAACCAATTCAAATGGCCCTCCAAAAGGACAGACCCTCGGGCAGAGGGTCTGGTGCAAAACAGCTGGCACAGCTGGAATGCACCAGGAGGGACAAAAATGGCCGGCCAGGTGCAAAAGGGCCAGGCGGCCAGCCACCTCCCTTGGTCGGCCGACCAGGGGTCAAAGGGGTCAACAAGAATTGCTGGTCGGCCACCCCAAAAAGGTGGCCTCCCAGATGAGTGCAACACAATTGTATGGTCAAAACCCAAAAAATGTGAACCAGGAGAGAGAAAAATCAGCTTTTTAGAGGGGTTCAAAAGGGTCAAGAACAATTACTGGTCGGCCTACCCATATTGGTGGCCTCCCAGGTGTGTACAACACAATGGTGTGGTGGAAAGTCAGAAAAAGTGGCCCGGGAATGGGAAAAACCAGCTTTCTAGTAAAAAAAACGGGCAACGAAAAGCAATGAAGAGAAAAGCTGGTTTTTCAGAAAAAATGCTAGCCTCCCATCCTCCTACAACCTTCCTAACAATGAAAATAAGGTCTCCACCAAAAATGAACCAAAACGGATGCAAAACGGAGGTTCGAGGACCGAAACGTGCGGCCCGGGGCCCCGAAAACTGACTATTAAGCACCGAAGGTGGCGTTCGACCACGAAGTTGGTCTCTCGGGCCACAGTGTCCCTCAAAAGGGAGGAAACAAGGTGTATGCCAAAAACCGGAGCAAACGGAGGTGGTTAAGCAGTCCCGAACCGAGGCACACGGCCGACGGCTCCGAAAAATCGAAAACCGAGCTCCAAATGAGAAAAATGGCCTACAACCACGAAACTTAGCCTACGGCCACTGAGAGACGGTCTACAAGACCTCTCCCTCCCTTCGGAAAGAGAACGGAGAAAACGGGACTCGGTTCGCAAACCGAGGCAAAGCACAAAAGAGCCCCGGAAGTCCGGAGGCAAGGCTCGCAGCCGAGACTCCACAACCCCAGAACGAGCACAATATGCAACATCACCAAGCACTCAATCAGTGACGTCTGAGTCTTAAGGTCGGTCAAAAATGGGGTGTCTACAGTTGCCCCTCTTTGACAGAACTCGAAAGTCATAAGTGACGGGAGTGAATGTCAAAGCCCAGAGACGACCCATTTTTGACAAGGCTGAAGACTTAGACAAACATACAAGATAACGAAGAAACGTGCCCGCAGGCATGCCCACAGGCAGGGGGCAAAATGCAAAGCGATATGCACAAAGCCGGATGTAACTCAATGGTCATGCGAAGCAGCAAGCTGTAATGAAGCAAATATTCACAATAGATGCAACAGTTTCAAGTAAGAATGCAAAGCAATACTACATTTCATGTCGTTGAAGAATACAGAGAATCATTGAATTCTCGCCACGTCTCACACGGAGGGGATACAATACCTGTGCGGCTCGTCTGGTCGGACATACAATATCGTGCCTGAAAAAAGGAAGAAACTCAACAAGCACAACATAGTTAACAACATATGTTCAGTGTGATATCGAATGCAGACAAACGCGGTGTTGATGGGTGAGTGCATCGCAATGCGAGTAGCAACGCGCGTGACAACGCAAGTTAAGCACAAGGGTAAGACAATACTCGTGAAACGTGCAGAACAGTGCAAGTGGTGTGCATGAGAATGCAAGTGACGTGCATAACAATGCAGGATGAGTGTAAACTCGAATGCGTAATTTGAAACGAAACAACGAGCAAAGCAATGCAAATTTCGACGAAGGTGGCTCGATTGCGACCTCCAGTTTACCTCCCGAAGGGGTCACAACATATTCAAAAAGGATACATCTTGTTCTCGGCGAGTGACAATGGAACACGCGTCGAAAGTTGGAGTCGGAGTTCCCGCGGATTGATTTCGCGATGAAAAGTGCACTTTCTTTGTACTTTCTCGGGTGCCGGGGACTCCAATCATCACCAAAATTTGCAGAGACCTTGGAGACTACCTTGGGAATGCTGCCAACCATGTTTGGTCCAAAAGGGAGGCCACCGACCAGGTTTGAGGGAGAGGGGTGGCCGGCCTGCCAGAAAAGGTGGTTGGCCGGCCATCTAGCCCAAATCCGGGACAGTTTGGTCCTTTTGCTCTCATTATTTTAAATCCACTCGGCCAAACACCTTTTCCTCACAGCTCTAAGTCCGAAATCAGTCCCTCTACCTTCCTAGAGCATTTTCCCTCTCAGATCTGCGCTCTATACGTGTTTTCCAACGCCCCACGCCAAGTTGTTTCGCGAAAACTTTCAGTTTTCTTCACTTTGGACCGATTAAAATTTGGTTTTGGAGCTTCTTTTCTCATTTTCACCACTTGAGGTAAGTTTGTCTCAATATTTGGAAGATTTTCTCAGAAGTTGACTTTTGTTGACTTTTTCATTTCCCGAGAGTTGACTTTTGTTGACTTTTTCCAAGTTTGGCTCATTTTGCTCATTTTTGCTCCTTTTTGCAGATTTCTTGGGATGGCGGGTCATTTTCCCCATGGTGGAGGTTCTCCAGGCGCCGGAGGTGAGCCAGACATCATGTCTTTACCTCTGAGGGTTCGACTATTCATTTCCGAGAGGTACGACCCTCCGACACATGTCCTCCTTGAGGCAGTTTTCTACCACTTCACTGATTTCAATGATCGCGCATCGGTGGATCTTTTATTGCGGGAGCCGGAGTCCCACCTCTCCCATCAGGCGCGGGAGGTATGTACTTTACTTTTTACATTTCCTGCTTTATATTCTGCATCTTCTGTGTGTTTCATGCCATATATGCTTATCTGGTCGTTTTGAACACTTGGTTTAAAACACAATACTCTGTTTGCACCTCGAACACACAGCTCAATCACTCTAATTTCTGAACACGCAGCCCATAAATTGATTGTGAACACACGGCACACACTTGGCGGAAGGTTGAACACGCAGCCCAAACTCTGACTTTCTGAACACATAGCCCAAATTGAAGGTGAACACGCAGCACACACTTAGTAATCATTTGAACACGCAGCTCAAACTAAAGGTGAACACGCAGTATACACTGATTGAGAGTTGAACACGCAGCCCAAACACTTGATATCGAACACACAGCTCGTTGTTGAGGTGAACACACAGCACACACTGATTGAAAGTTGAACACGCAGCCCAAACACTTGATGTCGAACACACAGCTCGTTGTTGAGGTGAACACACAGCACACACTGATTGAAAGTTGAACACGCAGCCCAAACACTTGATGTCGAACACACAGCTCGTTGTTGAGATGAACACACAGCACACACTGATTGAAAGTTGAACACGCAGCCCAAACACTTGATGTCGAACACACAGATCGTTGTTGAGGTGAACACACAGCACACACTGATTGAAAGTTGAACACGCAGCCCAAACACTTGATGTCGAACACACAACTCGTTGTTGAGGTGAACACACAGCACACACTGATTGAAAGTTGAACACGCAGCCCAAGCACTTGAATTGTGAACACACGGCTCATACTTTGAATTTTCTGAACACATAGCCTAGTTTCTATATCTGATTTGATTTCGCACGCAGCTTATTCATTTTACTTGCACGCAGCTTGTATATTTCATTCTGAAACTGAATACATGTGTTTATCCTGAATGCAGGTGACTTCTCGTTCTGCGCGAGGATATGGCTCTATTGCGGCGAGAGAGTGGTACGCAGAGCTCCCGGAGGCTGTCTGGGATTTGATTGACTTGGCAGGGTTTGGGCCCTTCTGCACTGGGATATCTCGCTGTCCTGCTAGTAGGACACTGATGGGTGCCTTGGTAGAGAGATGGTGGGACACCACCAACTCCTTCCATTTCTCTGTTACCGGGGACATGACTATGACCCCGTTTGACTTCGCTGTATTGACAGGCCTTGATGTGGGAGGCTGGGCCATACCATATGACGAGGACATGGGCCAGTGGGAGGCCGCCTAGATCTACTTATTGGGAGCTCGCCCACCAGTTGACAGACCTTCGGGCAGAGTCCGATATATTTGGTTTTCTTCACATTTCAGGAGGGTGGAGATGGAGCCCGAGACTCCTGAGGAGGTAACACAGTACACCCGCGGATTTCTGATGTTCCTCTTCGGGACCACTCTGTTTGCCGATAGGGGAACACTGTCGGGCTCTATCTGTTGAGTGCTCTAGTGGACCTATCACAGGTCAGCCGATATGATTGGGGTGGCGCCAGCCTGGCTACTCTCTATTGCTATATGAGCGCGACCTCCCGCGGACGGGGGAACATGGTCAGTGGCTATTGGAGGGCCTAGGAGGTACTTTCTGCCCTCTTGATTTACATTTCTGCTTCCCCTTATTTGTACATTGCACACATGGCGCACTTTACACTCTGTACCTTGCACTTTGCTCTCAGCATTTTATATTCACATTCTGCACTCAGCATTCTGTATTTGATGGCTACTGCTCTGTTTTCCACAGCTATGGATCTACGCGTACTTTCCGACGCTAGCCCCGGAGCTTGAGGTGGAGGTGCCCTTCATGACCCCTTACTCATTGGTATTCGAGGGCCAGTACCGGTCGAGACCTCGGGAGTCTCTCCTCTACCTACGACAGTACTTTAATACAGTGCGGCCGTCAGAGGTATTTCAGAACTCTCGGTTCTTCATGCTTCCAATCTTTGATTTAACTTGCACATTCGCAATTTCTGATTAGCTTATGCATCGGTTATCCGCAGATCACATGGCAGCCCTGGGCGCCTTTAGGTAGAGACCTCCGATTTCAGTTCGCCGGAGCATGGGGTGCCTCTCGGTATAGGATCCTGTTCGAGGGGCCAGTTGGTAGAGCCTGGTTCCTGGGGGATCGCTTCTTGCGCCAGATATGGGGCTACCCTACTCAGGACATCCTCTCAGCACCTCCAGACGACATGCGGACCGTTGATAGACTCCCTCCCCAGGAGGCTATTACCGCCATGCTGGCTACCGATGCTTTACTACATTTGGAGCAGGGAGAGTACACGACCTACCGTCACACATACTTGATGCCTCCATTGATGGGTGTCCGTACTCCTACGAGGAGGTCTGCGGGTATGCCGTCATCGAGTCGGGCTCGGGCTGCAGACGTCCCTTCCACCAGCAGGGCTGGCACATCTAGAGGTGGGGGTGGATTGGTTCCCATGATTCCTCCGACTCATCATCATGCTGGGTGGCCAGATATCCCGACTGAGTTGACGGGATGGAGATATGGGGCTTCCTACCCGATTTCGATAGAGCCTCCGATGCCTGATCACCGATATGTCAGAGACCCTGACTCGCCACCGGTATGCTTTACAGTTTTGATTTATCACTCAGATACTTGGACATTCATTCATTTACTAATAATCGTGCATTTGCATCTGCAGCCTCCTGTCGAGTATATGGATGAGATGCTCGGGTTGGTGGCCTCACTCGAGGGTATGGTACTGCGGAGAGAGGCACAGTTATCCATCATGGGCGTCCAGGTACTCTTTAGTTTTCTTGCGTTTATCATACTTCTGATGACATGCTAATCTTGAACATTTTACTGAATTGATAGGCTGCCTGTGTAGAGCACATCTGACGCACACCACACTTACGTATCGTATCTACATGCACCCACTTCATGTAGTTTTTCTTGTATCTGCATCTAATATACATATTTTGGCTGATGTATTCAAATTGCATTCTTCATTTTCAGATGCCTCCAGTATATACTCAGTCACAGGCCGGGCCATCCAGGCCTTTCCGAGGAGCCGGGCCATCTAGACGTTCTCGAGGGGCTGGACCATCTAGGCCGTCTCGAGGAGTTAGGGGAGGGGAGTCGTCTCGCAGACGCAGACCACTCATTATGGAGGAGAAGGCCAGCGAGGAGGAGGAAGATGTAGATCGTCAGTCAAAGACATCTGCTGACAGAGAGGAGGGTTCCGGCCCCGGTTCCGAGAGTGAAGGTGAGGCCGAGGAGGATCTTGAGGATGACAACTCCGACTCAGATGGTGCTGGTGGTGCAGAGACTGTTCCGCAGAAGAGGATGAAGAGGGCCTCTTATTCCTGCTCTTGAGAGCATTGATGTAGCTGTTCCCTGCTTTATTTACCTTTTTACTAGTAGTTGTAGCACATTGTACATTATTAGGCAGTTTTATTTTCTGTAAAACTTGTACCTTTGTTGTAAAATATTGTAACAAAGGAAGCATGATGGAATGAAACAGCTTTTGAAAAAAAAGTGTTGTGTTTTATGTCCTTAGCATCGTATCGCATCATTTTGCACGAAAATGAGATTGAATGGGAATGTGCATTGTGTATTTGCCAAGGCAAGTAGTGAACCGACACAACAAACTAAACAACTTAACTCACTAAGAAACAACAAAACCTTAGTAAGTTTACAACTCGATAAGCAAAACACAACAATGTTAATAAACAAAGAGTAAAGACTTAAAGCACGAAACTTGATGACTTGATAAACAAGACTCGATGAACAAAACAGCTCGACAAACAAAAACAACAACTCGATAAGCAAGACTTAACAACAACTCTATAAACAAAGTGTATTTTGGACGATCTGGGTGACGGAACGCATCCGAAACAGAGGGAAATTGAGGCCTTCGACACTCCCGATGCATGGAAATGCTAGGAACTTTCTTCTAGAGGGTAGAACAGGACCAAGGGCACACTTTGCAGCATGGCCGACCACCTTTGGGAGCTGGCCGACCAGCTTTTTGCATTGGAGGGGAGAGGGTGGCCGGCCTACCAGAAAAGGTGGCCGGCGGCCACCTAGCTCAGCAACCACCAGCTTTTCGACACGTGTCCCCCGAACAGTGTCTTATCCTCTTTAAAAGTCCTAGCCTCGTGGTTGATTCATTTCATCTCAGTTTTGCACCAAAATGGAGGCGTTTCTCGTCGAAAATCTCACAGCTTGGATCGCTTCTCTAGATGGCTCGGAAAAGTTGAACTTCCGGGGCTTCGGCTTGAATGCACTATTCACGCTGAGCCGTACTCCGCTGCACCTTCCCTTCCTTCATGCCGCGGCGAGGTTTTGGAACCCGGTAACACATGTTTTTAGCTTCGGCGGGCAAGAGGTATGTCCAACTTTCGAAGATTTTCAAGTTTTGATGGAATCTGAACGCCATGAAGAAATTTTGCCTCAGTTTCGCTTCGTCACGCCCAAGCTTTAGGGCGAATGTGTGGGCTCACCATGCATGACGCTCGGTCTCTGATCTGCAACGGGGAACTGGACATCCTCGGCTTGATTCATCGCTTTTCTGATGCCGGTGACCGCGGCAACCATTATTGGCAAGGTTTTCAACACGCCCTTTGCTTGTGCATGCTATCTCACTTTTTGCTTGCCCCAGGCTTTAGTGGATCTAGCATTCGTCTGATTGAAGTTGCTCAAGGCTTGAAGAAGGAAAGAGCTGCATCGCCATGACATTGGCCGAGACACTGATGGGCTTGGATGCTTTCTATCGCCAGGAGACGACCAGATTTGCGGGAGTCCACTACTGCTGCAGGTAATGTTTCCCACCCAATCTCACATATGTATTGCTCACATCACTCGGCCCTCAGGCTCGGTTTTTCTCACAAAACCCTTTTCTTACTTTTCTCTCATCGTACATCTCTCTATTCTTTATTCTCTCATTTTTCATCCCTCCCCAGGTATGGTTGATGGATAAATTGCAGGTTGTGGACTCTTGCCCAGCCTACTCAGCTCGCGGCTACTTCTTTCGACAACGCCTAGTCGATGCCCTTGATGAGGGATGGTGGTTCGACTGGATGTGCAATTTGTCTGCAGATCGCATTGCTTGGCGCTGTCCTTGGCTCAATCTCCCGGCAATGAGCTATAGCATGTCCCGGCAGACCGGATCCAGTTGATTGTCTGACCCACTGTGTGTTCTACTTTCCGTTCCGGTTCAACGCCAGTTCGGTCATGATCAGACTTGCCCGCCAGAGGGATAGAGTATCCTGCCACATTCCCGGTTCGAGGCGCACAGCTTGCCCGGTATGCCACAGCATGGAGGACTAGAGAGCTCCTGGCCCCCGCTCCCACTTTCAGTTGCACTTTGTCTGACGAGTGCTTGGATTGGCTCAATGAAGAGGCACAGATTGGGCCCAGCTTGGCATCAGAGGCTTCGACCAGCTTGGAGGGGGCGCAGGGACACCTGACTTATCTATGCCCCGGATTTATTGCTTTATTAGTACTTTCAAGTTTTCTTTATGATTGTAATAAAAAGCAACTTCAATTTGTATGCAAGAGCAGGAGAACTCTGTATTGAAATCAATGAAATTGAAGGTTGTGGGTACTGAAAATTTTTCCGCTTTGGTCCAAAAATGGTCTAAGTTGTAAAAAGATTAATTTGAACAAAGTCAACTTTTATTAAAACTTTTCAAAACCATTTTCGATATGGATCAGAACTGGACACGCCTGAGATCTGTCACTGAGATGCACAACCCCGGATCCTAGCAACTGGAAAGTTGCCCCTAGTCTGAATAGCACTGCGGCACTGCACAGCAACGGAAAGTTGCCCCTAGTCTGAAAAGCACTGCACCGGAGATCATACCGACTCTTGAATGCTGAATAGACAAAGATGGCTGAGATGATCAAATGGACAAAGTTGATCGGGGAAAAGTTTATGGCTGAACTTCAGGATGAAGTTGCCTACGTATCCCAAAGATGGGAATCAAGCCTTACGTAGTTCAGGCTCGGTTCACTCGAGTATTTTCACTCTCCTTTTACGCTCTAACTTTTGCCAAGGCCGCCCTTTGCGGGTTTTCAACCTTGCGAGCTCAGTTTTTATAATTTCAAATTTTTTGTGCTCTGAGTTTTGCCTAGGTCGCCCTTCGGGTTTTCGGCCTAGCGAGCCTCTCAAGGGTAATATTTCTTCAACTTGTCCATATTGATCGGTTGTGAGAACTCAGGCCATCTAGATCCATCAGAACCACAGCTCCACCTGACCAAATAGACTTAATGATGTAGGACCAGTCCAATTGGGTCTGAACTTGCCCCTTGGGTCGTGGATGGGAGCTCGGTTGTCCTTGAGCACCAAATCTCCTTCCTTTAGATTCCTGGACTTGACTTTCTTGTTGAAAGCCCCGGCAATTCTGCGCTGATAACCTTGAACATGTGTCACGACCCAAACCCGGCCCTATGGGTTTAGCACCGTAACCGGCCAGTAATCCGAGATTACCGAAGGCCTGCTTAACAGTAATACGGTAAATCAGAGTACAGGGCCTGGCGGAAGCCAATACAGTAAATAACTAGTGTCCATTGAGCTGTGAAAATCTGTATGCCAAAAACATTTTTCATGCATTCATACAGTTCAGAACAGTACAGTCTATATACCATCTATACGATCATATACAAACATTCAGTACGGGGACCTAATCCCTCGATAACAGTACAGTAAACATTCAGTCTATACAATCCGTTCGGTCATTACAAAACAGTGAGACAGTACAAAAAGGGGAAATACTAAAACACCCCTAAGCCTTAGCATAACAGGCTCGGAACCTCGCAGTGAGGCACATTGGCTGGCTTGACAAAACTGGGACTCTACCCCGACGCCTCTAGCTTTGATCCGGTGCCTGTACACCTACATATATATATGAGCAGTGAGCTAAAGCCCAGTGATTAACATAGTGTATAAAGAGGTTAAGAATGTAATGTCCTTACAGTAATGAAAACAGTTCATTAAACAGTATTTCAGTCTTTCAGTCAGAACAGTTTACAGTCTTATGTGGTACATCCATTAGCATAACAGTAAACAGTAGGTCTTAAAGACCGAACAGTAATGATGGCCAGTCATTCAGTAAAGTAGTATGGTTCCACAAGGGAACCGACAGAGATCTCTGTAACAGTACGGTCAGTAACAGTAGGTGCTAAGGATGCCACAGTACAGTTCAGAAATAAAGGACATACATTCATTCAGTAAATAATTACATTTCAGTAAACAGTTCAGTTGCAGTTCCATTCAGTAGACAGTTCAGAAGATAATTAGATAACCATTTTTTGAACATATCTTTATACAATTGTTACTCACAGTGTTCTGGGCTATCAGTAGCTAGCGCGTCTCCTCGGAATGCCAACCCTATACAGTCAACAGATTGAACACACTCTAAGTTTAACAGTTGGGAAGTATAATAATTAACTCCCTACTAGGCCTCGGTGTGTTCTACATCTATAGCCTCATTAAGATGTCTTAAACTAGGCCTAAGAATGCTTAGGATGGAATGAGGATGCGAAAATACACTTAGAAAACAATTCCAGAAATTTCAGTGAAACAAAGGCCTCCGCTCGAGCGCAGGTTTCCCCGCTCGAGCGGACAAGCAAAACAAGGTCCCCCCTGAGCGTCAATTCCCCGCTCGAGCGTGACACACAATCCTCCGCTCGAGCGTACATTCCTTCGCTCGAGCGGACTGATGAACAGTACAAGATGCTGGATGCTCGATTTCTCTGCTCGAGCGCGCATTACTCCGCTCGAGCGGACTGCAACACAGGTCAAAAATACTGGGAGCTTGGTTTCTTCTTTCTCCCTCTCGAGCGGCACTTCCCCCGCTCGAGCGGAAGGCAAAAATCTGGAAAACCCAGATTCGAACTCCAAGTCCAAAACCCAGTTTCAAACACCAAAATCGATCCTCTTGGGCCCATTTTCTGGAAAACTCTTTAAAACACTTAATGTTACTTGATTCCAAGCTCAATTTGTAAAGTCAAGCCCAAGGGGGTTTTAATCAAGCTCATTCCCAAACCAATTTTCAAGAACATGTGATGAACAACATTCAAACATGACATGCATGCATTCAACCCAATTTAAGCTCCAATGTGATGCTCTAATGAGCTCAATACTTTGAAAACAAGATGAAAACATGGATTTGTACATGCTTATTAACATGCATGTGGTATTTAACCATGAAATCAACTCCAAACTCACTAAATTCTACATGCATGTAATAATTAGACTTCATCTAATATGCTAAGCTTAAACATGACTTAGCTCTACTATGAGCATGAATCATGCAAGAACAAGTTTAACTCAACAATGAAAGGTCAATGGCCTACCTCAAGTCTTGTATTCAAGGTCTATGGGCTCAATTAGCAACCACACTTCAATTTCTTCAAGATTTCAAGCAAAACAACAAGAACAATTCTCTCCTCTCTAACTCTCTCTTCTAAATTCGGCTGTGAGCTCATGTGGCTGATGAAATGAGTTGGTTCCAAGTGTAATATGGGATAAAGTGTTGACATAGTGGGCCACTAAGTGTGGCAAAATGGTAAATAAGCCAACTTAGCTTTAACCAAATCAATCTACTTTAATTAATCATACCTAATCACTTTTTAGGATAAATATACTATAAAATCCCATAATCACGATGATCATGAAACAGTAATCGTTTTCCCGATTCGGCCGCCGATAAGGCCTTCAATCAACAGTTTAAACACAAAACATGAACAGATAATAAATAGATCAAACAGATAGAAATGCAGTACAATAGATAACTCAATCAATTTAGTTTCAATTTCGGTCAGCCATTCAGTAATTTATTCAGTTTACGTATCAGTCATAATCAGTTCGTTTAACAGTAATCGGTGGTTAGTAACGAGGGTTGTTACAACATGGTACAGTGCTTTCAGTCTTCTCTCATCACAGAGCATGGAGTTCCTTAAACCTGCTCTGCTGCCAATTGCTTCGGCTATTGACACTCAGCCAGTATCGCAATGACGAACCTCAATCTCGATAGATAGAACGGCCTCCATCCATAAACCAATGAATACGGAGTCGCCCCAGTAGAAGTTCTAATTGAAGTCCGGTAGCCCCACAGAGCAAACGCAGCTTATCTGGCCAGTCCTGGTAGTTTCCACCATTTTCTGCAATAGTGTTTGATATTCTGTTGGCGCCTCACTGCTCCATTGGTCTGCAGCCGATAGGTGGATGACTTATGGAAAGCCACATTGTATTTTTCCAACAAATCAACTTCATTCCTTCTTAAGTGGAACCGTTATCTGAAATAATCTCGTTTGGGACTCGCGTAGCGACAGATGATGTTGTTTCTGAAACTTCGCAACATGTGAAGCCTTCAAACACCGCATAGGATTGGGCCTCAACCCACTTCGTGAAATAATCTATCGCGACCAGGATGAAACTCATGCCCATTTGACCCCTTTGGAGTGACAGCCCCGATCACATCAATTTCCCCAGACTGAAAATGGCCATGGCGAGTCTGTTTACAGCTTCGACGGCGGGATATTCATAGCGGTTTGCAGCATGGATCTGACATTTGTGGCATCGCCGAACAAGCCGATACAATCCTCCTCCATGGGACATAGTAACCCTGTCTGAGGATCTTCCGTGCTAGCATTACTCCGTTCATAGCGCACCGCATTCCCCTCCATGGATGGCTTCCATTAAGCGCTTCGATTCTTCGGCATCAACACACAGCTTATGCATTCCCAAATGACCTCTCTTATACAGCTTACCCTCACAGATGATGAACTGAACGACCATTCTTTCTGATTGCCCTTTATCCTTGGCATTTACCACCCCTGGCGGATATGCTTCATTCCCAAGAAATTCCAAATATCTAATACCAGGGTTGTTCGTCTTGAACCTCATCTATACTCCAGCAATCGTNAAATATGTGCGACTAAAAATTATTTTAGTCAGCATTAGTGTAGCGACCCTAATTTTATTAAGTCATTATTTATTATTATTATGATTATTATTATCTTATTTTATTTTTGGCTTTATTAATTGTGTGGTCACATGAGAATTTAATGTGGTGTTTAATTAATTTAATGTGTTATTTATTATATATAATTAATTTAAATATTTATATATATATTTATATTATATATATAAGGTGTTATGTATATATTGAGTTTATATAAGATATTTATATTTATATATGTTATATTTGTGATTTAATAATAGGAAATTAGATTATTATATATATAATATAATATAGTAGTCAATTAGGTTTTGAAGTTGAGGAGAAAGAAAACAAAAAAGAGAGTGCTGTGTGTAGGGCTGTGCAAAATATCGCAAAATTCGCTAAAACCGCACCGATCCGCAACAATCCGCACCGCCCTAACCGCTAACCGCGGTTTAAACTTTAAAATTTATAATCCGCCAACCGAACCACTCCACTCCGCTATAGTTAATACATATGTATTTTTGAACTTTCAATGAAATATTAATGTAAAAATGAGTGTGGAAGAGATTTAAGATATGAATTTTTTTACAAATTAATGGTTATATATATGAAGCATATTATGTAAAATTACTTTGTGTTATATATCTAAAAAATATTATACAAATTAGTGTTATATATTATGCAAATGTATGATAATTGGTTAGAATATTTCCAATCCGCCAATCCGCCAAAAACCGCTCAGACCGCAATTTGTCAATCAGCTAATTTGTTAATCCGCCATTCGGTTTGTAATTTTACTCTCAAACCGCTCGAACCGCATCGCGCACACCCCTAGCTGTGTGTGTGGCGTGAGAGAGAGAGAGAGAGAGAGAGAGAGAGAGAGAGAGAGAGAGAGAGTATAATCAAAGAAAAAAAAACAGAGTGTGGTGTGTGTCGCGTAAAACAGAGAGACGACGGAAGAAAAAAAGAAAAAAAAAAGGGTTAGGGTTTTGTTTTGGTGGCTTCATTAATCCTCTAAATAATTCTTTGATCTTCAAAAAAATATTGTGAGTACAAAACCCATTTCCCTTAATTTATATTTAATTTGTTGTTTTTATTTATTTTGATGTTGAATTGATTTCATATTTTTATGTAGATGATTGATCGATTTTAATTATTTTGATTAGTTGTGTATGTAAGGTTTAGGGTTTTTAGATGATTGATTGATTTTAATTATTTTATTTAGTTGTGTATGTAAGGTTTAGGGTTATTAGTTGATTGATTAATTTTAATTATTTTGATTAGTTGTGTATGCTATGTTTAGGGTTTTATATGGATTTATTTTATGGTTGTAATCATACTTATGGTTATATGAAATTAAAATTAATTAGGAACCCATAGATAAATTTCTTATACTCCACCATAACTCCATGGATTGTTGTTTTATTTGAGTGATGGTGAGAAAGAGTGTATAAAAAAAATGTGAGGATTATGAGATTTATTTGAATGCCTTAGGCTTGGCATTGTTATGTTTGTTCTCATGAGTGAGATGTTTTGTATATGTATATTGTTGTCTCGTTCTCATGAGTAGACGAGTGCTTTGATTTACGCGCGTACGTATATGCTAACCATCCGAGGAGTGTGGGTCAAACTCGCGACGATATCCCCGTGCAAGTTTGGCTTCGGAACAGTGTTAGGTATACGAGAGGCACATGGGATATATGTGTAGGCCGGAAGTGGAGGCCGAAGTGGTGGAGTTAATGTACAAAGAATTTAATTATGAGTTTATTAATACAGTGTGAATTGTATTGATTTGTACATCTTGAAAAATAGTAAACGACCTCGATAAATTATGAAATTTGAGCAGAGGCGTGTATACGTGATTCTAAACAACTTTTGTGAACGATCGATTATAACTTATAATCGGATGATCTTGGTTATAGTAGTTTGAATTCATTTTAGCAATGCAGATTTTAGAGGTTATTTTAACCTATGAAACGAGCTCATTTTTATTGGTTTTGCATAAATCAAAGTAAAACATTATTATGCACACTTTTCGTGTTTTGAACGTTTCCGAAAAAAATCATATTAGGGTAGTTTTTGTTTGTTTTCAGCTTCAGATTTTTCGATTGAATTCCGTCGAGGTTCTTCTATCAACTTTCTCTCTCAACCTATTCAGTTTCTATTAAATTCGTTGGCGCTGTCTTTTAGGAAATTTGATTTTGTACAACTTTTGTTCTTTGAGTTTTATTCAATTCGAATTATTTAAGCATGAAATAATGAATTTTTATACTTCTTCGGCAAGTTGTTTATGATTAAATTATACTAACTTTATTTTTTTTGCAGGATGGTGGGTCTTACTAATTTTTTTTATGCAGGGCTGACCTACCATATTTTTATTTCTATTTTGTTTATTTTATAATCAATTTATATTTCGTTGTGTACGGGAAAGAAACTAATTGCCATCGTATCTCGAGAAACTAGCCATTTGTCTTGGTGTGGTTGGAATTACTTGTTTTGTCCCGTAACAAGAATTAAATGTATTTTTATTTGTGTTTGGTGGACACGTGGGTGTTAAATCTTCTACTCATACTAGTATACCTGTCTACTGACCCGTTTTGTCTTTTGGCAACTTGGGTGCGTTCTGTTTGAGCGCAGTTGAACTTCCTTTACAGGATTAGTTGGGGCTACGGTGGTGACGTGGAATTACTACAGTTGTTGGACTTGTCGTTTGGACTTCATTTATTTTCTTGAGCTTAGGTTAATATTAATTTATGTATTTATTTATTTATTTTTTTTTATGACTTTAGTATTGGGATAATTTAGCGTGATTTGTAATCGTACATTATTTAAGTTTATTTTGACTATTTATTGTTACTTTAATGTTGGAGGTATTAGTTAGTTATGAATTTATAGTGGATGGTTTGGTTGGCATTTAGTTTTTTTGTTTCACCCCTAGGATTTGGATGATGGAATATTAATTGGGGTTAGTTCTAATTTAATATTTAATTGTTCGAATTTTGAGGCGTGACAATTATATTATGTTTTAGGCTACTAAAATTTTTGTTAGTCGTGGTATACCAGTTTTTGGCTAATGTTTGCTATTAAACTTTGGTGACCAAAGTTTTGGTCGGCAAATGTTCATTTTTAGTGACTAACAAATTTTTAGTCGCTGTAAAGTAATTTTTGCATATTAAAATAATTTAGTCACTAAATAAAAAGTATAAATTTGACTTTTGTCTTTGGTGGCGAAAAATTTAATCGGTGAATATTTTTTTTCGGTGACCAAAATATCTTTAGTCGTCAAAAGTGTTACAATCGGCGATTAAAATTTTGTTTAGTCGGCATTGATAACAAATTTTTTTTGTGGGAAAGTTTTTAGATTTGGAGGCAATTCATTTATTACTTCTTTTCTTTTTCTTTTTTTTTTTTTTTTTTCTTTTTTTTTTCATATTTGTTTTTATCAATCCACCCGAACAAAAACTAGACTCTTGACTCTTGCTCTCCTTTTCTCACTGACGACTCACCATCACTTTACCCCTCATCGCTCACCGTTGATCTTCCACCATCATTCACTGTCGATCTTCCACCGTCGCACACCGCCACCGCCACCGCCGTTGCTGGCCTTGCAGCTCCTCGCATTGCATCGCTTCAACATTGAGGTTTTTATCTTCCTCTCTCTATTTCTCTTACTCTCTCTATCTCTCTTCCTCTCGACTTTGTATATCTGTCTCTCTTTCTCTGTTTCCCCATTTCACTCTACCTCTAGGGTTTGCTATTTTATGGTGTAGGGTTTTGATTTATGTGAAATCAATGACCCAATGATTGAAATGGGTTTCTATAAAATGATTGAAGGAACATGTAATTTATTAGGGCTTTTTTTAGCCAGAATGAATATTTCCCCGTTTCACTCTAGTTCATGTAATTTATTGGGTTCTTTTTTGTTGTTGTTGTTGTTGTTGTTGTTAATGGTAGTGTATGTATTACTGTTGTTTGGTCTATGCTTGTAATTATTGTTGTTTTTCACCCTCTTTGCTAACCATGTGCCTGAAAAAATGTTCAAACAAAATTCGTCCATGCTTGTATTTGTTGTTGTCTTCTGACCCTTTTGCTCACCATGTTTTTGACGAATGTTCAAACGAAACTGGACAATGCTCATGTGTTTGACATCTGTTTATGAGCTTTGGTAGTGCTCATATTGAATTTAATTTTTTTTTTTTATAATTACCTGTTCATGAGCTATTTTTAGGTGCAATTTTAGATGATAAAATAAAACTCATTCCTGTTGTCCATTCTCTATTTATTTCTGATTTTCTAGGTTCATAGGTTGAGAGAGAGAGAGAGAGAGAGAGAGAGAGTGATTGAATAAATATCAATGATGTTTGTGATATTTTGGGTTTTCCAAAAATTTTGATATAGTAAAAATTGAATGAGGCCCAAAATCATACTCATGTTAAACAATAGAATGCATCAAAATAAGTTTGAAAGACTAATCTTTGAGGGAATGTTATATATCAGCTGCAAAAAAAATAGTAGCCACCCAAGTTCTTTTTTTCGTTTTTTTTAAAATTTTTTTAATTTATAATTTTGGGTTTAAAAAATTTAAAATTAAAAAAGACTGTTAACAAGCGAGAGGAAACAAACAGTCAGGAAAAAAAAAGAAAAAAGACTTTATGACAGTTCTAAGATTCCAATTTCCTCTTCTTGTACGCCATCTTCCTCGGAAAACCAAAGGAGATTATATATTCCAATTAATGGTGTGAAATTGGGGGCTAAATGCACAACGATGATGCACGTGCCAGCTATGATGTTGAACTTCATTGATTGCTTCCTCATGAATTTACTTGAGTTATTGTGTGCTTGTCGAGTTTATATTGCAAGGCTTCCTATTCTTGACCAAAACAATGTAGACAGATTTTCATAGCAGTGACTGAAAGTCTGTCACTACTGTGAATTTGTTCATAGGAGTGACAGATTTTCTTGCTGGAAATAAGCTCTGTGGCAAATTTCAGCTTTCTTGCTGGAAATAAGCTTCAAATTTTAGCTCTCTCTCTCTATCTCTCTTCCTCTCGACTTTGTTTATCTGTCTCTCTTTCTCTGTTTCCCCATTTCACTCTACCTTTAGGGTTTGCTATTTTATGGTGTAGGGTTTTGATTTATGTGAAATCAATGACCCAATGATTGAAATGGGTTTCTATAAAATGATTGAAGGAACATGTAATTTATTAGGGCTTTTTTTAGCCAGAATGAATATTTCCCCGTTTCACTCTAGTTCATGTAATTTATTGGGTTCTTTTTTGTTGTTGTTGTTGTTGTTGTTGTTGTTAATGGTAGTGTATGTATTACTGTTGTTTGGTCTATGCTTGTAATTATTGTTGTTTTTCACCCTCTTTGCTAACCATGTGCCTGAAAAAATGTTCAAACAAAATTCGTCCATGCTTGTATTTGTTGTTGTCTTCTGACCCTTTTGCTCACCATGTTTTTGACGAAATGTTCAAACGAAACTGGACAATGCTCATGTGTTTGACATCTGTTTATGAGCTTTGGTAGTGCTCATATTGAATTTAATTTATTTTTTATATAATTACCTGTTCATGAGCTATTTTTAGGTGCAATTTTAGATGATAAAATAAAACTCATTCCTGTTGTCCATTCTCTATTTATTTCTGATTGTCTAGGTTCATAGGTTGAGAGAGAGAGAGAGAGAGAGAGAGAGAGAGTGATTGAATAAATATCAATGATGTTTGTGATATTTTGGGTTTTCCAAAAATTTTGATATAGTAAAAATTGAATGAGGCCCAAAATCATACTCATGTTAAACAATAGAATGCATCAAAATAAGTTTGAAAGACTAATCTTTGAGGGAATGTTATATATCAGCTGCAAAAAAAATAGTAGCCACCCAAGTTCTTGTTTTTTTTTTTTTTTTTTAATTTTGGGTTTAAAAAATTAAAAATTAAAAAAGACTGTTAACAAGCGAGAGGAAACAAACAGTAAGGAAAAAAAGAAGAAGAAGACTTTATGACAGTTCTAAGATTCCAATTTCTTCTTCTTGTACACCATCTTCCTCGGAAAACCAAAGGAGATTATATATTCCAATTAATGGTGTGAAATTGGGGGCTAAATGCACAACGATGATGCATGTGCCGGCTATGATGTTGAACTTCATTGATTGCTTCCTCATGAATTTACTTGAGTTATTGTGTGCTTGTCAAGTTTATATTGCAAGGCTTCCTATTCTTGACCAAAACAATGTAGACAGATTTTCATAGCAGTGACTGAAAGTCTGTCACTGCTGTGAATTTGTTCATAGGAGTGACAGATTTTCTTGCTGGAAATAAGCTCTCTGGCAAATTTCAGCTTTCTTGCTGGAAATAAGCTTCATAGAGATTATAACATATTGAGGCCATTTCCAATGCTTTCATAATCAAATTAAAATTTTCATTATTTAATTTGTGCCCACTATCAAAGGCTCTTTCATTAGCCACAAATGCTCACTATTATATTCCCAAACCTGTAATGATTTTCCCTGCATACAATGAAATACATATATAAATATACCAGTTGGTCTTCATGGTAGTGAACTGAAAGAGGGGGACAAACCATGGTTTCTAGATGTATATGTATATATATCTATATAACTGTATATATGTGTGTGTGGGTCTGTATAGTTAGTTTAGTCCAGAAAATTATGATTGCTTACATAAAAATAAAATAGAGAATAAAAAAAAAACGAAGATAGAAGGCAGTTATAATGTAGTCGGAGGAAGAAGGAGTGGGTGGTCTGCTGGAGCATGCAACTTCTGACACTCTGAGTATTGAAGGTTCTGTTTAGTATATAGAAAGGTTAATCCTCAATACTATTCAATAAGACCCATAACCATTGCAGTAGCATAGCATAATTGCAAAGTAGACAGTAGTGCAAAACATCTTTTAAGATGGCTTCTTCAAGCTAAATACATTTTAATTCTGTAACATCGTCTCTTATGAATACATGGTGTTAAAGGTGAACCCTTTTTTCAATATTTTGTGTTTTCAAATCCTCTTGTCTTTATTTTTGTGTTTTTCTTATGGAATTAAGCAACGAATTGAAATTGTTTTTAATCCTTTTGACAGAGTAGAAATTATTTTAAAATCCAACTTTTGATGCGGCTGATTTGTAGATATTTTGAAATTTTTTGAATTATTATTATTGTTTATGGTTTTGATGTATTGAAGTCACATGACTTGGCTATTTCTAGGATAAAAGTTAGGCATAACATCCACTTGAAAAATTAGAATGCATATATATATATATATATATATATTTTTTAGCATAACTAACAAGAATCTAAAATGTTTGATTGGTTCTCTCTTCTATTGATTCTCTTTAGGTGTCCAGATCTTCGGTTCTCAGATATCATTAAATTTGGCTATGGTTTGCTTTTTTTTCCTTGATGACATTAGGAACATATTGGATGGTTAAATGAAAAAAATTAAAAGTGAGACACATGATGATAAATTGCTTGCCTTGGTTTATGTCTATGTACATACTATTGTTTTGTTTATATTGCAGGTTGCACGAAATAAATACAGGTTGTGGAGAAATTAATAATAATAAAAAATACTTAATAAAGTTTTTGCCGACTAAACGTTTAGTAGCTAAAAAAAAAAAAAAAAGTGAACTCGTTGGTGACTAACCAATTGGTAGCCAAATAGGAAATCAATATTTTTAACAACTAAATATTTGGTAGCAAGAAAGAAACCAAAGATTTTTGACTACTAAAAATTTAGAAGCCAAAAATATATGAGACTTTAAGCGACTAAATAGTTTAGTAGCTAAAAAAAATAAGATGAAAATAATTTTTTTTTGTGACTAAATATTTAGTAGCCAAAAATAAATGAGACTTTAGGCAACTAAATACTTTAGTAGCGAAAAAACCAAGATGAAAAATAATTTTTTTTTGGCGACTAAATATTTAGTAACCAAAAATAAATGAGACTTTGGGTTACTAAATAGTTCATAGCAAAAAAAAAAAAAATGAAAAAAAAAAAATTGGTGACTAAATTCTGTGGTCCCTAAATGTAGTAATATTGTGACTAAAACTTATTCATGACTAAAAGTTTTAGTCACTGAAAACCAAAAATAATTTTGTTAGATTTATTTATTTTGATGATTTATTTGATTCTGTTTTTGATTTTTTTGGAAGAAAAAAATAGATTGAAAACTTATATTTTATTCCATTATTTTTTTACCTAATTTCTTATCCTAAATATATTTTTGGAATGTAAAGGTAGTGCTTAAACAGGTGTTAATTTCAGCCCATAACAGAGTCCAAGTCAGTACCGAAAACAGCCCAGCACAGCAGCAGATGAAACAGTCCAGCCCAAAAGGAGTCGGAAGTCCGGGTGGACATCCGGCCGGACGACTGGCCAACTGTTCTTGGCCCACCTTTCCTCCAGTTCAGTTCTGCTTCTCACCAGCTGTCAAACAGCAATATCCTCGACAATTGCGGAAGCCATCCTTGTCGACCGGGACCCCACCGGACATCCAAGTGAACGTCCCTCAAGAACAAAATTTTGTTTTGGTCATCCAGGTGGACAACCACTCAACAACTCTTTTTCTATTTTAGTTGTCATCAATCAGACCCATCCTTTTAACTCCTTCAAGATCTAATCATTTATGGGGAATACAAATTAGAGTAGAGTAGATTTAACCAAAATCTTACTCAATCTTTTCAACACACGCAATAGACAACGGTCGATGATCGTCTCCTTGATAAAAACAGAGCTCTTGTTGAACAAATTACAACAAGCAACAACACAAGCAGAAAACTTTCTCTGATCAATCATCACTCTCATCTTTCTCTATTTTCTGAAGTGTTCTTCATCTGGTTTTCATTTTCCCTTCAGAAATTACAATGAGCTTTAGCGTTAAGCATATATATACCTGTGAGAGTCTTACTGATATAAACTCAGAGCTTCAATGTTTGTAATATTTCTTGAGAAAGTTTCATTTCAAGCTTTCTGTGAAAGCAAAACCTATCATTTAAATATTGTAAGAGTGTTGTACACTCAGATTTCTTGACTCTTTGAGTGTGATTAAGAATCAGCTAAAGAGAGCAAGGTTTTGGACTTGATATAGTCTTTGTAAAATCTGTGGAGGATTGCTCCATTTGTGTAGAGGTTGCTAGCACCCCTGTGAAGCTAGAAGATAGTGAAAAATCTCAAGTGAAGCTTGAGAAGTGGATGTAGGCTTTGTTGAAACCGAACCATTATAAATCTGCTTGTCTCTTCTTCCTTAATCTCTTTACTTCACTTTTTAACTATTTACTGTGATCTCATACCTCACTGTTAAATTTCTTCATTAAGCATTGTCATCCACAGATATTCATCTAGTACTTGGAATTAATTATCTGTTGTGCAAGTTGTAATTTTTATTGGGGTATTATTTCTTTTATTTGTAAAAACCGAATTCACACCCTCTTAGGTTGTCTTTTGGGTAACAAATTTTATTTGAAAACTTTTGGCGACTAAAAAACATTTAGTCGCCAATACTTTTCCCGACAATTAGTCAACGACCAATCTGGCGACCAAAAATTTAGTCGCTAAAAACCTTTGACGACTAAAACTTGGCCAAAAGTGCCATTTCTTGTAGTGCTATTTTCTCTGTCTTTCTCCATCCTTCTCTCTTTTGTTGTCGGAACTTATTAGCTTAGGCCACTAATTGTATCATTTTGCTAAAGTGACCAAGTTTAATTCAAACTAATCTTGCTTAATGTCCTAGAAAGAGAATTTACTGAGTAATTATAGCTTAACGATATTAGTTCAATTTAAGTACCTCACTTAAGGTTTTCTAAATCACCTAAATGTTTAATTCTCAAGTCCAAAAGGAAAAATTTGAATTCCTTTTGATTTTTTTCCTATTTCTCTTTCTTTTCTCTAGCTTTCAAGAAGAAAATTTTTCTTTAACTTTGTCCGCATTTCTCCATCATTCTCTCTTTTGTTGTAGGAACTAATTAGATTAAGCCACTAATATTTTATTAGCTTAAATAGCCAAGTTTAACTGAAATAGCTACCTGGACCATGTCAATTTCACAAGCTTGCCATTACTGCTTTAAAAAAATAAAAAATAAATTAAAAAAGCGATTTGCTACCTTAGTTGCATTCAAAGCATCTTCAATCCTTAAATGTTTATCCTTCAGCTCTACTTGTGTTTGTGCTTCTACCTGTTAATTATTTCATTCGATTAAGTGTTGCCTAGAAGGATATCAGTTTCAAAAACTCCAGATAATGAAGATGCCAGCTACAGTAATTCTTAGTTCACCTGAAGAATGGCAATTCCTCTAGATAACCTTGCTATTCGTTTATTCAGCATAACTAAGTTATGAGTTAATATGATATTGGTTATGATATAAAATCATATAAGTTCATAACTAGATGTATGGTACATCTAAATGTGCCATAGCATCACCTATAAATAAATAAATAAATAAAAACATGCAATACAAGTTCAAAAAATCTATGGAAGCAGAAGTAACATTAGGATTTCATAAATTTGGTATTGGTATTGGCCTTCTTTTTAACAGGTAGACAGTTGCAGATAGATAGTAGCAATGAAGCCATAAAACAGATGAAGGGAATCCAAGAAACGGCCAAGGGAAGGTGAGATGCAACAACTATAAAAAATGATGTATAAATACATGCAATTCCCAATTGTTCAAATGCATTTGCCATCCCAGGCAACAAGTTACGAAGTGATATTCCGTAAAGCAAGGCGACGAAGGACGCACAAAGTAAGCACAAGATCGAATACAAAACTCCGGGGGAGGAATCTTTGTTGTGTAGTGCCAAGACCATTGTGGCTGTAGGCAGTATGAAAGTGAAACGATTTGCCTATCTCCAGCTCACGAAATGCTTTGGCTATTGGGTTTGATAAGTGGGTTTGGGTTTGGGATTGGGATTCAAATTGAAAGTTTGGTTGTTGGGAGGGTGATGAGATGGGGTGAGAAGGAGTGGATGATGATGATGAAGGAAAGGCTCACCTGATGGTGAGTTCTCTACTTCGATGGCCTATGATGTGGTTAGAGGTCGCACCTGCCAAAGTGGAGATTGGAAACTCAAAATCCCTTCTAAACTCAAAATGTTTATGTGGATTGTGATAAATGGGAAATTACTTACAAACTGCATGAAAGTGTCTAGGGGACTCTCTAACAACTCTACCTGCCCCAATTGTATAGATGTGAAGATTTGGATCACTTGTTTAGAGGATGTATTAAAGCTAGAGACACATGGGCAGCTAATTTTGGAAGGGAGTGGTACTCTTGTTCTTGAGATGAGCCTTTGAGGGATTGGATCAAGAGTAACTCCAAGAAAAAATCATTTTTGAATCATCGACTGTCTTGGTTTGTTGTGTTTATTAAATATCTTTGGACCATTTGGAAAAATCGTAACAAAATGATTTTTGAGAACAAAACCACAAACATAGTGTTAAATTACTCTGATGAAATCCTTCAAGTTTTCAGAATGAGTATCACTTCTCCAAAAAATTCCAGTCTATGTGGTCTTGTCCCATTATAGGAATAATCAAGCTTAATACGGATGGGAGCATCAAAGGGAACTTGGGTTAGTGGTTACTATGGAAGATTGGAGAATTGCACAAGCTTGAAAGCGGAACTCTGAGCTGTGTATAAGGGACTCACCATAATTCTTCAGAGAGGCATGCACAAAGTTGTATAAACAGATGCAGAGTAGATCGTCCAACTCATAGAAGATGGTCCCAATGAGAAGTGCCCCTTCAAAGGATTGGTAGAAGATGCTTGAATCATTTTTAGGGGCTTGCGCAATCATTTCAAGGGATTTAAAAAACTTGTTCTTTTTTCTTTTTTGTTTTTTTTTTTCTTTTTTTTGTGGGTTACATTTTGTTTCATTTGGTACTTTATGATGTAATTTAGTGTAATGGTTGCAGTGGTACATTTCATACTTGAGAATACAAATAAAGATAGTTGCAATTGTGTTGGTATATGATTAATAATATATTTGGTATTGCCTAAGAATATGTTTTGTTTCATTTGCTCTATGATACGTTTTAATTCATTTGATTTTTTTTTTTTTTTTTTTGTTTCCTCTATATTTCCAGCCCTTTGCCCACTACAATCCACAAGCAATAAACTTGATTTGTAAATAAAACAGTGCAAATTTTTTTAAGAGAATAAAAATTACAAAAGGGAAAGAAAATGAAAAGATCACCCAAATAAAAATTTCATTGGAGGAAAGCACCAATTGGCCAAAAGGCAACATAGCAATTAAATTAACATACACAACAGGAAACCAGACCAAAAACAGCAACACCTAAACATTAATTCTAACAAACCAAAAACTAATTAGCTCAGTTGAATTCCCATCCATCAATACTTAGTAGCCAATCTAATAGTTTAAAGCATAAAGCATCATCTTTTTCTTGCACCTGGTCACAAGTTGATAGCATCTGCCCAAACCACCACCTAAATTGTTGACTTGTCTCCAAACCTCCAGTTATATCACTAGTGTTTAGATTCATAACCTAACAAATAACAAATAAAAATGAAGTTAACAAGGATCAATTTAAGAATAATAGTCTGTTTATTGAAAACCAATTAAGTCAAAAAGAAAATTTTAGTTTGCAACAAAAATTCTTCAACATAATTATGTATTAAGATTATCTCTCAAGACATTTATCAAACAGTTAGTTTGCAACAAAAAGAGAAGTTGGGAAATTAGAATACAATTAACAACATAATTAGATAAAAGCAGCGCAACTGAATTGAGGATCATTTAGAGTTGAATCTCATACATATCTACATCCCTTGCTCACAATTGATTGATGATCTCAAAATCCAATTTTTTTCTTTTTTTTTTATTTTTTGGTTTTTTTTTTTATTTTTTTTTATTTTAAAAAGTGAATCAAAACAGAACCTACTTTTTTTTAAAAGTAAAGTCATAACAAAACCGATTTTTTTTAGAAAATCATAACTAAAATTGTAATCAACCTCCATTGTAAACGAAATCCCATTTTTTAAAAAAGGAAATCAAACAAAAATGTGAGGGCTGGAGTGAAGTGAATGAATCAAAACAAATACCAAACCTGTGAATGAATGTTGGAATGAATCAAAACAAAAAAGAAACTTACCAGTGAAGAATCCAATAAAAAATGGTGGAAACGGCAATGGCGGCTTGATTGGTTTGCTGGTTTCCTGGTGCTTTGTTCTCCCCTTCGATCGTCTATGGAGGATTGGAGATTTAGGGATCTAGGAGTTGGAGTGAGATATGTAAATGCGCCGTCGTCGCCCTCCTCAAACGTCTCTATGTTCTTGCTCTTGGGTGGGTTAAGGGTTCTCAACTAAGAGACAAGAAAAAGGGCAAAAGGGTATAATAAAAAAAATAAAAAATAAATAAAAAAAAGGAGAAAACGACGTCGTTTTGGAGGCACGGCGAGAACCATTGTCGGAAACCATGGCAGAGGATCCGGACTTTCTATTTTTGGGAGGTCTCAAGCATTAATCCTTTGGTATTGGCCTTCTTTTTAACAGGTAGACAACTGCAGATAGATAGTGGCATTGAAGCCATAAAACAGACTAAGGGAATCCAAAAAACGGCCGAGGGAAGGTGAGATGCAACCACTATAAAAAACGATGTATAAATAAATGCAATTCCCAATTGTTCTAATGCATTTGCAATCCCAGGAAACAAGTCACGAAGCGATATTCCGTAGAGCAAGGCGACGAGGGCAGCGCAAAGTAAGCACAAGATCGAATACAAAACTCCGGGGGAGGAATCTTTTTTTTTTTTTTTTTTTTTTTTTTTTTTTTTTTTGGATAAGTAAGTCATATTATAACCAAAAAAAGAAAGATATACAATGAAGTTCAATACACAGCTTTTGATGGAAGCACAAAAATAAACAAAATAAACTACTCCATCAAAAGACAAACTGAGCTTATAGAAAACAAGCACAACATTCCCAACAAAACAAGGATTCAGAATTTCCTTCTAGCATTCTTCAAGTCATGAAGTTTCGCTTTAAGTTTTCTTCTGTTATCCTCTTTTGAAGTCTCCACATAACTAGGATCACTTGGAAATGGACTCCCTCTATTTCTCAACTCTTGACTTGAATCTCCATTTCCTAACTCGTCCATATCACACGATTCAAGGACAGCAAAGGCATTAGATGTTGAGGGGACAGAAGACTGCGTCTCCCTCTCTTTGTTGATCAATGGCGTTGAACCTTGCCCACCATCTCTCCCCTTTTTCTTCACCACTTCCCATTTAGTAGGAATTTGTGTTTTAGTGTCTTTGACTCTCCACTCATGTTTGAAGGAGGGAGGGTTCAAAGACTTTGGCTTTTGAGGACACAAATTAGTGGTATGGCCGAAAGTCTTACAACCATCACACCTTTGGGGCTTCCATGGTACTTCAACTTGAATCTCATATGGGTCACCATAACCAAGATTTATTTTGAAAGACTTAGGGATCTCTTTATTTGCTGGCACTTCAATACAAATTCTCGCAAACGTAAGTCTGCTTCTCTTGAAAGTTGGCTCATCCAAATAAAGAGGAGTTCCCAAGATGCTAGCTATGTAACCCAAACCCTCTTCACTCCAAAGTTCCAAAGGAACATTGTACAATTTCACCCACAATGGCACACTTGAAAATTCACACTTTGTTAGTTTTAGTCCAGGTTGCCATTTTTTAATAACAATCAATCTAGCCCCAACATAATATGGGCCATCTTCCAAGATTGTGTCCATAGCCTCTTCACTTTTTACTTTAAAAATAAAAAAACCATTGTCAATGGAGACAACGTCCTCAAGCAAATTTCCCCAAAGTTTCTCCGCCCAAGTTTTCACATAATGGGGGAGGAATCTTTGCCGTGTAGTGCCAAGATCATTGTGGCTGTAGGCAGTATGAAAGTGAGAAACGATTTGCCCATCTCCAGCTCACGAAAAGCTTTGGCTATTGGGTTTGATAAGTGGGTTTGGGTTTGGGTTTCAGATTGAAAGTTTGGTTGTTGGGAGGTAATTGAGATGGGGTGAGAAGGAGTGGATGATGATGAAGGTGAATGGGTTTGTGAAGAAGTTGTTGAGATCGCTGTCGGTGAGTTCGTCAGACCTGCAGATTCAACATCATCAGACTCTACTTTGGAACCAGAATAATGATCTTTGTGATTTGAAGGATCATTAGTAAAGTAAGATGCAACCCGAAGGCCAGTGCTTTTGATTGCCGATAGCTGCTGAGAAGCCAAACTTGCTGCTGTTGAATCTTGGGACGATCCCTCCTGCTCCACTGCCAGGGCCATCGCTTCTGAGCTTTTGGAAGATACAACCCGAAGGCCAGTGCTTTTGATTGCCGATAGCAACTGAGAAGCCAAACATTTATAAGTGCCGGTGCCATGGCCCAAGCCTACCCGGTGGTTTGTAAGTCCGCTGTATACGTTCCAAATAAAAAGAGTCGTTTTTGGATAAGGCGCCATGGCCGCGTTCACATCCTGTCTCTTTGCATCTCTACGACCCTTTTGGGCTTTTTCAGTCTCATTATTAATAAAAATCACCTGTCACGTAACAAAATTCAAACTGGCGAACTTCAACAACCCCTTGGGGCTTTTTCAGTCTCGCTTTGAGAAGTTGCTTGACCGTACTCCCAACCTGGTCCTTGGTGAACCCGGGTACCATCTGATCAATTGCAGAGTACATTCTCGTCTGACCCGGCTGCAAAATTCCCTAAAAAAAAGTGAGAAATTAACCAAAAGTAGCAAAGAATGCCAGAAAATTAACAAGAACCTGTCTATCGGAAACCATCCCAAAATCGTTTATTTTTTAATAAAACTTTTACATGATTTTCGATATTTGATCGATTTGACTTTTTAAAAATATGACATACTCGACAAATTCTAAAATAAAAACGGTTCGAATCATAGAAATTGTAGTCAAAAGTGGGCTCAATGACCCACTAAATAGGGAATCAAGGAAAGAGATCCAAGAGAGATCCTTGCTCGCCGTATCCCTCGCCTGCCTGGTTTGTGGGTTCAGCTCTATACGTTCCAAAAAAAAAATGGTTTGTGGGTCCAGCTCTATACGTTCCAAAACAAACAAACAAACAAACAAAAAAAATGGAAACATTAGGTTATCAAAAATATTAAAAAATGATATATAAATTTATTTTTTAGGCTCAATAATGTGTATGATTGATTAATAATTAAAAATAAACAAAAAAGAAAATTTATTTAGATATTTAATAGAGTGTCGTATCATTAAATTTAAAAAATAAATCTAATGTTTAGACCTAAATACTGGAACTCCATTGGGATTTCTTTACCCCTCAAGGACTCTTTCAACCTTGCTTTCATGGATTGGATCCGCACGAATTGTCAATCTATAGAAGTCCATCCCACCAATGTTGCTTGGTCTATTATTTTCCCAATCACTTGTGGGTCCCTTTGAAAGCTAGAAATTCTCCAAACAACCCCACCCCTTTCAACCCTTGTCACCCCACCTCCAACCCATTCGAAACAACTCGAACAAAATCCACCCAACTTATCCCTTGCACCCCCCCCCCCTTCTTTGCAACTACAAATTGAACACTGATGGTTCAGCCAAGGGCTGTCCTGGGCCTGCCTTTGGAGGAGGAATAATCCGAGATAAATGGGGCCAATGGGTTACTGGATTTGGCAAAAACATAGGAATTGCTTTAAGTCTAGAAGCTGAATTTTGGGCACTCTAAGATGGCCTAAATTTGGCTCTTGATAAATGTTACAGAAATATTGAAGTGGAAACTGACTCTTTACTTGTCAAACAACTCATCATGGGTAGAGAAAATGCTAACCATCACTTAAGTAATTTAATTCATGATTGCAGGTTCCTGTTAAAGCGACTGGAAATCCAAGTGGTTAAACATATCTACCGCGAAGGGAATAGCTGCGTAGATAATCTAGCAAATCAAGCTTCTCCTACAGTCGATAGCTTACATATTTTTGACTTTGCTCCATCATGTATTGCTAATCAACTATATAATGATACTCGTCGGATTAATTATCCCGGAACTTTGTACTGTTCTATTTAATCTATTTATTAGTTCCAATTTACCAAAAAAAAATTACTATATGCAAAGCATAGTCCATTAGATGTCAGTCCAAGTTGGATATTCACTATTCCGGGAATACCAACTCATCTATCTTACATCTTATATTTAGAAAGCACTCTTAATTTATTCTCTTTTGTTTAGTCTTGTTACCTATTATAGATGAGGAGAATTTTATTATACACACCACATATCATATGTATTTTTAATTATGTCATTTTCTTTTTAAGTTATGATCAATTTTCTTCTTTAGTTATGATATTATTTTGAGATATTTAATTATGAATTTTTTGTATTTGGTTATGATTTTTTTATTAATTATGACTCAGATAATGTAAAATTATGTAATTTTTTTCTATAATTATATAGTAAATATAGTATGCACCCTTTAAGAAATGTGTCCATAATCTTTCCCGATAGATAATGACTACCTAATTTTGAAAATTAATTATTGTTCTTCATGTCATCATTATAGACAAATCTAAATAATTACAAAAAAAAAAATGTCATCATTATAGACCAATAAGATTAAGGGCACCATAAGGGGATAGGTGATTTGCATTCCATCCAGTTGGGTCGTCGGACATTAATACTGATTAAAAAAAAAATACTAATAATACGTCTTGCTTATTAAAGCTATTAGCAAGTCCTATTAAATTTTATTGTGAATAATTAAATTAAATTTTTTCATAATTTATTTCCAAAAGATTCAACTTTTATTCCAATTCTATCATTTTTAAATAAATAATTTTAATTTTCTTAAAAATTATATTTTTGATTGTAAAAATTTAAAAAAAAATTACATCAAATAAAAGGCAAATTACATTGACCTCCCATGATGTTTTTAAAAAATACAAGTAGATCCATAATTTTGACATAATTACATTATTTTTTCTTTTTATTAAAGGTAAATAGACTGAAACTAATACAAATAATGTGAAAACATCAGAATAAACGGGGAAAAATATATATTTTAAGGTAAAAGAGATCACAACATTATTTTTTTATCCATATGACTAATGAATTATTGATTAAAAAAAAAGTTAAATGTTATATGAATTAAAATCTTAAGAGAATTCAACGTAATTATGTCAAAATTATGAAACTTATTGTATTTATTTTAAATATTAAGAAATGTCAGTGTAATTTATCCATAAAAATTTTATCAAAAGAATTATGGCATAAGATTGATTATTTTTCGTTGCCTTGATTATGAAAAATATATGTGATAAACAATTCAAAAGGCATAATGTTATTATTATTTCATCAAAAGAATTATGAAAAATAATACTGTAAAAAATTCATATATTTTTTAAAGTGTGAGACAACAGAAAATAGTGATTTTTATGCCTCTGTTTTTATTTAAAAGAATTTTCTTATTATTAAATGATTTTTAAATAAATGATTTTTTATGAAATATTTATCCATATTTTAATGTAGTGAATGTTATGGTACAAGATGTGTACCATATATAAGTTATGTCATTTGTGAGTTTGATAATCACAAACGGCACAACTCAGTAGATCAAAACCAAGGTTTCAAAAAGCAGTGTTACATAACGGTTGGGCTGTTATTTAATGGTTGTGGTGGTAGGCACTATCTGTTACACCCATTTTTGCGGTGTGACAGAAATTCACACATGTAATGGGCGTTTCAATTTTGGTAACGACCGTAATGGTATCGTAACAGCTTTTTACACACCATGTACACATTTACAATATTCTAAACAACTTCTCTTTCAAAAAAAAAAAAAAAATTTACAAAATATACATTATACACATTCTGCAATATTCAGTAGCTCAAAAATAATTTTTTTTTTATGTCTCAATTTTTTTTTATAATCATTTCATTTAATAATTGTAAATACGGTAATGCTATAGACCCCCAGTGGGGTGACCCCCACTGACAACCCCCAGTGACGTGTCACACTGGGGTTGGCCGAAAATCCAAAAAAAAAAAAAAACAGTTTTTTTGTCCAATAGGAGCCGACCCCCAGCACCCCCAGCTGGGGGTCTAAGTCATTTTTCTTGTAAATATTTTTTATTTAGTTTGTTCAGATATTAGTCAAAAATAATTTTGTAGACATTAATTATTCTTAAAAAATAAATAAAAATAAGAGATACAATATGAATTTATGACAAATAAAGTCATTAACTATTGAAATAAAATGTAAAAAGTTCCTTTTATAGGATTTAAAAATATGAAATATATTGGATCATATTTTAAAACTAACAAAAATTGATCAAAATTTTTTTTAAACCCCAATAAATGTGATTATGAAGAAAAAATATGCATATCAACTAACTTTTTTTAAAAAAATTGTGTGAAAAAATAAAAAATTCACGGTTCTAGTTACCGCAATCATTACGTTACGACCTTTACACCCCGCAACCGTAACCACACCACCGCAATCGTTTTTTGAAATCTTGGTCAAAACCAAAGACATAAAAATCATAACCAATGGCGCATATGGAACACACTCCAAAGAATTTCCCTTTAATGTAAAAGATAAGGGAAAGACATGACCCTTATAACTGAAGAAAGAAAAATGACATAATTTCATATTTTCTGAATCATAATTATAAAATATATATATATATATATATATAACCAAACATCATATGAAGCATAACCAAAGATCTCATGACTTATAATTAAAATTTTATCATAATTATAAAAAAGTGACATAATTAAAAGTATATATGGTGCCTCTCAAAAAGTGTGTATAATAAAATTTTCTAAAAAATAAACTTAGAATAAAATATATATTATTAAAGAAAAATACTTCAGAGCTTGAAATTTCCGTGGCTCGAGTTGGCCTGAATCCAAAACGACATCGTTTTGATATTTTTTTCCCCTCTTTTATATCGGAAACAGAGGGAGGGAGGAAAAGAGAGAGAGAGAGAAGGAAGGGGATCAGAGAGGAAGAGAGAAAGAAGAACCACCGGCACCTGCCATCCTCTATGTGTATGCACAGATCTGTATTGATGCTCTGTTTTTTCTTTTCTTTTCTTTTTTTGGGTTGATTCATTTTTGTTGATGATTCATTGTTGTTGATGTTGTTGCTCTGTTGATTAATTTTTGTTGATGATGTTGCTCTGTTTTTTCTTTTCTTTTCTTTTCTTCTCTTTTTTTTTGGGTTGATTGTTCATTGTTGTTGACACTTTGTTGTTCACAATGATTCTTCATTGTTGTTAACTGTTTTGTTAATGTTTCATCTCTTTCATCTCCTCTCTCCTCCTCCTCTTCTTTCTTATTCTTCTGCAAGTGTTATAGAAAGGAAGAAGACGAAGAAAAAAAAAAAAAATTCCAAAACGACATTGTTTTAGGATTTAGGGTCATTCGAGCCTCTAATATTTCGAGCTACCTAACAGGGTTGATTATCACTACAACAAAAACATATTTTAGTGACACCATACTAGTGGCATGTTCTTAAAAAATATCACAAAAGAATATTTGGTGGCATTTTTTAGAAAAATGTCATAGAGCCACAAACATACAAGGCTCTAGTGGCATTTCAATTAAAAAAAGTGTCACTTCACTACAACAAAAATGTCACTACAACAAATTTATACTTTAGTGACACTACACTAGTGGCATGTTTTTAGAAAATGCCACAAAAATAAAAATTGGCATTAAATGTTTTAGAAAAATGCCACAGAACCACAAACATATAAGGCTCTAGTGGCATTTCAATAAAGAAATGTCATATCAATTTTATGGCATTTTATAAAATAGTGACACAAAAAATTATGTTCGTGACATTTACCAACAGATGCGACTAAACTTTAGTCGCAATAGCATTTTTTAAAAAATGTCAGAACACTAGGTAGGTGCAAATTACTTTTTATGGCACTTAAGTGAAAAGTGTCATAAACAAATATTTTATAGCATTTTGAGAAATGCCACTAAGCCAAAAACTTTCTAAGGTTATAATGGCATTTTTGAAAAAACAAAAAATGCCAATATATTTTCTAAATTTTTAAAATGCAGTAAATGATTAAAAATAAATAAATTAAACTCAATATACACTACAGGAAAAAGCACATTCGGCGACTAAATTTCCTGACCAAAAAAAATTTGGTTGCTGAAAGTATAGCTTACTTTCAGCAACCAAAACAGCATTAGTTGCCAAAAGTAAAGTTTTTTGGCGACTAAACAATTTTAATAGCCAAAAGTCTACAATTGGCCACTAAAACTAAGTTTGGTAGCTGATTATATGGGTTTTAATAACTAAAAAATTTTTAGTAGCCCAAAGTAAAGCTTTTTGGTGACTAAAAAAATTTAGTAGCCAAAAGTCTACAATTGGCGACTAAAAATAAGTTTGGTCGCTGATTATATGGGTTTTATCGACTAAAAAAATTTTAGTAGCCAAAAGTAAAGCTTTTTGGTGCCAAAAAAAATTTTAGTAGCAAAAAGTCTACAATTGGCAACTAAAAAATAAGTTTAGTCGCCAAAAGTGGTCATTTTTAGCACGGGAGAACTAAAATCCTAAGGCAGGAATTAAATTTTTTGGCGACCAAAAATTTGGTAGCTAAAAGTGCATCTTCGGCGACCAAATCCGATTTTGGTCGGCAAAAGTTAAGTTTTTTAGCAACTAAAAAATAATTAGTAGCCAAAAGTATAGAATTGGCGACTAAAAAAATATTTTTAGTCGCCAAAAGTGGTCTTTTTTTATTTTGCTAGTAAATAGTTTATTTTACATAAATTATGTTCAATAAAATAATTATGTTTATACATATACTTTTATATTAATATGGATGTATGTACTATATAAATAATATATGTCGCATATATAATCATGTGGTACTATAGAGGTGTAGTGGGAAGAGTGTGGTGTATAAAGTTTATGGTGCGGGAGGTTGGCGGTTCGAGTCTCCGCAAGAGCGGATCAAATTGTTCTACAACGAATTATCGTCACGAATGGCACTTGATAGCGTCACAAATAGTACTTACCATGACATTAAAGTGTCACTGAAAGGTTTTAGTCTTGATATAAGTGTCACTAACTCTTTTTTTAATGGCGCTTGATAGTGCCACAAATAATATCTACCATGACATCAAAATGTCATTGAAAGTTTTTAGCCATGATGGCGTAGTGGCACTTGCAAGTATCTACCGTGGCACTAGTATCTACCGTGGTATGGATACAAATGGCACTTGTTCAAAATGTCACAAGACTTAAAAATGTCATTAAACCAATAGTTTTGTGGCACTTTCAAATGTCACTAAACTAAAAAATGTTGTAGTGTATTAAATTTGACTCTTTGCATAGGCAAAAATCTTTATTCTGGGCGCTTTAACATCACCTATTGAAGATTAATGCTATATGTATTAATTAGTGTACCAATTGATGATGTGACATAATTTAAAATGTTTTTAGTATTTGTAATTTGTATAATGAGTGAGGTCAATAATAATGTCATAATTAGTATTAATACACTAATTAGTACACCAATCACTCCCCGATTGAAACTTGGAGTGGAGGCAAATCCGTTAAAATTGAATAAGACTCGTTAATTATTCATATATCTTTGGTGTGGTCGACTCATTCAGCATAAATTAAGAAACTCAAGATAAATTAGTATTAAAATATAAATAAGAAAGGAAAAAAAAAATAAATATCTTTCATATTTAATTTTAAAAAAATTAAATACTTGAATAAAAGTGAAAAAAATAGATGAAAATTAACTCATAAATTATTTTTTAGTACTTATAATTCTATTAAGTTTTATTTATGGGCAAGTAAAAGTCATTTAACTATTAAGGTTAGGTATAAGGGTATATTTTTGTTGTATTAAAAAAATAAGAAGAAGAAAAATGCAAAAAATTTTAAGGTAAACTATCGATAGGTCTTAATAGTTAGACTTAATTTGTATCAAGTCTTATTGAAAATAAGTACTAGTAAAATTGTCACTAAAAAAAAATTGTGATTATTTTTTATATGTCACTAAAAATTAATAATTAGTGACTTTTTTATCAAAGGTTTTTATAAATTATCGCTAAAACTTATAATTAGTGACATTTTTCTATGATAAAATTTTCAAAATATCGCTGAAAGTTAAAAATTAGTGATGTTTTTTGTGACAAAATTTTCAAACTGTCGCTGAAAATTAATAATTAGTGACATTTTCTAATAGTGTTTGATGAAAAATGTCATTAATTATCATAAGACCTATTGGATAATAAATCTATCTATTAGGACCTACACATAAATCTCCTAAAATCTCTTACCAGTCAAAATTAATAAAATGATTCAACTGGACTAAGAGCTAGAATATCGGGCCAAGGCATTTCATTAATTTTGACTAATAGGAGACTTTCGTTCATTAATTGTGATCGATAAGAGACCTCATTTGTCTAGTTGAACTTTCAACTGAAGATCCGCCATTTCCCTCTTTAATTAATAAATATTAGTAATTGGCACATGTAATACATGGTAATTAAAATAAAATATTTATTATATAATGTATCCCATTCAAGTGATGAGAATTTTTATTTATTTGACTCAATATCTAAGATTCAAGACTCATTTCTCCTATCTAATTATTTTATATATATATATATATATTTAAATAGAAACGTAGATACTTGGCAACATAAGCCAAGGTTTCAAGACACATAAAAGGTGTTTACTTTATGGGTCTGGCTTTGGTCCAGTCCATCATCGGACTGGATCGTACTGTTGGGCTTGTGGGGGTCCACAACGGGTCTCGTTTTGAAAATCTGAACCGTTCAATGTGTAGAACTCGTTGAGTATTATATGCCTGTAAAAAATCACGTTGATTGGATATCAATAGCTATGTGATCAAATCAGTTTTTTGTCAACCATTAATTTATTCACCGTCCATTTTTTTTATACAAAACTAATTTGATCACATAGCTATGGATATCCGATCAACGTGATTTTTTATAGGCGTATAGTACTCGACAAGTTCTACACATTGCACGGTTCAGATTTTCAAAATGAGACCCGTGGTGAGCCTCCCATGGACCCAACAGCACAGTCCATTCCGATGGTGGACTGGACCAAAGCCAGACCCTTACTTTATATATAGTATAGAAGATATAGATAGATAGAGAGAGAGAGAGATGATTAATATGATTGAGTGATTGTTTAATGTGATTAATTATGAGTGATTATTAGTATTTTTGGAGTAGTTGTTGCGTGGGTTACGTGTGCAACTTTTGATATCTTTGTGATGTTTATTTTTTTTTTTCTATTATGAAGCTGTTTGTAGTTGTTTATTTTTTTTCAAGTTTGGTTTGGACTTTGTGACTGTTGTGCAATATGATACAATATTTTTTATATTTATAATTATTTTCTTATTCAAAATAAAAAATAAAAAAGATAGCATTTAATTTTAGTCCAACATTACTTTGAGAGATTCATGTTTATAAATTTGAACTTTTCATCCATAACTTTTGCATTAATGCTTTTCCTTCAAAAATTTTAGAATAAATTATAAATACAATTCTTGAAATTTGTTTAAAATACGAATTGTTTCTTGTGATTTTAGAAATTACAAATATCCCGTTGTAAAAAAAAAAAATGTATTCAACATATTTAATAAGAATGATAAAATTCCTAATTATTCTCATATACGACGATAAAAATACCATAGTTGCTAATTGAAATATATTTCTAATATCATTAAAAAATTATTAATTGAATTAATGATTTATTAATAAAATGAGCCATTTGTTATGTGAGTAAAAATTTGAAGAAGCGGAATGTAATTTCCAAAATCACAGAGAGTAATTCGTATTTTATGCAAATCTTAGAAAGTGTATTTGTAATTTTTCCACAATTTCAATGTCTTCTTGTTCAATTTCCTCTATAATTTCTCTCTTGTTTTTCTTCCAAATTTTTACTGTCTTCTTGTACCTCTGAAAGCAATTCAAATAAATATATATGGTGTTTTTTTCATTTAAATATTTGTATTTCATAGTTCTTGTCAGTTCATGTATAAAACTCTAATTACCTTTAAGAAAAATAAAAAATTGAGTGCCATGGCACATAAATTAAGGATGTTTTGTAGAAATTAATTAGAAAATTCCACAAACAAATAGTGAAGCTCTTTCTGGAAGAAGAATTGTGAATGTGAACCATAGTCAATATATAGATACTAGCATACATATTTATGAACATTTATTTAAAAAAAAATTAATTAGATGTAATTTAGATATGGTTAAAATTCTTTTTTGACATTCTGTTTACAGTTTTTTTTTTTAATTTTAAAATCAAATAAAATCAAATTTTAAGATCTTTACTTGTTATTATAAGTCTTTTATTTATTTATTTTTTATAAGGACAACATTCACTTGATAACTTTAGTTTCAGTTTGAAATACTTTACCCTTATACCTTTCAAATATAAAAAAGACAGCAATCCTCACTCCGTTAACCAAAAACATATAAAATGGCATTAACACACATGTCTTCTCCTTTCCGCCTCGTTTAAAAAATAAAATAAAAATTCGTTACAAAAATTAACCACTAAACCAAATCTAGACAAAGATAAAAAATAATCACCATTCCCATAAAATAATTCCCCGAAAACAGAACTTAACCACAACCTAATCGCCACCACTCCTTCCTCCCATCCCTCCCCAACTTCCCTGCCACTGACCCTGACCTCCTCCATTCCCTGCCACCGACCCTGACCTCAACCTCCTCTACATCCATTGGCCAGGCCTGGCCCTGAAGACAGGCAAAAGAGGCCTTAGACCCCCAAATTTGGGCTGAAAATATGGGCCTCCGATATAATTTTATATTTTAGATATAAAAAGGCCCAAATACTATAAGCCCAATTAAACATGAGGCCAACAAAAAAAATAGTCTACAAATCTTAAGAGCTGCAGCCTGCTGCGCCAAACTAAACTAAAAAAATAAAAATAAAAAATAAAAAAAATAATTTAGTTAAATAAACACAGACAAACAAATAATTGCTTCCTATCTTAATATATGAAAGTAAATTTTTGTTTATAATTTTAATGATTATATGTGCAAGTAAATTTTTTTTGTGGCTATTAAAAAAAATTTTGTTCTAACTTATCGTTTTTTATCCATGAACTTTTTTTTTTTTTTTTCAATGGAAGAGAGGCCCATTTCTGAAGTTCGCCTTGGGACGGAACCAAGAATTCATTTACGGGGGGGCCAAGACATAAATAATTTTTTTTATATGAATTGATATAAATTACTATTTTTTTAATTCAAAAAGTAAACTAAAATTTAATATTAAATTAGGTCGTAAAAAATAAAACCATATATTTACAAATGTAATTAAAACAAATTTCATATAAATTTAAAAATTTAGAATTCAGATTCAACACATAAATTTTATACAAGTCTCAATTCATTTTAATTTTGAATTTATAACACTTAATCTGAATAAGATTAAATTTGCCCAAATATGATTAAAAAAAATCCTAGTAATTGAAATCATACGTCCTAATTCATGATTTTTTTTTTCTTAATATGTAAAATTAAAAAAAATTACAATTGTATCAATATGACATAAAAAAAAAGATAATAAAAGTATTACAAATTGAAAACAATAATAAAAGATAATATGAATCACATACCTATAATAATGAGAAGATTAATAGAAGAAGCAAGATTTTTTTTTTTTTTTTTTATATGTATCCCAAGTTGATTTAACTCAAAAAAAAAATCCTATGGTTGCTTTCAATGAATTGAGATGGCGTCACGACGTAGAGCAGTTCATAAGAATTAGGTCTTCTTTCTTTCTTCTTTTTGTCTTTTTCTATTTCTATTCGGGCTTTCTTTTTTTAATAAATAAATAAAAAAAAAAGGCACATGGCCCTCCCTGGCCATCTAAAGAAGTGATTGAGCCTAGCCCAGCCCACAAAACAAAAACAGGGCCATTTTGCTATTAATATTTTATTGAAAAGATATATATATATAAATAATTTTTTTTTTGTTTTAAAGCGGAGGGGCCATGGCCCCTGATGGTCCCTCCGTAATTCCGTCCCTGCCCGTAAATCTCAGGGCGGCCCTGCCATTGGCAAACATACATATACACATATATACATACATATACACGTATATAATATACAAAGGTTGGGATAAATTGCCAAAACAGCTTTGCAATTAGCACATTTTATATATATATATATATATATATTCAACCGAACTGCCTTTGACTGCTTGAAAATTTTCCCGTCAGCTGGCAAACCACACAAGTTCAAAATTGGCAGTTTGGTTGGATGGTTTTGGTCGTTTCTACTTGGCAGATTGACGGGTTGCTTTTACACTTCATAGGCCCAACTAAAATCAATTCCAGCCACTAAAAATTGAAAAATAAAAGATGGAAGACCTATTTTTCTCAAATCATCACAAACAACTATCACTTGAAGTGCATTGTGAATACATGGTTGTAATTAGATTGTACATTACAAGCTTGAAAATTGTGGGCAATAAGACATCCATATTACATTAACTCGCTTAAAAATAGAAGCAGAGAGTCCTAATAACAATACAAGTCCGTGAACAAGAGAAGGTTTATGACAATCCCTTCACACAAATTTACATGGCCAATAGCATTAAATGGAAACAAGACTTTAATACCCTCTAATGGGCTTTGTCGTTGGAGTTGAACCTTGTACAGCTAAACCTTCTCTGTTTAAAGAAGTCACTTGGCTTCGGTCTTAATGACAAAAAACATTCAGCTACTTATAGGATGATGATGCAACGTTGTAAGGAAACTTTGTGGATGAACTTGACAAAGGTCAAGTCGCCAATTAATGTGAATTGATTCAGTTCAATATGATGTCTGTCGCTTCTGGAATGAAACGAGAACATCTATAAACAACCATGCTGGTTCAGGAATCAAACTCGTTTTGACTTCTTCAAAAACCGTCTAATTGCATTAATTAGAGGAAGGGGATTCTCTAAATGAACAACATGATCACAACTTGGAACCTCAACTATTTCACAAACCTCCTCTCTATCATCTATGCTCCTTGCACTACAATCGACTTCATGGAACATTTCTTTAGCAATCCTTCTGAATTTATCATCTTTCTCCCCGACAACAAGCAGAAGAGGTACTTTGCAGTGCCTTAAGTCTTCCCACAATGGCCTGTCATGCAAACAAAAGAAAAGCTCAACTAAAATGATTTTAGTGTATGGTAATGAAGTAGATAAAATGTTCCAAGAAATCATGTTTGTGAAAGAGAGTGGAGAAGGAAGGAAAAAAAAAATAGCATAGCAGCGACTTGAGGCAAACTACTGCATTGCCAACAAACAACCAAATATGAACACATTCCTGGTAACTACAATATTAATTTAATCTTGATCACTTGTCTACAAGTAATCATGGTCACAGATGCAACTTTTGCATTCACAAGCATGAAGTGAACAACCACAGCGCAGTGTAGAAACAGAAAGATAGCTGGGTATTAGTCAATCCATTTGTGAACATATACATATTATTTGTATGCGAAGGTTCTGGATAGAAGTAAAAGAACCACATAGAGAAATTATAATGAATGGTGGTTGACATGGGGAAGGAGGCAAGGGGTGTTGTTGGTGCTCGATGAAGATTTTGAGTTAGAATGTTAGAGGGCTGCAGTCCCATAGGAAAAGGGCGGTGATAAAAAAGTTTTTGAAAATTCACCAACCAAACAGAGTGATGTTTCAAGAGACAGAGTGAGGTATGCGATAGGTCTTTCATTAGGAGTGTTTGGGAGACTTGGTTCAAGAGATGGGTTGTTTTACCTTCTTGTGGGAGATCATGGGGAATTTTGATTATGTGGGACAAGAGAGTAGTACCAGAATGTGAGACAATCTTTGGGGTTTTTTTAGTGTCCATTAGGTTTTGGAATCGGGATAACAATGAATGGGAGATCAGGGGGAATTTTGATTATGTGGGACAAGAGAGTAGTACCGGAATGTGAGACAATCTTTGGGGTTTTTTCAGTGTCCATTAGGTTTTGGAATCGGGATAACAATGAATGGTGGTTGACAAGGGTTTATGGTCCCAATAGGCCTAATAGTCGTCACGAATGATGAGAGGAGTTGGCGGGTTTATTTGGGCTTTGTTCCCCTAATTGGTGTGTGGGTGGGGATATCAATGTGGCTTCGACTCTTTTATAAGAGAGTGTAATTTGATTGATCTTCCCTTGAGTAATGCTCAATTCACTTGGTCTAATCTTCAAGAAAATCTTGGCCTGGTGAATTTTCCCTTTAAATGGAGTCCAACCCCCTTTAAATTCCAGAATATATGGCTGAAAAATCGTTCTTTTAAGGCTTATTTTAAGGACTGGTGGGAGAGTGGAAGAGTCCATGGATGGGAGGGTTTCAAGTTTATGCGAAAGTTGAGAGAGGTCAAGGAGAACTTATAGGTTTGGAAGAGTGAAGTTTTTGGTGATCTAAATGAGTTGAAAACGGAGTTAGTTAGGGGTATTGAGGAATTGGATGAAAAGGATTCTAAGGAGGGTTTATCTAGGGTTTTAAGAGATGAGAGATCAATGCTCATAATGGAGTTGGAAGAGCTTGTTTTTAAGGAGCAGGTTTTTTGGGGGCGAAGAGCTAAGTTGAAATGGGCAAAAGAGGGCGACACCAATTCCAGATTTTTTCATAGGGTTGCAAGAGGAAGAAGAACTTCATTAAAAATTTAGAGGTTGGGCAGGAATTGGTGGTAAATAAGGAGAAGCAAATTGTTAATGAGATTTTCAATTTTTATTTGAATCTTCATTTTGATGGAGGAGTGGATTGTCCAGGGATTGAAGGCATTAATTGGGCTCCTGTGGATACCTTTAAAGCCAAATGGTTCGAGAGACCTTTTGATGAATGTGAGGTGCAACAAGTCATATTTGAATGTAAAAGAGATAAGGCTCTAGACCCAAATGGTTTTTCAATGGCAGTATTTCAAGACTGTTAGGATATTGTGAAAGGGGATCTAATGAGAGTGTTTGGTGAGTTTTTCGAGAGTAGGGAGGTTAACTTATGCACCAATGCATCTTTCATTTGCCTCATTCCTAAGAAAGAGAAGTAAGTCAAGATTGGGGACTTTAGGCCCATCAGCTTGGTTGCATCACTCGACAAAATTTTGGGAAAGGTACTCTCCAAAAGAGTTAGGTTTGTCCTTGGGAAAACCATTTCTCCTGCACAAGGTGCCTTTGTGCATGGACGGCAAATCCTAGATGTGATCTTAGTGGCCAATGAGGTTGTTAAGGAGTATAGAGAATTGTATAAAGAGGGTATTGTTTTTAAGGTGGATTTTGAGAAAGCATATGACTATGTGGACTGAGGCTTTTTGGATTTTGTTTTGGTGAGGAAGGGTTTCGGTTCTAGGTAGAGAAAGTGGATTTGGGGGTGTGTGTCTCATGCAACATGTCGGTAATTGTGAATGGCAAGGCTAGGAATTATTTTCAGGCAACTGGGGACTAAGGCAAGGCAATTCATTGTCACCATTTTTGTTTATTTTAGTAGTAGATTTGTTGGGTAGGTAGGATTATTGACATAGCTAAAGAAAAGGGTGTAATCGAAGGATTTGTGGCGGGTATGGATAGAATTGGTGTCACTCATTTACAGTTTGCGGATGATACTATCTTTTTCTCATTAAAGGAGTAGAGTAAGGTTGGCAATTTGCTAACACTTTTGAGAATCTTTGAAATTGTGTCTGGCCTCAAAGTTAATCTTAGTAAGAGTGGTGCTGTGGGTATTAATCTGGACCTTTGTTGTGTGCAAAGGATGGCGGCCATGTTGGGATATCCCATTGAGTAGTTTCCTCTCAAGTATTTGGGGCTTCCATTAGGGGGTGACCTTAGAGCGGCAACCTTTTAGGAGCCTGTACTCGTCAAAATTGGGAAAAGATTGAAGGGATGGAAGTAAGTCTAGGGTGGGGGGAGGTATACTTTGGTGCAGTCCATGTTGAGTTCTGTTCCTATTTATTTCTTATCCTTATTCAAGGTTCCAGTCAGCATTGCAAGGAAAATTGAGAAATTGATAAGAGATTTTCTTTGGAAAAAGTGTGATGAGGGTAAAAGGGATCATTTAATTAAGTGGGAGGCCATTTCTCTCCCTAAGGAATAAGGGGGTCTTGCTATATGGAATATCGTTGCTAGGAACATTGCCCTTTTGAGTAAGTGGTTGTGGAGATTTCCTGTTGAAAGAAGGTTGCTATGGTGTTCTATTATTAAAAGCAAGTATGGAGTTCAGGCTAATGGTAAAGATTCTAACATGGTTAGTAGAGGCAATTGTCATTCTCCGTGGAAGCCGATTTCTCGTTTGTATCCAATAGTGTCTAATTTTTTATCATTGAAAGTGAGTAATCTGGTGAGCATCTGATTTTGCGAGGATGTTTGGTTAGGGGATACCTCGTTTGATAGAGCTTTTTCACTTCTATATAGATTGGTCCATTATCAGAATGTATCAATTGAGTCAAGTGACATGTTCTAATGTGGTACCCATCTCTTGGAATTTTGGTTTCCTCGGGAATTTAAACAATAGGGAAGCTGTTAAGTTGGTATCTTTGTTGTCATTGATTGATGGGGTTTCTCTATTTTCCTCTTGCGATATTAAGGTCTAGAATATCATCTCTTAAAGGATTTTCTCTTGTAAATCTTTATTTGACAAACTCATTGATGATCCTTTTATTTCGTTGTTTCCTCTTCATATGCAAATTTGGAATGTGGTTATTACTCATAAAGTGAAGTTTTTCATGTGATCCATAGCTCAAAAGGGTGTCTGTAATAACCCCGACCTCCGATTAATGTTAATTCATGATTAATTATGCTTAACAGTAATTTAGAAGGAATTCGGAATTAATTTGCATATAATTGCATTATCTTAGTGTTTCTATCTGTTTGCCATAAAATGATCTGTTCATATTTCGACTTTGAACTGTGAATTAAAAGCCTTATCGGCGCCCGAGTCCGAAATTGATTAGTGTTTTAGACTAGTTAGAGTATATGTGATTTTATGGTAGGTTGAATTAAAATTCAATTTGGAATGTGTAAATTAGATTAAATAATGTTGAATTGCATTAGTTTGCCTAATTACACAAATGCCACTTAGTGGCTTGATTGAGACCAACTTTATTACACCTTATTACACTTAGAAACATCTCTCCTTAGCCATTTTCTTGGCCAAACCGTAGGAGTAAGAGAGTGTGGGTGAGAACAGCTTGTTTTCAACTAAGATTTGGCTTGGAACTTAGGAGAATTGAAGAGGCTTTGCAAATTTGAGCTCCTAGACTTGGAATTCAAGGTTTAAGGTAGGAGATTTCCCTTTCAATTGTGAATTTAAGATTAATTCTTGCATGGTTCATGGAAGATTAGAGTTTAAAGTCATGAATTGGTTGAAAATGTTGAATTGAGGTTTAAATCATGCATGCATGTTCATATCTTAGCATTTTGAAGTGTTTTCATGGAAGTTCTTGCATACAAGCCCAAATTCTAGCCTTAGTCCATGAATTCATCATGATTTTGAGCTAAATCTTATATTTGGTCATGTTTTAGAGCATTAGATTAAAAATGAACACTTGCACGTTAAGCTCTTGTTTTGTTCTTGAAGTTTTATTTGAAATTGTGTTTTATTGACTCACCTTTGGGCTTTGATTTTACAAATTGATCTTTGAAACATCTTATACTATGAGTTTACAAGTGTTTTCCAGAAAATGGGCCCAAAGGGTTGAGATTTGAGGTGTTGAATGCTTGGTTTGAGCTTAGGAGGCAAATCTGGAAATTCCAGAATTTGGCTTCCTCGCTCAAGCGAAGGATTCCACGCTCGAGCGATCATCATTTGTTCAGAGCTTCGCTCGAGCTAAGGAATGGTGGCTCGAGCGTAAATTCCAAGCTCTCAGGTTTTTGGTGCATGCAAACGCACGCTCGAGCGACGAGACCTACGCTCGAGCGAAGAGCTGTGTCTCACGCTTGAGCGGGCATCGAGCGTGCATCGGGCGTAAAATTTCAACAACCGTACTTTTGCATTTTTACAGACCGCTCGAGCGAAGGAGTCTACGCTCGAGCGACCCCTCTGTTTTGACAAGCTCGCTCGAGCGAAGGAAGCCACGCTCGAGCGAGACCCCCTGTTTTCAGCAAGTTTTGAAAAATGTTTTCCAAGGCATCTTTGCATCCTCATTCCATCCTAGACATTCCTAGGCCATGTTTAAGACTCTATAGTGAGGATTTAAGGTTAGAACCACACTAAGAACCAACGACGTAAGTTTTGTGCAATTAGAATGTATGTTTCAAGTGTGTGTCCGTTATGTGTTATGTAGGTCACGTGCCGCGTATCGTGTGATCAATCTGCTCCGTCTGTCTGTTTCAAGGCCCACTGTGAGTAATAACTTAGTAAAGTTATGTTCAACTGTATCTATTTTCTGTGTGATAAAACAAGATCTGTTTTCCGAAAGGATATGTTCTGTACAATTAATGATTGTTCAATTTCTGATACGTATTCGTGACATCCTTAGCATCATGTGATATCTGTTAGCTGTTACCCGGTATCGGAGGTTCCTTTATGGAACTTATTTCTGTTTGCACTCTATTACCCGTACCGGAGGCCCTGTCATGGGGGCTCAGCTTCTGTTCTGTTGCCCGGATCCGGAGGTTCCTTTATGGAACTAGTTATTCGTAACCTCACGTGTATACGTTCTGTTCTGTTCTGTTAATGCTAATGGATGTATTACGTAAACTTAATCATGACTTATGATTTCTGTCTGTATATGATCTGGACAAATGATGAATTTGATACAAATCTGAATTATGATTTCTGAATCTATACGAACTCGTTCATTGAAACTCTTTACTCTATTATTATTCACTGGGCTTTCGCTCATAGTTTATATCAAGTATGTAGGTGAGTCGGCACATGACCAGGGCCAGAGTTGACGGCCTTCTGTTCTGTTTTTGTCAGCCAACTGTTGTGCCTCCCGAGGAGGTTCCGAACGAAGCCTAATGCAATGGCTGTTTTTGTATTCATGCTAGTCTTTGTGTATGCTCTGTAAAGTCAAGTCTTGGGAAGTATATTCTGTAAATACCTTGTAAATATTGTGTATCTGGCCTAGCATGTTTATGTATATATAAATAAGTTTTGAAATCTTCTGTCCCATGTACGTTATCACAACTCATTGGACCTTGTCTATTTGTATTATTGCTTTCACAGCCCCTTATTATTTGCTAATCTATTCAGAGGCCTTTGGTAATCCACGGATTACTGGCCGATTACGGTGCTAAACCTACAGGGGTGGGTTTGGGTCGTGACAGTGTCACTATAAGTTTTCTAAATAATCTTTATATTCAATTGTATTGTTTACAAAGTACACAACTGTTTAGCCCTAAGACAAAGACTAAAAAAGGAAAATAGAATCCCTATACAATTAAAGGAATATCTACACAATCAAGCATGCTTAATATAAAAGATATCCACAATATATACTACTATATTTTCACACCTCCACTCAAACTTAAGGAGTTTTAGAAGAAAACACTGAGAGTTTGTTAAGAAGAAATCAAAACTAAGCAGTGGTGTGAGTTTTGGTAAAAAAGTTTGCAAGTTGCAAAGCCGAAATAACAAACGGAAACGAGATAGAGCCAGATTACAGATGTTGACGGACAAAGTGACAATCAATCTCAATGTACTTCATCCGTTCATGAAAGATAGTGTTATGCACAATCTGAATAGCACTGCGGTTGTCACAGTAAAGAGAGGTTGGAGAAGACTAAGGGACATCCAAACCAAATAAGAGACAGCGAAGCTAAACAATTTCAACAATGGCATGGGTTATAGCACGATACTTAGCTTCGATAGTGGAACGAGCAACAATGGTCTATTTCTTGCTCTTTTAAGAAATCAATGAATCACTAAGAAACATGCAGAAGTCAGAAGTGGACTAACGATCAGTGACATCACTAGGCTAATTAGAATCAGCATAGGCTAACAAGTCTAAAGAAGAAGTAGAAGATAACATCAAGCCTTGAAAGATAGTACTGCGAAGATAACGAAGAATTCGAACCAAATCAGCCTAATGACTAGAGCGAGGAGAAGAAACGAATTAACTAACCATATGAACAACATAAGCAAAATCAAGGCGAGTAACCAATGATATTTTCCAAATGAGAAGGCTTAATCACTTTCTTTGTCCTTAATGGTGTTCTATGAAGCATGAGTACTTCGACAAACATGTTGTATCCGTATTAGGTACTTACTGACGTATGATACTTCTGCATATGTACTAGATACACGAAACATATACCAAAAATTTTTCTTTTTAATTTTTGGCGTATTCAGACGTACCTAGTATATACCCAAGTCATATCATATCGTACTTTACCTCAGTCGAAACAATATTTTCTTTTACTATAGAGATAAAATTTCTTTCACTAGACTTTTTTTTTATTATTAGTTTTATGCTTAGTATAATTTTTAAATTAAGCTATAATTTGTAAGTTATTTAATATAATGACATTTAATTTTGATTTATACCTTTACTTTTGTCATTAGAGAAAGGATGGACCGGTGAATGGGTCATGGTGATGAATTTAAATTACTATCATTGTTGTAATTGGTTTAAACATAGGTTTAGTGTTTGGCTTAAAATTTTAGGGACGAAATTCCTTAAGAGGGGAGGTTATAGCGATTCTAGTTTAGACTCGACCCATTTGGTGTTGTCGATTCGAGATTTATTTCCTTATACAGTTGTTCTTGTCTTGTTTCCCCTTATCTCTCTTTGAGTTTGGCTATTGGGATGTGTTGGTAGCGTTTCGAATATGTTGGTAGCTTGCTTTTTCAAACTGTTGTTGCCTAGAATTTTGCTTTTTCGCTCGAGCGTTACTTCTTACACTCGAGCGGTCTTTATATATTCCTAGTATTTTTGCAGGTCTGCAAGAACGAAGCTTCTTGCGCTCGAGTGAAGTTTCTTGTACTCGAGCGGTGGTCTTCTGTCTGTAAAACTTCTGGGAGTTTGTATTCTTCGCTCGAGCATAAATTCCTATGCTCGAGCGGCCCCAGGTTTTGTATCTGGACGCTCGAGCGACACTTCTTGCTTTCGAGCAATCTATGCGTATATTAGTTCGTAAACAGTCATTTTTGAATAACTTTTTCATCTCTCTTTCTCTCTTTAAACATTTCAAGAACCCTAGATCTACACACTATCTCTCTAAACTCTATTTCTCTCTATAAATACACCTAGATCCGTCGAGTTCCTCACTCGTGTCCCTTTGCCAAAAAGGTAGAGTGCGTCGTGGGCTTCCTTTTAATCCGAACAAAGTTGGGTTTTGGCGTCTTTGAAGTGTCTCCATTCTCTCTCTTATATTCTAAGTTTGAGGTAGGAATATCTCTACACTTTTATAAGTTTTAACTTAGTTATTTGTTATTTCTAAACAATATTGAGATTTTGGAAGATTTGGAACAAATCTAGGATTTTAGGTAAAAATCAAAAGAGGGGTTTTTTTCAAATGGATCCTTGAAAATGGTTTTGATGTGGAAAATAATGTTGAGTTGGGAATAAATGGCTGATTTTGATATTTGAGCTTGATTTTTGGAAAGAAAAGAGGTTTTGCCCTAAATGCCTCGAATGTTGATTTAATGAGATTGATATTGAAATTGTGAAATTGGAACCATGTTGATGAGAATGGTGGAGTTAGATATGTATTGTCACTCATCTCTTGAAAATTTGGAGAATTTATCTTTATGGATAATTGTTTATCTGTTTAGAAATACTTATTTTGGGTTATTAGTGGATGATAGCTATAATTGTTGTAGAAATTACACTTGAATTAGGAGAATTGAAACTATTTTCTCATCCATTTGCATTGAGCATTGTTGTGTAATTATTTCGTGAAAAAATGTATGTTGTTTTGAGAAAAATAGGTGAATTTGGGAAGGAAATATTGTTATATCCAATAAGTTAGCCTGTCTATTTAGGGTGAAAGTCCCGAAAATCGCCTTATACATGAGTGTTGATCTCGCGGATGAAATATCCGTAAAATGGCAATAGTAGTATTTGTATAGCTTACGTTTACATAGGTGTCGGTTCACGGTTTCCCGCGGACGAAATTTATGTGAAAGATTGTATTGGTTCCGAGATTCCTCGAGTATGATTCATTGCCCTATTTTTTATTGTGAAGGAAACGATTTGTGAACTATGATATTAATGCGGCATTGCATGGTTTTGGGAAGAGATATAAAATGTTTTTGGCACAAGCATTACATATATATTCACTTTATAGCTTTGTTAAGATTTATATACTGTGTTGGATTATTTTTACTGGGTTTTAACTCATCCTACGTGGGAAAAACATTTTAAATACTGATGATATGCCTCTGCCAAGGCAATAACTTGGGAGGACTTGGAGGAAGAGCTTCATTTTGTGTATTTGTTATATTTATTTTGCAGAAGCTAAGGGTTTTAACTGTATTGGATCTTAATTCATTTTTATTGTAACCAAGTATTGACTTAGAAAGCTATAGGCCCTTAGGGCATTTCTTATCTGTTTAACTTTCATTTTATTTCTTAATTTGCAACATATGCTATGATTCAGAATCAGACTTATGAATGTATACCTGCATATATTACTCTTTTGTAAACTTAATAAATTATTTTATTATTGTTGTCAATTATTGATATTATTGATGCGTTATTGTATATATATTTTCGGAACGTTACAATCTCGGTGGTGGGTCCCTTCCTATGTGTTGGGTCAAATCAGACTGACAATCAGTTATCTTTGAATTTGAGTCTACGGATGAAGTCATGACACCTCAAAGTATTATTTTTTTCTTGATCAAAATAAATATAAAAAAAACGTTTATAGTATGAATTATACGCTAAATTTTTTTATAAATATGATTTTCACTACAGATTTTAATTGTGGAACCAAAATGAGACTTACAAGGACGATATTTGTATGGAGAGGGACTATTCCTCATTGGGGATTGAAGATGTGGAGATTGGTGAGATTAATCTTGGTCGTCAAATGATAGCTGATCCAAACAAATAGAAAAATACTAGGGACCAAGAAAATTATTAAATATTCAACAAATATTAAAGTCTCTAATAGTTTTGCATGTTTCAATAATTGTTGTCTATGAAAAATATATTATAAATATATTTTAATTTTTTAAAATAAATATAATAAAATAAAAATTATACGATTATTAGATTGGTCTAATTTTTTAATAGATATTATACACTAAATTTTTTTATAAAATGAATTATTTAAATTTTCAAAATCTATATGCCCCTCACTTTAATGAATAATAAAAAAATTTACATTTTTTTCATTAATTAACAATATTATCACTTTAATCAAAGGATTTAACTTGTTTCCGGTTGAAAGTTAAATTAGACCAAATAGTTAAGATTTCGACCAATAAAAATTATCAAACGAAAGACTATTACCTATATAAATTTATGAAAACATGATCCAATTAAATTTTTTCAAAAACTCTTATTAATAAAAATGTTTCATTTAATAATTCTTACTCATAAGAACATTTCGTTTAATAATTTTTATTGATCGGAGACCTCACGGCTAAAATTTTAACCGGAGACGGAATATTGTTAGTTTGACAACCCCCTTTTCAAACTGTAATAACACTAGGGGTGTAATTTGGGCGGGCTTAACCCGAGCAATCGAACCAAGTCCGATTTTTTTTAGAGTTTGGACAAGATATTTTTAAATTTGATATGGGCTTGGACAAAATTTCAGAAGTCCGAATTAAATTTGGACGGGCTTGGGCAAAGACATCAAACAATCTGAGCAACCCGAAGCCCGAATTATAAATATATAGTTATATAAAAATATTAATATATATAC